>CM064870.1:29418822-29731986 GCA_032719365.1 Prinsepia uniflora | reverse complement strand
GAAATCGTGTGACGGTGAAGGTCTTCGAATGATGAACAATGGCCGTAGCTTCTTCGAATGATCGACTTTGATCGTAAGGTTTGAGGTATGGTTTGGTGTAATTAACATTACAGAACTCTAATTAGACTTGATTTGAAACTGACTGAATGTTCAATTGATGGAAACAATGTCGAATTGGTAGGATTTGAACCGGGTCTGTTCGCGGGTTAAATGACCCGTTTTACAGACAAACGGGTGAGAGGGACAGTACTGTAGCAGGCGCGTGGGTTTCACGCGCAGCCACTCACGGCGGCGCGTGAGGGCGCGTCCGGCCTAGTCTCAAGGTGAGGTCAACATGACTTTTGATCCTATCAGTGTAACGAACATTTTGACGTTGGTTTCGGGGAAATCGGAGATTGTTTCGATAATGTTCCGCGTATCCGAAGTTTTGTTTTACGTTAAAAATATGTATTTAAATTCCGGAAAATTTGAGGAAAATTATATGATGTATTTTGAGATGTTAGTAACCCTCTATAATGATTTTGGACAGGAGTTGTGATTTTCAGAATTTGCGGAAAAACGTGCAGCTCGGAAACGTACCGTTTTGGACGGTGTGTGTGAGTGGACTTTGTTTTCTAACCGTGATGCATGCATATATGATTTAAATGCCTTATTATATGATTTTATATGCTTGGGCATGATTTATGTTTCAATCCGGTAATTTCTCGATTTTATGATTATTATATTATTATTTTGGGCACGATTTTCGAGAAATTACGAAATTTGGTAAAAAATGATGTTTGGACTTGGTTTATGAGTCCGGGATTGAAATTGATTGAAAATAATGTTTGGACTCGGATTATTGAGTCATGGATTGAAAAATGATGTGGTGATTCGGGAATGAGTGGGTCAATTTCGTGAATTTACGTGAAAATGGCAACGGAGGTTGCAACGCATGGATTTGCGTGATAATGTTATTTTGGGCATGAGAACCCAAGTAAATAGTGATTTTGACTCGAATTTGGAGTCACTTGTGAAATTTTGAAATTAATGATTTATTGGGATTTTATGATTATTTTAATCAGTCTTTCGGGCACGTTTTACGAGGAACGTGCAAATGATGTTTTGGGCTAGGCCCGGAGTTTAAATGATTTCTAAAATGATATTTTGACTTGGTTGGTGAGTCAATGATGATTTCCGGATTATTCTATTGATTTAAATGTGATTTTAACGGTTTATGTGAAAAAGGTATTTTGGGCTTTGAGACCCAGTCGGGAATGATCTTGACTTTGTATGAAGACAAGATTTGATTGAAATGTTTTGGGATGTGATTCCCGAGATGGTTTTCATTGTGATTATGATATTCTCAGACGGTCGGAGCTTGGGGGGGGATTACCCAGACGACCGGAGCTTGGGGGATGTGATTGTAGGATCCGGAGTTGATCCTATGGTAGTCAGCTTCTCGGATGAGACTGAGCCTGGATGTACCACTCGGAGGTGTCTGAACCTGGGGATGTGTTCGCCCAGAGGTGACTGAGCCCGAGGGGGTTGAGCCCAGAGGTGTCTGTTCCCGAGAGAGTGACTGGATATTGGCCTACGCGTAGTGCAGCACTTGTGAGTAGTGCAGTTTGATTGATTGTGCACTTGTGAGTAGTGCAGATGTGATTTGTGATATTTTATGCACTTGTGAGTAGTGCGGATTGATTGGATTGATATATTTATTGTGCACTGGTGATTAGTGCTGATTGATGTTGTTGTGATGACGTACTGGTTTTGAGTACGGGTTTTTGGTCTTTGTGGCCGGTGATTATGTTTTCACATGTGTTGGCCTGAAAGCCGGGATTTGATGTTTTATAACATGAACTGATTTGATGAACATGAGTTTTTATGGACCATGGGAAAATATGTTTTTATTTTATCGGTCCACTGTTCATACTTGAATGATTTCATACTATTACTCATGTTTTACGATATGCATGCAAGTTTGTGAAAACTGGAGGGTAAGAATGTATTTTGATAAATGTTTTTATAAGAGGTTATTTTTGTCCACTCACACCTTTTCTGTTTTGTGGCCCTCCAGGCCGTGGTACGACGTTCGGGACTGATCGTGAGGCAGTGGCAGCAGCAGAAATCTGCGCAAACATCCCTTGTCTGGCAAGCACTGAGGGGTAGTTTCGGACCTTTAGTTGACTTGTCAGACGGGAGCAAGACCGGGCACGGTTTTTGACGTCCAGTTGGGTCGGGTCCTGTCAATGGGCATAAATGTTGACTTTTTGTTTGGGCGGTCAAACAGACTTTGACCGATGACCGTGACATATTTCGGGATTTCACGAGTTCATAGACAGGTGGCACGTCCGATTCCGACATCCGAGGAAAAAGTTATGATGTTCTGAATTTTGAGGGCATTTTCGTAATTAAGATAAAAGGAGGGAATTTGTTGACTAATTACACGACAACTACTTTTCATGTAATTCGAGGACCGTTAGGAAGGTCTCGATATCCTGAGTACAATGACAGGCGGCACGCCGTCATCGGACGTCGGACGGTTTAGTTACGGGTCTAGATAAATGAAGGGTAAAATGGTAATTTGGACTTATAGGGGCACAATGGTCTTTTTGGTACCTTGGGATTTGTGAGCAACAGGATAGGGACAATTGGGCCTCAGTAATTGGATATTTTTGGGCTGAACCATTGGCTGGAGGACACTTGGCCAGCCTCTAGTGGCTTCTAGCCAAGTCTCACACGGTTAAGTATTTTAAGTTGGTTTGGTTGAAATCGATTAAGTGAGAAACAGAGACAGAGAGTAAAATCTTCCATCTGCTGTGTGTGAGTCGTGTGAGTTCATTGTGGTAGTGAGTGAGTAATAGAGATGTGTTGTGACCTATGTGAGTGAGTGTTTAGTGAAAGGACTGAATGAAGAGGGACTGTGAGAGGTGAGAAAACCAGAGAAACAGAGAAGGAATCGTGGACGGTTGTGGAACTTCAATCGATCAAACCAGTTTAATTTGGTCTATAGGGGTGATTAGAGAGTTGAGGATTGATTCTTGGACCCTAAGAACCACGGTGGAGACTAGAGAATAGGTAAGTTTTCGATTTCCCCTGTTTTTTCAGAACTGGTTCAGATTGAAAGTCATTGGTTATGGGGAGCTGTTGAGTCGTTCTAATGATCCTTGTAGTTGTAGGAAGTTACTATTGAGCCAAAGATTTGGAATCGTGCCCTGAGAAGACTGGAGGTGGCCGGGAACAGAGACTGAAATTCTTAGATTTTTGGTTCGGACTTGGGAGGTACGATTTAGGGCTCCATTTTGTGATTTAGTTAGTAGAGTCAATGTTAAATTTAAGGACGAAGCTTAGGATGAACAAAGGAATGGAAATGGTTTAGAGATGGGTGAAAATCGGCCTCGTCGGCTCGATTGGACTGGTCTGAACCGGGTCGACCAAAGGTTGACAACGACACTGTTCACGCGAGTGGGTTCCACGCGCAGGAGATTCCAGACGCTCGTGGGGGCACGTGAAGGGTAGTTTGGGGAATATTCCAACACGACTTTTAAAGTATTCGATGTAACGAACATTTTGGGATTGGTTTCGGGTCAATCGAACATCGTCTCGATATGTTTCGGGATGTCCGAAGATTTTAAGGCTCGATTAAAAAAAGTTAAAAATTCGGAAAAATTACGGGGCTTTAGTATGAGCTTTTTAAAGCAGTTAGTGACCTTATTGTGGGATTTGGACAGGTTCAGAAAAGTCGGTGATAGCAGATTAGCCGGGAACGGCATAAGTACGCGTGTATCGAGCTGGCGTCGCAAACGGTCTGTGAGTGGACTTTGCTTTCTAACTCTTAATGCATGCATATGTGTTTTTATATGTTTTCTATACGTGATTCTATGATTTGTTTATGATTTTGATGATTTACGATTTGGCACAATTTTTGAGATGTTTATAGACTTGCACGTTTTACGAGGTTGCAATATGATTTGATTTTGAAACTTGAAATATGATTTGGTTTCAATGATTTGAAATGGATTTTGGAAAAGAGCTTTCGAGCTTAAAGGCCCAGTTTATAAAAGTTGTTTAAAGAACGTGATTTCAGGTTTTTTAATCGGATTTCAAAATGACGATTTTGGATTCGATTTTGGAAACTTGAAGGTGGATTTCCGAGTTTGGGTTCGGAATGGTTATTCCGGATGCCGGCTTATGGAATGATGGTTTCGGACTCGGATTTGGAAATGAATATGGATATGAGTTCTGGGTTTGGATTCAGGATCCTGATGAGATTGCGGATTCGGATTCGGAAATGGAAAATGGTTTTCAAACGGTTTTGGATTGGATTTTCTAGATCTGGTTATTGGGTTTAAAGACTCGGATATGATATGACGGGGCGGGCCCGAATTGGGTTTAAAGACCCGGATTGAATTTAAAGACTCGGGAGTTTAAAGACCCGGATATTGATATTTCCCCCGTAGGCCTATTGAGTTTAAAGACTCGGGAGTTTAAAGACTCGAATTATATTGAGGCCTGGATTGAGTTTAAAGACTCGGATAGATCCAGCAGGTTCAATGGATGGAAATGTGGTTTCAAATGTGTTTTGGATTTCACTAAGACTTGATGATGATGGTTTTAATAATGGTTTTATGTTGTTGTGGGCTATGGACGGTGTGTGAGTGGACTTTGCTATCAAAATTTAATGCATGCATAAATGTTTCTATGATTTCTATGATTTTGATTATGACTTGTAATAATTACGATTTTCGTATTTATACGTATTTTGGTATGCAATACGTAACTGCACGTATTTCGAGACTATGATTTCTCTTATGCTTTGATGTTAGTTTGATGAAGGATTTTACGTGATTTGTGAGTATGATGTTTTAAGGATGTTTTGATTATGATTGTGAGTATGACCTATAGTTTTGACACGGATTTCGAGATTATTACGGTTTTGCGCGTTTTACGAGTTTTCGAGTATATTGTGATTTGATCATGGTTTTGATGCTTTGACCTTGGGATTTGTAAATGATTCGATTTCAAAGATTTTAAACGGATTTTGGAAAAGGTGATTTCGAGCTTGATGCCCAGTTCATGAAAGTGGCTTTGATGAATGAGATTTCGGGTTTCGGAAACTTGAAGGTGGATTTCCGAATTTGGGTTCGGGATAATGATTTCCGGATGTCGGGTTATGGAATCATTATTACGAATTCGAATTCAGGAATGGACGACGGATATGATTGGGGATTTCAATGTGAAATTCGGACATAAGTCCTATTATGACAAAATGTGATTTCGGATTGGTTTTGGAATTTGGATCTCGATGGATCCTGGATTGTTGTGATATACAAATGTTTTTGGGTTTAAAGACCCGGTGCCATTACTGGATCATGTTTTTAGTTTAAAGACTCGGTTAATTGATGACGGGGCGGGCCCGGATTGGGTTTAAAGACCCGGATTGAGTTTAAAGACTCGGAGTTTAAAGACTCGGCTATTGTGATACCCCCCTAGGCCTATTGATTATGTTCTGAGTTTAAAAACTCGTTGATATTCTGGGAAGGCCTGTGAGTTTAAAGACTCAGTAATTGATATCCAGCAAAACTGATTGACTTGTGGTTTATTGTTTATTTCTGATATTTTCGGATGTATTGGGCAGTGGCCTGGTTTATGTGGTTTTGATGGATTTTTGGATTATGTTAAGTACTTTGATTGATTCATGATTTTGGGCAGAGGCCCTGTGTTTATGATTGCGGGCGAAGACCCGAAGGTTAAGAAAAGGAAAATGATTTTGATTTTCATACGCGGTTTTCTCATGTTGGAAATGAAATGGATTGTGAAATAATTTTTGAATGCATGCATTGGTTTTAAGTGGAGGGTAGAAACGCTTTATGTAACTGTTTTATAAACTGATTTATTTTTGTCCACTCACACCTTTTGTGTTTTTATTGACCCTCCAGGTCGTGGCACGTTGATCGAGGCTGATCGAGAGGCAGAGGCATGAGTGAGTACGTGTGTGGCTATCCCTTGTTTGGCAAGTACGGAGGGTATTTTGGGATCTTCAGTCGACTTTCCAGACAGGAGCAGGACCGAGCACGGTTATCAATGTCCCTTCGGGGGCGGTCCTGTCAATGGTGACCTAGTTTCAAAGGTTTAAGCAACAAAGAAGATAGTAATAGATACCAGAAAATATTGTTCTAGAATAAAGCAAAATGAATCTTAACTGGGCACGTCCATCCTAAAAGAGAAAAGAATGGTCACCGATCTTGGACGAGGAACCTGTCACGATTAGGATTTTAAAGCTTAAAAGTATAGTGGTATTCAGTTATGATTTTTAGGAAATTAATAAAAATATGATGGTATTCAATTAGGATTTTAAAATTATTAATATAAGTCTGGTGGTATTCAATTGGGACTTTCAAAAGGTTAGAAAAAGTATGGTGGTATTCAAAAGCTTACCGATTCTGAGGTATTTCATTAAACAATAGATTTTGTAAGACTTTTCAGTGGGTGATATAAATACCAAACCCTATAAAAAAAATCACACCCTATTACATCACGTTGATTTGTTTTGGGAGAGATTAAACAGACTTGAGAAGTGAACAAGGTTTTTATCTTGCGGTCTGATCATTTATAGGTTGTACAAGTACTTTTTCTCTGATGACGACGTTATAAGTGTGGTTACCTTTGGTAGGAGTATAATTTTTGTACTTTTCAGGGATGAGAATCAACAAGTCATGCTTTTATTGGCATGGAGAGAATGGGAGAGCTAGACAATAAACCCTTTCAAAATACTTGACAGAGAAAATATCTCGAAGGTGAGGCAAATGGCTAGGCAGCGGCACTATGTTCTCAGTGGGAAGATTATCTTAGGGATTTAGGATGGTACCCATTCACAAATAGGAAGGATAATTTTGGAGTTTGGAAGGTAATAAAGAACCATTAGACCACCAATTGAATATCATTGTTGGTTATTTCATTTTTTGTTGCTGCTGCCATTCTTATTTTCAACTTCCTGTTAGGGACTTGGTTTCGATTAAAGAAATATCCAAGTAATTGTTTCTTCAAATAGATTCACTTTTTGTTTTGTAAATACATATCGTGGTAAATTGTTTAACTTGCAATCTTCATGTTCCCTTTTCTACTCATATTGTTAACGTGATTCTCCTCGCACTGCTGAAGTTGTACCTTTTATCTCCTGAATATTTTGAGTCCTTCTAACTGGATGGCATTGGATCCAAGTATATAGGAAACGATTTATGAGGAAGATGAAAAACTGAAGAATTTAAAGGACAAGTTTGGTGGTGAAGTTTACAATGCTGTGATAACTGTCTTCATGGAGTTGAATGAGTACAATCGCAGTGGCAGGTATCCAGTACCAAAATTATGGAACTTTAAAGAATGGAGAAGGGCATCGTTAAAGGAGGGTATCTTATATCTACTGAAGTAGTTTCAACTTCAGAAAAAGGAGAAGAAAGGGTGAAGTTAGATATGTTTGATTTTGACTTTCTATAGAAAATGTATGGTGACTTAGATGCAGATTCAATTCAACTTCAAAACATCGATTTGGTTCTCGTCTCCAAAGGGTACGTTGTATGTAATGTATCTCCAAACATTTTCATACATTTTTCATTCATTACCAGCTGTTTTATTTCATTATCAGTATGGTATATATAACAAGAATTTGATGATAACCAGTTTATGAATTATGTTTGATTGATTATCCCACTTGCATTTGATTTGATTACATTCACTCATGATTTACATGTTGATCACAACCACTGATTTGCGTATTGATTACAACTTAGACGATACATTACATTCACTCATGATTTACATGTTGGTCACAACTACTGATTTGTGTATTGATTATCCCATTTGCATTTGATTTCATTACATTCACTCATCATTTATTTAACTCTAATCTGATGGAAGATTGCGTATTTTCGGATTGTTTCTCCAATTAGACGATAAATCCTCACGAATTGTTTGCTTTCTGTTTTTGTTTGAAACAAAAAAAAATATGTATGGCGAAGGGAGATAGTGGTGATAGCTGTTAAGAATTTATCATGCTTCATCTCAGTCAAACCGGATGGCAGCTGGGTTTGTGAGGGCTACACTCAAAAAAGTGGAGCATTATCCTGATCCTGTAAGTAGCAATCATTCACTCCTACTCGGGTTCATACTTTTTCTTCTTCATTTCTTAAGTAGCATTTCTCCTACGCCTAGCATGTTTGTTGCTACCAAAATCTTTCCTGATAAGTTCTATGACTTATATTAGCATGTTCATTTCTCCTATATTTGTTGTCGGTATCGATTACATTTTCACGGACATGACATGCAAATTCTTGAGTCTCTCGTTTGGATTTTAGATAATATTCAACACTACATTTATAGTCCTATATAAGGGGAAAGAAAGGAAATTATGAATTTGGTTTCACTTTTGTTTCTTCAATTTCCATGCTCAGGTCGCGGAGACTAAAAAAAAGGCTTCAATTCTTGAATCTTATATAGAATAAAGAGGAGTTGCGTTACCTGAAGGATATTTGGCTTGCAAAGTTATACTTTCCAATCCAAAAGTTTGGTACTTATCCATTTTCAATTACTCCTCTCTTGTTTATGAAACATAAGATCTGTTCTTTATTGCTCTAATATATCATTACTTGGACTCATGCAAGTACAAAGTGATTCACATTGATAGTGCTACGATTTTAATTTTTTCTCGCTTTGAACGTTACTAGTGATTAAAACAAAAAATATTTCTTCAACTATCAGGAGAGGTGCTTGAGAGGTGTTGGCGTATACATATTTATATGTGGTAGAAAGTCTTGCCGTTTACAGTTATGTATTGCCAATGTTCTTGAAGAAAAGAACTTAGGACTGCAATTCCCCATTGAAATATAATTAGTTGTGATACTAATAAAACTTCTTTCGTTTGCTCTTGTAGTACCATTCAGTCAAGCAATTTTCCATCAGAAATAATAACCTATGATCAGTGGGTGCAATTGAACCCAGAACCAAAAAGCATGTTTTTTGGTTGGATTATAGGCAGTGATGAAAATATCGCATGTTTCGTCGATATATCGCTCGATATATCGGTGAATTTGGCCGGCGGCATGTAGGGGGGGAAGAAATTGAGCGAAATATCGACATTTTTTCTTATTTTAAGCCCATCGATCTCCTTATTTTATTAAAACGATCAAGATAGGAACAAATTTCATGAAAATCATACGTAAAACCATTGAGTTACAGTCAGTGATGAAAATATCGCCGATTTCGCCGATATATCGCTCGATATATTGGTGAATTTGGGCGGCGACATGTAAGAGGGGGGAAATTTTGAGCGAAATATCGACATTTTTCCTTATTTTAAGCTCATCGATCTCCTTATTTCATTACAACGATCGAGATAGGAACAAATTTCATGAAAATCGAACGTAAAACCATTGAGTTACAGCCGGGTCATGCCGCCTGATCAAAAAACCTGAATCGCAGACCCGCGCAAGGTAGCAGATGATAGTTTTTAAGTCAGTATATACACTTTATATATTATGTGGTTGAGTAAATTTTTAATTGGGCTTGTTAGTTGAGTTGGTTGTGGCTAACTTGTTTTCATTTTATAGTAGTTAAGCAACATGGGGGTTTGATCCCCCAGGTGTGCTGCTTACTTTTATTTTTTATTTTTTCCTTTTTTCCTTATTTCCTTATTTTGAACTATATTTATCATTTTTTCTAATTTTAAATATATCAATCATTTCCAATTTATTTCCTTATTTTGAACTATATTTATCATTTTTTCCAATTTTAAATATATCAATCATTTCCAATTTTAAATATAGCAATCCTTTTCAATTTCTGAACAAAGATTGACTCTATTTTTTTTATCATTTTTTTCCAATTTTAAATATATTTACTCCTTTTATAATTTTTCTTCCATTCAAATTTTTTTATGCTTATTGTTATATTTTTAATTATATTAACATTCAATTATAGTAATTCACTTCAATTTATGTTTATGTTTATGTTTAGATTTTTATATTACTAGTCATCGGCAGAACCCTATTGTATCATATTATTCATCATATATTTATTATATCAAAATTATTTTATGGTTTTTATTAGTCATAGATAACCATCATTGGGTATTTAAGTTTTTCTTAAAGTTTTATTCCAAATTTCTAATTTTAGATTGATTTTTCGTCATTTTTGTTAACCGTAAACGATATCGATAGTTAGAGCGAGATATCCGTAAATTTGACTAGCGATATATCCGTCGATATCGATATTTTCATCCTTATTTACGCTAGAATCATGTTTCATATATGAGCAACGATCTCCATCTTGTATGCACGTCGATTAACCCTTCTCTTCACTTGGGGAGTTGAGGGCGATATTTTAGAATATATATATATATATATTTGAAGACTTGGGTCAAGAGTCAAGACAATCTTCTAATTTTTGACGAGGATCAATCTCGACCTCTTTTCCCCTAAGGAGAAACCGAAGCCGCCGGCTCCTGATGAGGAAAGAGACACACATATATAGATATGTATGCGTTACGTGATGTGGTGAGCGAAGGAAATGAATTAACAAGACGTACATAACATGTACATGTACACACATACGTACGTATACGGGCATTATATATGTTGGGAGAGAAAAGGAATCTATTGCCATGTATATATTACGTATAAG
Organism: Prinsepia uniflora; assembly: GCA_032719365.1. Lineage (NCBI taxonomy): Eukaryota > Viridiplantae > Streptophyta > Magnoliopsida > Rosales > Rosaceae > Prinsepia > Prinsepia uniflora. The sequence goes on along the minus strand of CM064870.1, from coordinate 29,721,330 downwards.
TAGTGATGAGCTGGCTAGATTGACAAAGTAGTTGTCTTTTCTGAAGCCTCATTCATATACAGACTAAGAAATCCTAGGGGGATATTTTTGAACTTAAGGGACAAGCTAGCAGAAATAAACTTAAGTTCTGTCAACGACAAAGGAAGTTAGGTTGAATTGTTGAAGGTTGATGATGCTGAGATTTGAAACCACACAACAAGGAGACCGATTCAATCCCTTTTCCCTAATCATTAACACAACAGAACCGCACAGGTCACTCTAGATTTTTAGTTTTGCCTTTCTAGTTGTCGCTGGCAGAGGCCGCCATGTGGCACGAACCCTTTTTGGAAACGTATCGACACCAAACACCCTTAATACCTTAACACCTAAACGTACACCCAGACAGCAAGGCCAACTGGCCAAGCAAAAAAGAGTACGAATTTGGTAAAGTTTATCTACACCACCAGACTTTTCCGGACAAAAAAGGAATGCTAAATAAATCATGGTCGTTTAAGACAAACCACGACGTCGTTTTCAGTACCACACTTGGGTGAGGAGATGAATCCATCGATCCCTCCATCATAATATCCAGTACACTCTTTATCCTTTTTTATTTTTGTTAAAGAGATCATATTTAGAGATTAAATTTTAAATTTCATTTTAAAGATAAACAGATTATAGTAATATTAATAAATAAATTATTATCTATATTAAAAATATATAATATATATGTTTTTATAATTGTAATCTCTTTAACATTACACTTATCTTTCAAACAAATATACACGAATATTACAATTATTTACAAATGATATATTTTTCCAATAATAAAAAGTTATGGTACGTGGCTTTGTACGTATGAATTTTAAGGACACTACACTCATTATGAAATGGACGTATAAGTTAACCAAGATGAGTCAAGTAGCTAGCAGCAGAAATGACAATAACAGTGAACAAACCCTAGAAAGCAAAAATGGGGGGAGGGAGGATGAGTGATGAGATGACTTTTGCGCAGATCAAAGGCCCCATTCGTGAGTAAAATTGCCTTGGCATTTTGTCCTTTGATTTGAACTTCACATCCAACGCCTAGTTTGTCGGCATTAGGCGGGATATTGACATACAATTGATCCTCATCTTCTTGTGGAGTTGTGGGTTTAAGAGTCATGAATCATCATGATATAACAGATATATGGTTCTTCATCTAAACTCTAAAGTAACCATCAAACCTATATATCCTGCGTCCATACTAACTCATGCTTCATGCCAAAACTGCATCCACCACTTTTACCCATGTATCTTTTATAAATTATTGTACGATAGTAAGTTTCATGCCGTATTGGGCATTTCTTTGATATTTAAAAAAAAAAGTTTTTTAAAAAATATCATATTTTTTTTACAATATAAAATATCAGTACGAACAATAAAAAACAAGATAATACGCATATATATATATATATATTGAATGAAATATATATAATAAAAGTGAGATTCATTCAACTTCTTTTGAAAAAAGAATAAACTTGTGATATGAATTGTGAATGGATTGCTTCGATAATGATTTTCATTTTAATTTATAGTTTTTTTTTATATTGAGACGAAAAATAATGTGGGAATATATATATATATATATATATATATAATAGAAGAGATGTGGTACAAACATAGAAAAAAAAATAAAAGGGTTTCAATTTTTAGGGTAGAGAATAATTAACATAAAACGGAATAATTATGAAAAGTATATTGTGTCCTTCATTTCTCAGTTTTAAAAAGAAAAAAGAAAATATAATACCAGAAGGGCAATTGAAAGTGCAACAAGCTTCACAAATTGATCGACACCCAAGCAAGCAGCTGAAGCTCAAGTTTCCTTTTCTCGAACACTGTAGGTTTTTTTTTTTTTTTTTTTGTATTATTGTATCTACTCAGATTATTTCAACCTTAACATATATGCAGACATTATTTTTCCAAATTAAGATGGGACTCAAAAGAAAAAAAAAAAAAAAAAAGTAAGGAGTGATGAAGTCAAGTTTAATTGGAAATGGGAAGTAAAAGAAGATAAGAGAGGTCTACAAGGCATGGAATGCAAAGTAGCTTACGCTTGCTAACACCATTGGCTAATGAACACAATTCACCAATCAAACACATACAATAACCAGAAAGAAGCAACCTTTGTGATCCTTCAATTAATTTTACCTATATAATCTACAAGCCAACATCATTTGCATGATTTTAAGGCTTGAAGGAAAACCGAAATTATGGAAATGACCAAGAGAGAGTACTCTGAACCCGAAAACCTGGACTCCGTGACGGGTCTAGAGCCGCAATCTGGGGCAAGGAAGAAGTGGAACATCAAGACCAAGAACAAGAGAAGGTTTACCGATGAGCAAATCAGCTCGTTGGAGACTATTTTTGAAGCTGATTCGAAGCTTGAGCCGAGGAGGAAGGTGCAGCTTGCGAGAGAGCTTGGGCTGCAGCCGCGACAGGTTGCCATTTGGTTTCAGAACAAGAGAGCTAGATGGAAGTCGAAGCAAATTGAGCAAGACTTGCGAGCATTGAAGGCTGATTATGACACCTTAACATCAAAGTTTGAATCTTTAAGCGAGGAGAAGCAGAATTTGATCACGCAGGTAATTAATATTCCAAAACATTCTTCTACTTCTTTTAACAAACCAGTTAAAAAGACTGAAACAATTTTCTTTCTTCTTTTTTGGGTTTGGTTTGTTTTTGAGCAGTTCGAGAAGCTGAATGATCTGGTGGGAAAGAAAAATTGCACGGCTGAGGGATCGACCTACAAAGATGGAAGCTTAGAAACTACCCAGGTGAGATCAAATGTTTTAGGAGAGGAGCTGGGGCAGAGGGAGTCAGAGAAGAAGAAGAACAATAATAATATGAGCAATGGCGATTGTGAGTATGGAGATGTAGGTCAAGAGCAACTTCTGAACATGGGGCATGTAGATGCTTATGTGTCACCTCATGATTGGCATAGATCATTTGATTCAGGCATTTTGTTTGATCCATCGCGTTGTAATTCGCAGTGGTTTAATTTCTGGACTTGAAATTTTCAGCCAACCTCTGGTTGGATTTGGATGTAATTAGTAATTAGTTTGAAGATTTTTCCTCTTGTGACTTCAGATTTCTAAATTTAGAATCGTCCAACTGATTTGGCATGGCCACAAAGATAATAAGAACATGAGTCTTAACTTGGCGACAAGAAACTAGAAAGTAAAGAAAGTTTTGTAAGTCTTGCATTGCACGAAATGATAAAGAAGTGGAAATTATTGTTTCATTAAACAACTCGTTCAACTTTAATTTGGTGTATGCTCTTTGAACTAAAACTCGACGAAGGGTTGCTTGAGAGGGAAGGACATAATATCATGCGCCAATTGAGTACTCATATCCATGGATATTGTTTAAATGCCAGAAATTAGATTGGTGCAAAATTTTACCTATCATATAATAGGTAAGCAGGAGATTTACCTATAAATTTAATATTCATCAAATTTTTTTCAAACGATATGAATTCAATATTCATCAAGTTAAAATAACATTAATTATCAGCTATATAAATTACTCATGTGTATTCAATACATATTCTTCCCTTTACTATCAAAATTTTTCCAATAATTATCGATATTTTGAAAAATCCACGATATTGAGAAAAAAAAAATTATTTCACTTATTTTAATATCAACCTCCCGAAATAGTGAAAATACCGATATTTTCAACTATTGAACGAGCACAACAATCCAATTGTTGGGGTTGGGAAAACGAATCTCAGAGCCCTACCTTTCCCTTCTCAACTATTTTTAAATGCGTCATGGAAGAAGCAAGAATTCAAACACGGAGGGACATTGCCCCGACTAAATCAAAAAAGAAAGAAACACTTTTGCCTCTATTATGAATAGTGGGCCACACACTTCCAACAGGACAGTTTGGCCGAGTGGTCTAAGGCGCCAGATTTAGGCTCTGGTCCGAAAGGGCGTGGGTTCAAATCTTACAGCTGTCAAACGAACACTCATTTTTCATTTTAAGCAATTAGGCCGTTGTTATCTTCTTCTGGGCCTTCAAATTAAATAGCCCGACACTAATTCACTATCCTCATTCCTGACCACACGACGCACGTTTGTTCCTCGGCTTTCTTCGCTGACTAGCTCTTGCCGTGTCTGAAGAAGAAGGAGAATCAATGGCCTACTTGACCTTAAAAGCCACATCGTATTTCAACTCTCCAGTAAGTTCATCAACTGAGATTTCCCTTATTTCGTCATGGCCCTTCAAGCGCCTCAAGCTTCCTCCCTTCTGGCCATGGCAAAAGGTAAATTTTTTCTTTCTCAATTCGCATGTTGAGCTATTTCATTGTTACATGTATTTACTTGTAGAAATGAATGCAATAACATTCATGCTTCAGCTTTCAGGTGAAGGTGGGTCCACTCAGTTTGTCCCCCATGGGGTTTGGCACTTGGGCATGGGGCAACCAGCTGCTGTGGGATTACCAGGAATCAACGGACAATGAGCTTCAACAGACTTTCAATCTGGCTGTCGACAATGGTATCAACCTTTTTGACACGGCAGACTCCTACGGCACCGGCAGGTTGAACGGCAAGAGTGAAAAGCGACTAGGAAAGTTCATCCGAGAATATCTAGGTCTTGCTCCTATTTTCAATTTCAATACTTAATTACTCATTTGATCAGTAAACCCATATGTGCACTGAAGATGAATGATAAAATGTCTGAAAGATTGAATTTTTATGCACTTCCCATCACTTGAAAGCACAATGTCATGTAGTTGATTGATACTAGGTCCAATTTCTCGACAATTACAAGATTGAATGAAGATCATTCGAAATTAAACCCAGTTAATATATAATCTTCTGATGTTTTACTCTTAAGACCCTCTTATGAATGATTGGGATTTTCCCAATAACCGTATCTTCCGGGAAAAAGCAAGTTCAGAAGGACATTGTGATTGCTACCAAGTTTGCAGCCTATCCTTGGCGACTTACACCCGGGCAGTTTGTCAAGGCTTGCAAGTATACTTTTCTCGTTGTCTTATTTTTCTCATATTGTTTTCATGAGTTAACAAGACGGCTGTTGCATCCTCCCGACATTGACAAATATTGATCTTCCAGTGCGTCGTTAGACCGAATGCAGATTGAGCAAATTGGAATAGCACAATTACATTGGTCAATTGCAAATTATGCTCCTTTGCAAGAAAAGCTCTTTGAGATGTGTTAGTTGCAATGTATGAGAAGGTAAGCACAAGATACATTGCAATGTATGGATTGATTAGCACTACTGAAATGACTAGTCATTGGGATGGCATTGTTTAGGGTTTAGTACAAGCGGTTGGGTTATATTGCCATTTTAGATGATATGCAACTAAGAAGTTTCCAACTTTACCATCCAAAATTGATGCTTAAGCAAGATTACTGCTGCTTTTTGTAGAAAAATTATTGCACATGCTGTGCACTGAAACTTTTGATCTTATATGTAGATAACACCGATTGAAGGTGCAGTTTTCTTTGGTAAGCGTTGGAGAAGATCAGTTGGAGATCAAGAGTATATGTGACTCTCTTGGCATCCGAATGATTGCCTATAGTCCCTTAGGACTTGGGATGCTTACCGGGAAGTATACACCCTCTGAGCTTCCGCAGGGACCTCGCGGTACATGGTTTCTTCATCTACCCTTTGTACATATTGCAGACTAAGTATGAAATGAGTAGGGATTGTTTACAGGCTAATTGGTATGTCTGGAGGGGCTTCCAATTCAGGCAAATTCTTCCTGGACTGGATCCTTTGTTGAGTTCACTCAAAGAAATTGCACGAAAAAGAAGTAAAATCGTGGCACAAGTAATTCTACATTTGTTATCGCTCGTCATGCATGTTGCTTATGATAGAGCTTTCCCAGAAGTGAGAGCTGATAGCTAAAGCTAGATAGTAGATAGGGTTGGGACCTTGGGAATAGTGGGTTGATAAGGCTAAGCATGATTTCAACCATTGTGTTTGTAGTTTGCTATAAATTGGTGCATCTGCAATGGGACCATTCTCATAACTAGAGTCAAGACAGTGAAACAAGCTGAAGAAAATTTGGGTGCTCTCGGTTGGCGCCTGAGTTACCAACAGTTGCTTCAGTTAGAAGAAGCGGCACGAGAGCCGCCACAAAATATGATTCAAAACATTTTCCAAAATGAATCCTCTAAACTAAAATTATATCAATCACTGGATCATAGAAACACTTCTCCACTGATATTTGCGCACACATGATTTTGGAAGTGACTAAGTTTAAATGTTAAACGGAATAGAGGTTTTAAGCTAGCTTGGAGAGTTAAAGATGGCACGCCATATCCATATGAATATTTATCATCACGTCAACACAGAATTCTCAAAATTCATAGATATTATTCGTCAAAATAAGAGGTTGGTTACAAAACCATGCCGAAATCAACCAAACATAAACTACCAAGTCCCAAACGAGTTACAAACTGAAACTGAAGCAACCAATGACCCAAGCCTGAGAAAATTCAGATTCTACTTGATCTTCTTCTTTGGCCTCAACTGTGTTTCAATAGAAAATGAAATGAACGCTCAAACTCAAATACATAATACTGAGCAGGAAAAACAATCAAATGGATATCATATTAGTACAGAAATTACCTGGTTGCTGTGTCCGCACTTCTTTTTCCTGCAGTTGACAGCACGAGGGTGCAGGCGCGCGTAACACCTGTGCACAAGCAATTACAATGAGAATCAACGAGAAGGAAAAAACCAAGGCCTGCCAATAATTCATTACAATCAACTAAGAAATGAAAACATGTTTCCTCGGATCCTAGGAAAAATAACGAGGGAACTGGAGTAGACCTAGACACGAACCGCATTTCAGTAAAGCTCTTATTCCTAAAATCCTAAGGGAAAGCAAATTGTGTAAAATGATTAAAAATAAGTGATTGACGTCAAAAGAAGAAAAGTAGGAACTCACTTGCGGCAGATCATCTTCTCTTGGTTAAACTTCCTAGCCAATGCCATGAGAGACGGCTCAATGATACCACCACGAAGCCTCAGTACCAAATGCAAAGTTGATTCTGAGAAAATACGAATCAAAGAAACTTTCTATCAACTGAATAACAAACAGAAAGCATGCATCCACAAGAAGACAGAAGCTGTTTTGAGGCATTTCCTTCCTGTCTTTCTACTATAAGTATAAGATACTCACTCAGCAACATGAAACAGAAGAAGTGATATCGATTTGTAATTTTTATTTTATGCATGAAAAATTAGCATTTGGAAATAAAATTCAATATCCCAACAAGAAGCATTAATTCGAATAACATTTTCGTAGAGTCAGATCAAACAAAGAGGGGCTAACCTTTCTGGATGTTGTAATCGGCGAGGGTACGCCCATCCTCGAGCTGCTTCCCGGCGAAAATAAGCCTCTGCTGGTCCGGAGGGATACCTAACCAAAATGAAAACAGTAATCACCAAAATCATTATATCATAATACTTCATTTCCAGCCACGCAACTTTGACTAATGAAAAAAGTCAGAGATTAATTACGGGGATGAGTTACCTTCCTTGTCCTGGATCTTAGCCTTGACATTGTCGATGGTGTCGCTCGACTCCACCTCGAGGGTGATGGTCTTTCCGGTGAGGGTTTTCACGAAGATCTGCATCTTCTCCGACTGTCTATGGATTCTCTCTCGCTCTCTTCGCGGCAACAAAGCTGACCGGCCTCTAACTTCAGTAGTTTATATGTTAGGGTTTTGCTGGTTGCTGATATAGAAATGGGCTTCTTCGCCCAAAACAAGAAACCAATGGGCTTTTTATTTTCTAATGTAGTTGCACTGAAGCCCAAACCAACAAATACCCTCGCGTTCCTTGAGTTCACCGCCCACGTTAGTTACGGTAACTGACCAAGTCTCTCTCAGTCTCACCAACTGCCCTCACTGCTAAGTGCTAACTGCCAACTGCTCTCACTGCTAAGTGCTAACTGCCAACTGCATATTTTTGGGTCGGGTCCGTCATTTCCTTAACCAGCGGCTATAATAAGCTAGCGCGCTGCCGCATGGCCTCCATATGCTCTTCCACCCGTCTTTCTCTCTCATCGCCTCTCCGTACGAACCTCTCAGCATCGCGTACATCGGGTGCGACTGTGATTTCACTCCGTCTGGTACCAAGATTTTTAAAGCTCTCGATTCAGTCCATTAACACCAATTTCAAGACCCCAATTTCGGCATCGGCTTCAGCATCAACATCACCTGGGATGGCGGCGGGTCAGAAGAAGATAGAGAAGTTCGAAACGGAGGAGCAACTGGCGGTGCGTTTGGCGCAGTACACCGCTGACCTGTCGGCTAAATTTGCGAAAGAGAGGGGGGCTTTCACCGTCGTTTTATCCGGTGGCTCTCTCATTCAGGCTCTCAGGTCAGAAACAACCCAAAGATTACTCTCTTTTGTATATTTTAATTAGTTTTTTTTTATTTTTGGGGACTCCGATGGCATTTTCTGTGTGGGAATTTTAAATTTTTTGGATTTACAGGAAATTAACGGAAGCACCATACAAGGACTCTGTGCATTGGTCCAAATGGCATGTGTTCTGGGTGGATGAGAGAGTGGTGAAAAGGGATCACGTTGACAGTAACTACAAACTGGGTCTTGATGGTTTCCTCTCCAAGGTATATCATTTTCGGATTATAAGCTTATGTATCTCGAAATTTTTATGCTGTCTTTTGAAATGTTTGAAATGTTGTGTCAAAACATGTAATTCTGCTATTTTGCATGTCTAAGGCATGAATTTTATGTAAAGAAGTAGTTTCTTTTGCTCCTTGGAAAAATTCGTAATACTTTGATTTATATATGAATGGGAGATTGGTAAATGGTATGTGCCCCTTAGTTGCAGTCTCTGTTAATTTGTATCAAAATATGAAATTTGGAAACTTTTGGTCTTGCTTTTTTTTTTTTTAATGGGCTTGATAGCAGCGAGGGTTTCAATTGTGGAGAAAAGCTGTAGCACCATAGCTTTTGTGTTTGTGTTATGCTGTCTTTCTATAAATTTTACTTTGAGCTTAATATTTTGATCAGAAAGGTAAATTGTTCCAGTCGGAAAAGAGGTTATTGATATTACCAAATAGTAGTTGGACTTGAGGAAACGATATTATGCATGTTCTGTGGTAAAACATTTACCATATTAGCGAGTGAATCGAAAAATTGAAACTAAAACCAGCTGGTTACGAGAAGAAGAAAGAACTATACACTTATTCTATAGGTGTCTGGAGTAAATGTTTGATGTGTGGCTATGATCCATGAATATTAAGTGTTCTTTACTAACGGTTAGGTGGTATAATGCTTTCTAATTCGAATGTGAGGATTGCGGTTTGAAACTCTTAAGTCTACAAGTGACAATACTTGGTCCTCTAAGGTTCCGTGGCACATAGGTCATTCATTAATCAACTTTCTCTTGCTAAATTTTGGTATTATGTCAGGTACTGATTCCCCCGGATCAGGTTTATGCAATCAATGATGCACTTTCTGCTGAAGGAGCAGCAGACGATTATGAAACCTGTCTTAAAAGTTTGGTCCAGCGCAATGTGATAGCCACGTCAAAAATTACTGGGTTTCCAAAGTTTGATCTCATGCTTCTGGGTATGGGCCCAGATGGACATCTTGCTTCTCTATTCCCTGGTCATAATCTTTGCAATGAGAAGACAAAATGGGTCACTTGCATTAAGGACTCACCAAAACCACCTTCGGAGAGGATTACTTTCACCTTTCCTGTGATCAACTCATCTGCATATAATGCAATGGTGGTCACCGGTGATGGAAAAGCTGATGCTGTGAAGACAGCACTTGGAGAGAGTCAGAATTCTGGTACGTTGCCTGTGTGCTCACTTTCTGCTGAAGATGAATTAACTTGGTTTTTAGACAAGGGTGCAGCTTCCAAGCTGTAGAAACAGAATGCCTTTGGCTTTGTTAATTATGTTGCACTTGCATGTCTTACATTTGCAACCTGTCTAATATGTTCTATGCTTTTTTTTTTTATCAATTATATGTTCTATGCTTTAAGCAGAAATCACTGTGATTCACTGCTGGATTTCCTTGCTAATAATGACCATCAGTGACCAAGGGATTGTCGTTTAATGTATTTGGGTACAATTTTTTTGTCATTGTATTTCCTTATCTCCCTTGTGGTTGGTTACACGTGTCAGATTAATTTGTTTATCTTGGTCGTGCCATGCTTCACGCTGTATTCAATCCATATTGGGTGTATTCAATTAGGATTTTAATAGATTGTAATTACATGATTTTAATGTAATGAATTTTAGTATGATTTGTAATAACAAGATTTTACTTATGATTTTACGGGGGTGTATTCAATTAGGATTGTAATAGATTTAATTACAAGATTCAACTAGTGGTATTCAATTATGATTTTTAAATAATCAATAAAAAATTGATTGTATTCAATTAAAATTTTAAAATCATCAATACAAGTCTGGTGGTATTCAATTAGGACTTTCAAAAAATTAGAAAAAGTACGAAGTTATTCAAAAACTTATCAATTTTGAGGTATTTCATTAAATAATGTATTCTGTGAGACTTTTGAATACTTGAAAAGTGAGCAAGGTTTTGTAGCGCGCAGCCCATCTTCGAACGGTGACATCTTCTTCTCTCTTCTTGTTGTGTGGCAAACCAAGTAGCTCTTCTGTCCTCTCGGCCGCCTTTGCTTTTATTATATTAGATGAATAATTATTTGTGTATCAATTTTTCGTGCAGAATGATCTGTGCTTTCTCTTCGCTTTTTTTTTTTTTTTAAATATCTTACGTTAGCTTGACTCGCGCCATGATAACACTTTGCTTGTTCATTACTCTACTTCTGCTTATTTGTGATCATGGAATTTTGATTAATAAATTAATCTTGACGTAGATGTTGTGTATCAATATCATGCCTGATTCTATATTCGAACTTGAATTTTCGTCCCATATGCAATTTAAGAAAATCTTTTGATTAAAAAAAAAAAGAAATTAGACATTTGTGGAATGGAGACAATACATAATGGGAGACAATGGTGTGGCCAGCCTTAGAGAAATCATCAGATGAATTAATATGTTTGAGTTTTTCTTGCTGAAGTTTAGAACTTTGTTTGCTCCATGTGGTAAATACGATGTGATCCTTTTGTTAGTAAAATATCAATTTGGCATTATAGTCGAATTGAGTCGTGTGAATAATCGAGTATTTCTCTTATATGATATTGGATGAATTCAAAAAAAAAAAAAAAATTGGGGTTGCTCTGAATATAGGATAGTGCGCTCGTGATGATTAATCTTGGGTATCTATTAATTTTTAATGTTTTTGAGTTTTTCTTGCTGAATTTTTGAACTTTGCTTCCTCTATGTGGCAAATACGATGTGATCCATATTGTTAGATAATTTATAGGTTGAGCCTAATATGTTATACGTTAACATTTTTGTTGAAGTCTTCTACTTGTAAGTATATTTTGATTTCGCGATCCATCAGTTACACTTTGGAACTATTTTGTCAATGCAAGTACTAAAAAAATGAATTGCTTATGATTAGGTAGTTGGTTTAGAAAATGGATAGTGATTTTCAAGGAAAAATATTAGAGAGCACCTGCTTGTTCTCATATATGCTATTATTGTGGTTAGAGGTAAATTTGTGAAAATTATGTGTGATATATGATATAATAGTAAAAGAAGTTTCTCTTATATATATGATGTAGTAAAATGAAGGATTCACAACAAGAAAATGACAAAGGAAAAGGAAAAAGTTCCGACAATTATGAACTTTGAACCAAGGAAGAAAACAATTTCTTGTTAGAGTTATTGGTTGATGGTATAGATCAAGGATGACGTGATACTAATGGGTCAACAAGTAAGAAAAACAAAAGAAAAAAGAGTACTTCCTCACCTAAATGAGAAAACCGTATCTCCTAAAACACATAACAATTATGTGAGCCGAATGATATGGTATACAAAGCAGTTTGACAAAATGATTACTCTTATGCGTAACAACTCTGGATTTAGGTGGGACCCAATTGCAAAAAAGTTCACGACTAGTGATAAAGTATGGGAAAATTACTTGAAAGCGAGCTTCATATTATATTCTATGTCACTTACTAGCTTGCTCTAATATTTTATTTATAATATATTAACAATCATCAATTTTTTTTCTTTGCCAGTCCCACCCAAGTCACAAGAACCTTCAGAAAAAAAAAATGCTTCTAATTATGATGATTTAAAAATTGTGTTTGGGGGTGCAACTGCTACTCAGGGATGAAAATGTCGCCAATATCGGCGAAATATCGACCGAAATTTCGTTAAAATTGGCCGGTGGCACATACGACGGGGGGGAAGAAATTTCGCGAAATTTCGACATTTCGTTTTGTTTTAAACTCACGGATCTCATTATTTGATGAAAACGATTGAGATAGGACCAAAGTTCATGAAAATCGGACGTAAAACATGTGAATTCCAGTCGGGTCATGCCGCCGGGTCAAAAAATCCGAATGGCAGACCCGCGGGAGGAAGAAGGAGACTCTGAAATAGTGTTATTTGATTTACTTTATATATTATACCATTATTAGATTGTCAACTATGTTGAGCTAGTTGAGTTCGCTGGGCTTTAAAATTTTCCCTTAAATAACTAGGGGTCCTGGGTTCGAACCAGGACCCTCCCATGCTTTTATTTTTTTCAAATGTTTTCCCCCTTTTTTTCAAATGTTTTCCTTTTTTTTTAATTCGTTTTTTTAAAGCTTTTATTTTTTCAAATGTTTTCCTTTTTCTTTAATTCCTTTTTTCAAATGTTTTCCTTTTTTTTAATTCGTTTTTCCAAATGTTTAAAATTCGTTTTTCAAATGTTTAAAATTTGTTTTTCAAATGTTTTCCTCTTATTTTTAATTCGTTTTTTCAAATATTTTCCTTTTTCTTCCAATTTTAAATATATGAATTCTTTCCAATTTTTGAACAAAGATTGGCTCTATTTTTTCATCTTTTTTTTCCAATTTTAAATATATTTACTCATTTTATAATTTTTCTTGCATTGACTTTTTTTTATGTTTATTGTTATGTTTTTAATTATGTTAACATTCAATTATAGTAATTCATTTCAATTTATGTTTATATTTAAAATTTTATATTATTAGTTATCGGCAGAACCCTATTATATCTATTATTCATCATATATTTATTATATCAAAGTCATTTTATAGTTTTTATTAGTCCTATATAATCATCATTGGGTACTTAAATTTTTCCCAAAATTTCATTCCAAATTTCCAACTTTTAGACCTAATTTCCGTCACTTTTGTTAACCGTAAACGATATCGATATCGATATCGATATTTGGGACGAGATATCCGTAAATTTGACTAGCGATATATCCGTCGATATCGATATTTCAATCCTTGCTGCTACTGGCAATAGCTCACTTGCATTAGGTGTCTATGATACCGATGCAACAACTTTTAAGGTCGAGAAAAACCTAAATTTTGGATGGAAGACTTTACATATGATGCTGCCAATGAGATTTTACATAATATTATTATTAATGTTACTATCTTGTAATAATAATAATAATAATAATAATAATAATAATAATTATTATTATTATTATTATTATTATTATTATTATTATTATTATTATTATACATTTTTGAATTATTGCAGGATTGTATTTGAACTATTGATGGAACACATATTCCAGCAATAGTGAGGGGACGCGATGTCAACAACTATCGTAATCGACATGGAAATATATTCCAAAATGTATTAGCAGTTTGAAATTTTGATTTGGAATTCATGTATGTCCTTAGCGAATGGGAGGGTTCAGCTCGTGATTCAAATGTGTTAAGTGATGCTCTATTAAGCCTCATGGTAAATACTTATCTTTTTGGTTGGAAATATATTTTTATTTCTATGCTGCATACTAATATATATATATATATATATATATGTATTTACTATATAATTAGGTGAATACTTCTAATGGATTGTGGATTTGCCAACCGACGCCAATTTTTAGTTCCGTTTTGAGGTATGCGATATCCTCTTCAAGATTTTGCAGGTCATGGTCGTGATCCTGAAAATAAAAATGAGTTGTTCAACCTTTCCGATGTTCCCTTAAGGAATGTGATCTAGAGGATATTTGGTATTTTTAAATCGCAATTCACAATTTTTAAGTCTGCTCCTCAATTTTTACTTAAAACACAAGCAGAGCTAGTGTTGGCATGTGCAGCGTTATATAACTTTCTTCGTAAGGAATGTCGTTCTGATGAATTTCCTGTTGACCCAACTAATGATTCTTCATCATCTTCATCCTCATCAATACCAGTTTTTGAAGAGAACAATTTTGAGAAGACTTATCAAACCCGAGACCCACAAAGAGAGAATAACTTTTGTTGATATCGCATAATTAATCCATGTTATTATATAATTTTTGTTGAGCCAACATATGAAGAGATGAAGCTCCAACAAATGTTTATTACGTATTGAATAACTTTTGTTTTCCTTAGCCATGTCTAGTTGTTATATGACGTTATTGTTATTACTTTTATCATTCATATCCCATAACTAATCCATGTTATTATATAATTTTTATTTCATATGAAATTCTAGAACAAAGCTTTTGATTCTTTGGAGAATACAAAAAAATCCTATTTGAATCATAAGAGAATAATGTAATTACAATCTATTAAAATCATAAGTAAAATCTTATAATTGCAAATCATGCTGAAATCCATTATATTAAAATCACGTATTTACAATCTGTTAAAATCCTAATTGAATACATCCCCCTTAATAGATTGTAATTATATGATTCTCTTAAAATCTATTAAAATTGTAACGACCTGTCCTGAATTTCGGGATTAGATTAGTGACTAATCAAGGATTAATGAGGTTAAACGGTGATTAATTGAGCGAAATCGACTTGACGGTGTAAAATGACCGATTTGCCCCTAGGAGTGGGCAAAATGTTGACTTTTGACCCGGGAGGTCCGGTGGCCGAGGGCCAAGGACCATTACGTAGATCAGGTCGATACGAATCCATATACAGGCGGCACGCCGAAATCGGACGTCAGACGGAAAAGTTATGGTCACGAGAGCGAAATCGGGGATTTACATCTCAGGATTCGTATTAAATATTAATTTAATCCAATTGGGCAGATATTTTGTGTGGATGTATGCCTATTGGTCCATTAATTAATTAATTAACTAAACACACATCTCTCATTTTCTCTCTCTTCCTCCCCGTGTATCATCTTCTTCATTGATCTCCAACAATCACACATACACGATCCCACAATACAACCCTCAATTTTGATCCGTTGTTGTTAGGCCTTAAACGAACTTGAGTGAAGAGACTGAGACGAGTCGAATGATGGCAACGGCGTCAATCGCCGTGGGTGGTGGCAGGAAACCCTAGACGGTAATCCTTTAGTTCAATTTTCGAATTCGATCTTTAGGAGTTTTTAATGGTTTTCGTTGATTGGGACTTACTCCTTGGGTCATGGCGAAGCTGAGGGACCAAGAATGGGAGACATAAATGGCTGGAATCGATGGCACAATGCAGTTGCAGGTGGCCGGTCTGCACTCCTCCATGAATAGGTATGAAAATGAGCTCCTTTCTTGTTTTTGAGGTTACTGATCGATTTGGGAGAATGAGATGAGGACCGAAGACGAAACATGGAGGAAAATGGTTGAGGAACGGCTAAGAACCGGCCGAGTCAGTCCGTCGGTTCGATTGAACCGGACCAAACCGTTGAACTGGTTCAGACCGGGTTTACCCAAGCTTGACGATGAACAGTACTGCCGCGCATGGGCTTCATGCGCAGCCACTTGCGGTTGCTCTTAGGGGCCTCATGGAGGGCACTTTGGGGATGTTGTCAACATGACATTTAATCTATTCGATGCAACGAACATTTTGGGACTGGTTTCGTGTCGATCGGACACCGTTTCGATATGTTTCGGGGTGTCCGAAGGTTTTGAATTGAGTTTAAAAATAGTTAAAAATTCGGAAAAATTACGGGGCTTTAATAGGAGGTTAAAGAAGATGTTAGTAACCCTCTAGTGTGGTTTGGACAGGTTTGGAAGTCCCGGTGATAGTGATGGGGCCCAGAAAGGCTTATGGCACGCCTATCGAGGCGGCATCATAGGACGGTCTATGAGTGGACTTCGTTTTCTACATTGTGATGTATGCATAACTATTTTATATGTTTTACATATGTGATTTCTATGATGATGATTTTGGCACTGATGGATTATACGATTGCACGTATTTCGAGGTAAACTCGTATTTACACGTATTTCGAGGTTTACGAGTTTATGCTATTGCTATGTGATTGTGAGTTTAATAATGGTTCTATGACATGGTTTTGGTTTTGGAAAGATGAACTCGGGCATGAGACCTATTTGAATTATGTGATCGGGCCGGAGACCCAGTTGGTTTACGAAATCGGGCTGAGATCCTTTGAGTTATGTGATCGGGTCGGGGCCCAGTGGTTTACAAAATCGGGTATGAGGCCCAGTTGAGTATTATAAATGTGATTTCGGGTCTGGGACCCTATGTTTCATAAACATGGTTTCGGGTCGGGGACCCTAAATGGATTTGTGATGTTTTATGGAGATTTCGGGCAGGGCCCATTGAGATATTTTGAAATGACTTTGTAAAACTGTTTTCCAAATACTATCTAGATACGAGGATATGTGATGGTCTCCTCCAGGTGTCTGGGACACTGAGGAAGTCACGGTGCATTGCCTGCGAGGGGTTATTATACGGAGTTACTGGACCGTATGGTGACTTTGGAGCAGGAATACTATGATTAGACTTCTGGGACATCAGACATCTGAGATGTAAGAGATATTGACCCGTAGAGATCCCCGGGTAGCACGCGATGCTTATTATCGTGAGATATGACGTCTGGGACGTCGAGCGTCTAGGACGCTAGGCATCTAGGATTCCGAGGATGGTTATATGGTAAATATGGATTTTTGGGATCATGAAATGGTATTTTTGTCTTTGTGGATTTGTGGTTATGGATTTGGGCAGTGGCCCACTTGGTTTTGAATTTACGGATTTTGGTATTCTACAATTTTGGGCTGAGTTCCCACACGTGGTTTTGAGTTACGATTTTTGGGCTACGACCCTAATGGTTTATTGATTAAATGTTTTGATTACTAATTTCACGATGCATGCATACTTTTTAGTGAAGAGCATAATTTATCTTTATGAAATGCGTTTTTATAAATTTATTGATTTTCGTCCACTCACAGTTCTGAATGGTTTTAATGCCCTTTAGGTCGATCACGGATGCGGGTTGTAGCGGAGACCAAGACATCACACTCATCCACCGATTCTGGCGCGCTCTGGGAGCCCCGTATGGGCTGAGGTACGTATTATCCCTTGTTTGACACTTCGTGTCAGACGGGAGCATGACGCATCCCACGTTAATCTCGGAGGGATTGGGATGGGTCATGTCAAAAATCCTAATTGAATACATCCCCCAAAGAATCAAAAGATTTGTTATAAGATTTTATATGAAATAAAAATTATATAATAACATGGAATAATTATGTGATATGAATAAATAACCAAATGATAAAATTAATAACAATAACGTCATGTAGCAACTATACATGGCTTAAGGAAAACAAAAGTTATTCAAGACGTAATAAACATTTGTTGGAACTTCATCTCCTCATATGACCTAATAATGCAACCATTCATTCCATGTATACTTGCATCTTTTTTTTTCCCCCACCACAGAAGGCACCTATAATCAAGGATGAAAATATCGATATCGACAGATATATCACTAGTCAAATTTACAGATATCTCGCTCCAAATATTAATATCGTTTACGGTCAACAAAAATGACGGAAATTTGGTCTAAAAGTTGGAAATTTGGAATGAAATTTTAGGAAAATCTTAAATACCCAATGATGGTTATATAGGACAAATAAAAACTATAAAATGATTTTGATATAATAAATATATGATGAATAATATGATACAATAGGGTTCTGCTGATAACTAGTAATATAAAAATCTAAACATAAACATAAATGGAAGTGAATTATTATAATTGAATGTTAATATAATTAAAAACATAACAATAAGCATACAAAAATTTGAATAGAAGAAAAATTATAAAATGAGTAAATATATTTAAAATTGGAAAAAAAAAGATAAAAAAATAAAGTCAATCTTTGTTCAGAAATTGAAAAGGATTGATATATTTAAAATTGGAAAGAATTGATATATTTAAAATTGGAAAAATGATAAATATAGTTCAAAATAAGGAAAAAATTGGAAAGGATTGATATATTTAAAATAAAAAAATGGTAAATATAGTTCAAAATAAGGAAAAAAATGAAAAAATAAAAGCAAGCAGCACTCCTTGGGAGGTCGAACCCAAGTTGCTTAACTAGAAGCCAGCCACAACCAACTCAATTAACAAGCCCAATTGAAAATTTACTCAACCACATAATATATAAAGTACATATACTGACTTAAAAACAGTCATCTTCTACCTTACGCAGGTTTGCGATTCGGGTTTTTTGATCCGGCGGCATGACCCGGCTTTAACCAAGGATGAAAATATCCATATTTACGGATATATTACTAGTCAAATTAACGGATATCTCGTCCCAAATATCAATATCGATATCGTTTACGGTCAACAAAAGTGACGGAAATTCGGTCTAAAAGTTGAAAATTTGGAATGAAATTTTAGGAAAAACGTAAATTCCCAAGGAGGGTTATATAGCACTAATAAAACTATAAAATGATTTTGATATAATAAATATATGATGAATAATATGATACAATAGGGTTCTGCCGATGACTAGTAATATAAAAATAAAAACATAAATATAAATTGAAGTTAATTACTATAATTGAATGTTAATATAATTAAAAACATAACAATAAGCATAAAAATATTGGAATGGAAGAAAAATTATAAAATGAGTAAATATATTTAAAATTGGAAGAAAAAAAAAGATATAAAAAATAGAGTCAATCTTTGTTCAGAAATTGAAAAGGATTGATATATTTAAAATTGGAAAGAATTGATATATTTAAAATTGGAAAAAATGAGAAATATAGTTCAAAATAAGAAAAAAATTAGAAAGGATTGATATATTTAAAATTAGGAAAAATGATAAATATAGTTCAAAATAAGCAAATTAAGGAAAAAAATGAAAAACATGAAAAAATAAAAAATAAAAGCAAGCAGCAAACCTAGGGGGTCAAACCCAGGTTGCTTAACTGCTATTAAATGAAAACAAGCCAACCACAACCAACTCAACTAAGAAGCCCAATTGAAAATTTACTCAACCACATAATATATAAAGTACATATACTGACTTAAAAACAGTAATGTTCTACCTTGCACGGGTCTGCGATTCAGGTTTTTTGACCTTGCGGCATGACCCGGCTATAACTCAATGGTTTTACGTCTGATTTTCATGAAATTTGTTCATATCTCGATCTTTTTAATGAAATAAAGAGATCGATGGGTTTAAAATGAGGAAAAATATTGATATTTCGCTCAATTTCTTTCCCACCTCTTACATGTCGCCGGCCAAAACAATATATCGATGAAACCGGCTATATTTTCATCATTGCTATAACTCAATGATTTTACGTCCGATTTTCATGAAATTTGTTTCTATTTCGATCGTTTTAATAAAATTTGTTTCTATCTTGATCGTTTTAATGAAATTTGTACTATCTCGATCGTTTTAATGAAATAAAAAGATCGATAAGTTTAAAATAAGTAAAAATGTCGATATTTTGCTTAATGTTTTCATCACTGAGTATAAATCAAGTTCATAAGTACTCGTACAGTTGTACCATATATACCATGCACATAAATGCATTTCCACTTCAATAGTTGCCATGATTTGACAATCCAACATATCCAATTTAATATATCATGCAATAGCCAACGCTAATAATAATTAATCCATCTATTTCTTTTACTTTTTAATTAATAAGGATCCAGATCCAACGGTAGAGGTTGACCCGATTGACAAATATATTAATAGATTATAGATTTGAGTGTGTGCCATGTACTGTTGTACCCACCATGCAACCCCTACAAGCGGCTCCAGAAACGAACGCGATCAATTCTCTGGTCCCATGCACCCTCTCTACCCATTTTCTTTCTTTTTCTCTTTCGTTCTGCTTGAGTAAACCAAATTATTATATTACAGTGGTGTGTATTTCATTATGACCGCACCAAAAATGCTAATTAAGTTTTTTTTTTTATGGGAAATGATAATTGTAATATGTAATAACTCTGGATACTTTATGAAAAAAAATTAAAAATTGTGCAGCTTAACCAGGCATTTAAGTTATAGAGGCCTGTTGATGCAAAAATCGTTTGACTCTGTAAAATTTTTTTTTGATCTCTATACACAAGAATAAAAATCAAAAGGAGTTAAGGTTGAATCCTGGGGGGTGGTTCAACCTTAAACGTTCCGATACTTAAGTCAGTTTTATGAAAAAATAAACCGAAAAAGTGTTTGTAGTAGTTTTTAATTACCTTTAGAAATGAGATGAGGTCTTCTATTTATAATGAAGTCTTGAGAGTCACCGGAGCGTCTGATTGGTTGAAAGAGAAAGTGTTAAATAAGTGATCATACCGAGTGTAATCACTTATTTATTAATAAATAAATAATTCGATGGGAAGTTATTTATTATCGGTATTGATCTGATTAATTAATATATTTAGCTGATAAATCTATTGAATTAATACGGGGACCGTGTGATGCTGTCATCGTATTTACTAGGGGTAATATCGACATTATGAGCGTCATGAGCCACGTGGCAGCTGCATAATTTTCCGGTGATTTATGGTTTCACAAATGCCCCCACATTGCTTAAGAATTCAGGGAATCCTAAGGGATGTAATTTTTATTGTGGTCCCGGTAAACTATTTTCATAGAGAAGTAGGACTCCGTATTGCTTCGAGCTATTGAACTTTATTTGGCTTTGGACGTCTCTTTGGCTTCTCCGTAGGAAGATTTGGACTGAAGCCTTGTTCAGAATTGATCTTTAGAGCCCAATTAATAATTAGAATTTATTTATTTTTCTTTATTTAAATAAGAATTTGTGGCTCCTAATTTTAATAAAGAAAATTAAACCCTAACACTACTTGACAAGATGTGCGGATAATTGAGTTGCTGCGGTGGAGGGAGAACTGTGGCAGAGAAGAAGTGGAAGGAAGTCAGTGACATGCGTTCTTCACGTGTGCGGCTTGGCTACTGGGAGAGGGGCTGGCATGTTTTTTTTGGCTGCTGTTGAACAGCCTTTTCCTTTGCTTCGCCCTGCTTTTTCTGCCAAGCTTCCACAACGTTCCACATTTAAGTTCTTTTTTTTTGTTTGGTGGTGCCATACACTTTGTCAAGCAAAGCTTTTGGCTTTTGCTTGCCGTAGACTTTCAAACAATTGTAACTTTTGCTTTTGTATGTATAATTATATATTATATGTTATTATATATTATTTTTTTTTTATTCAACTTCGATCTTTTGCAGATTTTGAGAGCTGTGGACGTCTGATTGCAACGATTCAAGTGGTGGTGTGCTCTACTCTTCGAGATGGTCATTTCAAGATGTATGAAGACATACTTTTGGTGTAGTCTTGAAGATCTCATTTTGTGGAGTACCATCTAATGGCATGTCCGGGATTTGTTGGAGCTTCCGACTTCAAGAGATGATGGACTTGACACCAAGACACTCCTCCAGTTGACATGCTTATGATGCTTTGTGAAAAGAAAAGCTTGGCGCGCTGACGGATTCATCATCTTCAAGTGTGGGCGGAGCCAACGTCAAGGCCTTCAATGGGGAGGTGGAGCAGAATACAATGCGAGGTGCAGCAGAGTGTAAGGCGAGGTGTAGCAGAGTGCAAGGTGAGGTGCAGCAAAGTGCGACGCGAGGTGCAGCAGAGTGCAAGACGAGGTGCAGCAGTGTGCGGTTCGAGGTGCAGCAGAGTGCTGTGCGAGGTGTGACTACGCCCAAACTACGCATTAAACTAAACACGTAATTTGAGTATTGTGCAATTTAAACCCTTTTTGTGTAGATGTAGTATTGGTAAATAGGGATCGTTCTTAATCGGGGAAATTAGGAAACATTAATAATGTGTTAGTGGGAAAGAGTAATAAATAAATGAATAATGAATAAATTAATGAATTGAATAATTAAATAATAAAAGAATTAACAAATTAAAGAATTAATGAATTAAAAAATTAAAGAATTAATTAATCAAAGAATAATAAACTAAAAGTATTAAAGAATAAAAGAATAAAGAGATGAAAGAATCACAGAATAATAAACTAAAAGTAAAAAAGAAGAATAAAAGAATAAAAGAATAAAAAGGATAAAAGAATAAAATAATAAAAAAATAAAAAATAAAAAAGAATAAAAGAATAAAGAATAAAGAATTGAAAATGAGAGTTTTGAAAAGAGTTGTAAATATAAAATAAAGAAAACAAGTAAAAATAATTAAATACTTAATTTTACTTCTACTTTAACCTTTATACTAGTGAACTTTCTTCAAACACATATTTTTACCAACACTCTAACATCATGCTCATATTGAACCAATCACGAAATCATACCTTAATCATCTCAAATACATGCATACATTTTTCATATTATAAATGCATCGAACAGCTGATTATTACTTACAATATGATCCACCTTAAGTAAGTGATTTAATGCGCCGAACAGCGATCAAACATTAAATCTCTTCAACTCTATTCTAAATGCCCCGAACAGCGGATCAACATTTAGTTTCGAATTTAAGTTTAAGTACTAAAACATATGAAGTAAAAGAAACTCAAAAAGTAAAACACATGGAGATTGCATTCTTACTTACAAATGTTAGAAAGAAAATACCAACACATATATTGAATTATAAGTAAAACCAATAACAATAACAAGAATTTAAGTAGAGAAGTATAGATTTTCACAAGAATCACCGAACAGCGGCAGGAAACTTGTGAAGATGGAAGAAGAAATACGAGGAATTCGGTCTTAAAACTCTTGAATTGCCTTAGAATTACTTGGCCTAGGTATTTCTTAAGGAAAACATAAAAATGTGTTTAAGAGATCTCAAAGAAATATCACAAGAACAAAGTAAAGAAGAAATGAAATTAATAAAAATAAAAATAACATAAATTAAGAACAAGAATTAAAAGAAAACTAATTAATAAGAAAATCTACAAGAAGTTAAAATGGTCTCCAAAAATGTCTCTCAAAAGAGAGAAACAAAAGAACTAACTAAGAACTAGAACTAAGAAAAATGAAAGAAATGGAAGAATGAAACTAATTGGGGACTCTCCAAAATACAAGAATTGAAGCCCTATTTATAGGTGGAAAAAACAATAAAAAATAATATAAAAATACAATAAAAAATGTGGAATAATGGAATGATGAGTAATAAAGATTAATGATGATGTTTAGAGGTGGTTTGAGTTGTAAAGTTGCAAAATTGGGTTGGAAAGTGGACGGAAAGTGGCTGGAAATTGGGTGGAAGTTTGCTGGAAAAGAGAGCAGGAATTTCGGTGGCTGGCTGCTGAATGGGAGAGCAGGATTTCGGTAGCAAGCTGCTGCAGGAGAAGAAAGTGGCTCAGCAGGCGCGCGCCGAGTAGATGGAGAAGCCTTCGGTAGGCGCACTCCGAACGAGAAAGAGGCAGGAGGAAGGAAAAACAAGCGGGCTTGGGCTGGATTTTTGGGCCTGAGCGCACTGATTGGTTTTGCTTGGACGCGGGCCTGGGATTGCACGGGCTGGGCTGGCGGGCTTTGCTGGCGGGCTGCTGAAATTGTTTTAGGCTGCAAAGAACATTAAGTAATTAATTAATAACTTAATTAATTATTCCATCGAATTTCGTCCATAATTTATTCGTTATAATTCTGATCGAGACGATTCTTTCGCCAAAACGCTCCAAATAACAAGCTTTATTTATTTAAACAAAAATAACACAAAATAAATTATTTTATCTATTTATTTAATATTTTAATATTAAAAGATAAGTATAAAGGGTATAAAATAATATAAAATAATGCTTATTTGAGGACCTATCAAGGTGGAGCAGAGTGTGGTGCGAGGTGCAGCAGAGTGCAAGGCGCGAGATGTAGCAGAGTGGGAGCAAGATGCAGCGGAGTGCGACACGAGGTTCATCAGAGTGTAAGGCGCGAGGTGTAGTAGAGTGCAAGACGAGGTGCAACAGTGTGAGGTTCGAGGTGCAGAAGAGTGCGGTGCGAGATGCAACAGAGTGCAAGGCGCGAGGTGTAGCAGAGTGGGAGCAAGGTGCAGCGGAGTGCAAGGCGGGTGCGCTACATCTGCGAGGCGAGGAATGGTGCAACTACAAGGCGAGACATGCTGCGAGTGCGAGGCGAGGAATGCTGCAACTGCGAGGTGATGCATGGTGCAACTACAAGGCAAGATGAGCAAGTGAGAGGCGAGGAGTCCCATCACTTGGAGTGCGACGTGTCACAACCTAGCATGAGGCTTGTTCCAGATGCAAGACAATTTGTGTTGCAGCTACAAGGCGCGATGTGGTTCATCTTCGAAGTAAGGCATCCCATGACGAGAGGCGAAGTGCATGTGATGCCATGAAGTAACTGAAGCTTTCCAAGGAGTTGCTTTGGATGACGGATGACCTTCTAGAAACTTGATCTTCAAGACCTTGTTGAGCTCAGAATGGGGTGTAGCAAGGCAAAACATAGAATGGAGGATCGATCATGCCCCCTGCAAAGCTCGAGACGTCGTAAATCATCGCCTAATTGAAGGAAGAGATCTTAGAGATGCCATCGTCTAGACGCTGAAGCTAAGCGGTGTGAAGACACATGACACCAAACCATTGTTTCGTCTTGGAGTTGAATGTCAAGCTGCTTTGTAGTTGTTGTCGAGTCAAGCAGTGGTGGAGTCGCTTTTGTGAAGCCAGATATGCCAAGCAGGCGATGTTGAGGAGGTTTCCCCCATTGTTTGAAGAAGGTCATGGACGATGTGTTACTGGAAGTCCACGATGGGATGATTGAAGGCCTCCAAGGCTTGCTCATGGGTGAATGGAGAGACTCTGAGGTCGTGTTGTTCCTAGTGATGAGCTTCATGATCTTTCTTGGCCCGTAGCTTGATGTTATCATTTAATACATGTTTGAGCATTCAACTTGTGAGTTTCCAACTTCTTTAATTTTCATTAATAGAAGCCTTCCATTTTTTTGAGTGTTTTGTGATTTTTGACAGATTTGACCTTTATGTAGTAAATTTGGTATTCTGACTTCTTTTTAGCTTCGAATTGAGTATCATTGATGCGGTTGGAAAGCTGAGTTCCATACCTTTCTACTGCCACCAAGCGTGTTCTAAGAAAATCCGAATTGAGCCTTGTAGGATTGGTTGAATCTTGTGCTCGTGCGCTGGTTCATGCAGTTGACCTTCGTGTACAAAAACGTTCTCTGGGAACTCTTCACAACTCGGAATTTAGTGAGGTCAATGGCGTTGGAAATCTGACTTCCGTATCGTTTTAGTACTATCAAGCCCATGTCAGGGTGAGCAAAAATGAGCGAGATATGATCGAATGAATCTCAATCCCGTGCACTGAAATGCAGAATTGGACTTCGTATGTTAAAACATTTGCCCACTGTTTGTCATGGCCTGGTGGTTTGCCCCTCTTGGTGGACTTGGAAGCATTTTTTAGTAGCTTTCCGGCTCCAACAAGTCAAGTTTTTGGATGATTTCATGTGCCTCGTTGGGACGAGCTTTGAGCGCTTCGCGTGGCGAAGTCGTGGCGTGGTCCGCATGGTGAAGACTTGTTGTGCTTTGCGTGGAAAAAAATTTGAGTTCTTCGCATGGTGAAGGCTTCCAATGCTTCATATGGAGAAGGCTTGGAGTGCTTCACATGGTGAAGGCTTGGAGTGTTTCGCATGGCGAAGACTCGGGTGCTTTGCATGGCAAAGGCTTAGGTGACCTTTGCATGGCAAAGGCTTAGTATGCTTCACATGGCGAAGGTTTTGAGTGCTTCACGTGACGAAGGCTCGGGGTGCTTCGCGGGGCGAAGTCGTGGAGTGCTTTGTTGGGCGAAGGCTTGGAGTGCTTTGCTGGGCGAAGGCTTGGAGTGCTTCGCGGAGTGCTTCGCTGGGCGAAGGCTTGGAGTGCTTCGCATAGCGAAGGCTTAGAGTGCTTTGCATGTCGAAGGCTTAGAGTGTTTCGCATGGCGAAGGCTCGGGTGCTTTACGTGGCAAAATTTTGGAGTGCTTCGCGTGGAAAAGGCTTGGAGTGCTTCGTGTGGCGAAGACTCGGATGCTCTGCGTGGCGAAGGCTTAAAGTACTTCGTGTGGCGAAGAATCGGGTGCTTTGCGTGGCAAAGGCTTAGAGTGCTTCGTGTGACGAAGGCTTAGAGTGCTTCACGTGGCGAAGTCTTGGAGTGCTTCACGTGGTACGACTCTGGCTTCATAGTAGTACGAACACCGGAATATGCCATTTTGAATTGGTTTGCAAGGTGAGATTTGTGCCTGTTGACAGCAGATTCGTCTGATGGACTAAGACGTTGGTACGAGGTAAACTCGACTTGAGGAAGAGTCGAAACTATTGGAATTGATAATAGTGGTGATATGACGTACCTAGAGTTAGTTGCGCCGTGAGCCGGCGAGACATTAGTGGTACCTTGGGTACAGATTGGAAATGTGTTGCCTTGGTAAGGAATGGAGGATTTGCTAGATAGACTGAACCTTGACGGGTGGTTCGCTTGGCCAAGTTAGGATGACAGTTTAGGAACTGCCCTGCTATTTTGGAGTGGTAGATGATGGACACTGGGTAAGAGACCCAGGTGTGAGATCAGTTGGATTTCCCCAGATGATTATGGAAGCAGGAGATTCGGAATTTTGAGGACGAAATTCTTTAAGAAGGGTAGATTGTGACAGCTCATCCCGAGAATCGGGATTAGATTAGTTGTTAATGACGGATTAGTGAAGTTAAATCGGTGATTAGTTGGATGCGTTCGGATGGACGGTGCAAAATGACAATTTTGCCCCTAGAATGGGCAAACAGTTGACTTTCTGTTCGGGCGGTCAAATAGACTTTGACCGATGACCGTGTCGTATTTCGGGACGTCACGAGTTCCTAGACAGGTGGCACGTCCGCTTCCGACATCCGAGCAAAAAGTTATGACGTTCGGAAGTTCAAGGGTACTTTGGTAATTTTGTGGAATAGGGGCCATTTGTTGACTTTTCAAACGACATGGACTTTTCAGGCATTTCGAGGACTAGTAGGAAGGTCTCGACGCCCCGAGTACAACGACAGGCGGCACGCCATAATCGGACGTCAGACGGTAAAGTTATGGATCTCGAAGTACGAAGGGCAAAATGGTAATTTGTCCTTTTGTTTAATTATGTGCCTAGGGATCTGTGTCCACTGAGAAGTGGACACTTGACTGTTATTTGGAGATGATGCCACAGAGATGTGACGCGTGGCCGGGTCTAGATGGTGGTAGAACCCTCAACCACCGTCTTAACTTGGTTTAAATGGTCGTGGGCCATGTGTGTGTGTCGATGAAGAACATAAAATAGAGACCCAACTTGTGAGGATTCAAACTTCCCCCTCAGCTAGCCTTAATTGTTCTTGTTGTGAGAACAAAAACAAGAAGATATATGATGTGGATTGTGGAGGTGATGGCGTGGCTAGCCGTCGTGCACAGTCGCGACGAAAAGAGGAAGAAACCGTAAGTTCTGCGTTTGAATTCAAAATTGGATTTTCAGCTTAGGCCACTACTGACGGTTCTAAATCATCAGAAAGTGATCAAGAAGGTGAGACGATGTCGTTGGTACCCACGGCGGGGCTCGACGACGGAGGTATGGCTACAAACCCGTAATTGCCCTATTTTGATAAAAAATGGTAAAACGAAATTCGGGGGTTGTTGTGAGGTCCTGATCAGCTTGCTTTGTTTCTAGGAATGCCAGAAGGCATTTAAGATAAAAACGAGGAAGTTGGAGGCCGGAATCGTGGCAATTCGAGGAAGACAGTGACTGGCTTACTCATCAGTTTGGGAGGTAATCTCTAGCTCCAGTTTTCACGAATTAACTATATGGAATTATTGGGAATGAAAGGACGAACGTATTAGATTAATTAGGAATAAAAAATGGATTGAAATTTCTAAAAACCGCTCACGCCAGTTCAACAGTTGGACCAGATTTGCAGACCGATTCAGACCGGTCAACTGAGGAAGACGATGAACAGTAACTTAGGCGCGTGAGGCCCACGTGCAGCCACTTCAGGCGGCGCATGTGGGCGCGTTCCAACACGAATTTTAAAGTATTTAATGTAACGAACATTTCGGGATTTGTTTCGTGATGATCAGACATCGTCTCGATATGGTTCTGGATATCCGAAGGTTTTAGGACTCGTTTAAAAATAGTTAAAAATTTGGGAAAATTACGGGGCTTAATTATAATCATTGTGAAGTAGTTAGTGACCTTATATTGGGATTTGGATAGGTTCGGGAAAGCCAGTGATAGTGAATTGGCCGGGAACGGCATAAGTGCGCGCGTATCGAGGCGGTGGCGAAATGGTCTGTGAGTGGGCTTTGCTTTCGAACTTATGATGCATGCATATATATGTTTATATGTTTATTCTTTGATTTGATTTATGATCTTGGTGGTTTACGGTTTTGTACGGTTTTCGAATATTGATGTTGTGATTTAAACGTGGTTTTAATGATTTGACTTCGGGATTTGAAATACGATTTGATTTCAAAGATTTAAAATGGATTTTGAAAAGTGATTTCAGGCTTGAAGCCCAGTTCAGAAAAGTGGTTTGAAAGACCATGATTTCGGGTTTTTGAATCGGATTTCAAAATGACGATTTTGGATTCGATTTTGAAAACTTGGAAATGGATTTCCGAGTTTGGGTTCGGAATGGTTATTCCGGATGCCAGCTTACGGAATGATGGTTTCGAACTCGGATTTGGAAATGGATATGGATATGAGCTCTGGGTTTGGATTCGGGATCCTGATGAGATTGCGGATTCGGATTCGGAAATGCAAAATGGTTTTCAAATGGTTTTGGATTGGATTTGCTGGATGTGGTTATTGGGTTTAAAAACCCGGATATGATATGACAGGGGCGGGCCCGGATTGGATTTAAAGACCTAGATTGATTTTAAAGACTCAGGAGTTTAAAGACTTGGATATTGATATTTCCACCGTAGGCCTATTGAGTTTAAAGACTCAGATTATATTAAGGCCTGGATTGAGTTTAAAGACTCGGATAGATCCAGCAGGTTCGATGGATGGAAATGTGGTCAATGTGTTTTGGATTTCACTGAGGTTTGATGATGATGGTTTTTAATAGTAGTTTTTTCGATGTTTTGGGCTATGCCCGGTTAATACGAATTTTGATGGTTTTGGGCTGAGGCCCGGGATTTGCGAAAAAAAATGAGTTCGGTTTTCCTAAACGGTTTGAATCACTTAAATATAAAATGGTTTTATGGAATGGTTTGATATGCATGCATTGGATTTTTAAATGGAGGGTATAAATGTAATTGTGTTTTCTGATAACTGTTTTTGAGCTTATACTTTATTTTTGTCCACTCACAGTCTTTTCATATTTTCGATACCCTCCAGGTTGTTGCGGCGCAAGCTGTTGGTCGAGAGAGACAGAGACATCACATACGCGATACACAGTAGAGCCTGCGCGCTCTGGGAAGTCCGAAAGTTTTCAGCGGATCAGTCAAGACTTAGCCTTCGAGTCACTCGTAAGTTAGACGGGAGCATGACTTAGCCCTTAATCCCGGGGGATTAGGGGTGGTTCGTGTCAAATTGGTATCAGAGTAGGTTTCGTGTGATCTGTGCGAGGTTTAGTTCCCAGAGTCGTTAGTTCGTCGACTTGGGTGTTGTGATGCTACTTTGGATATGATGTCTCGACGCGAAACAGCCCGTCAGTAACCTGGACGCGATAGTGATAGTACGTTCGTTTGGGGTAGTTAGCGGTGGTTATTAGTGCCAGGTTGATAGTCGCTCGATACGCGGTGCAGGGTATGATGTTTGTCGGTCTAGGGCTGGAATAGTTAACATGTTTGGCCCTAGAGATGCTCGGTGGTTGGACCATAGGGTTGGAGATATGCCAACGGGATTAACCTGGATGGTAGCCTGTTGAGCTAGTGGTATACGTGGGCTGAGGAGGCCGGTTGACGATGGCCTGTTAGGCCGGATTGGCGCCTGGATGGCGGTAGTATTGATTGGTGACCTTTTGGTCCGTTGGGTGGAGATTGGATTTGTACCTCGATTGGCGGGGTATAGGAAACTACTTTGTGGGTTTGATGGAATTCCTCTAGTATTGGATATTGGTTGCTGTTGATAATACGGGATGAATTTAGTCGGGCGTGACGACCTGAGTGGTAAGATGGTTGTACACTAATGACTGTTGCTGGTTCGGATAACCCGTAGGACGAGGATGATTTGAGAAACCCGGTTGGGCTGATTGGTTTGGGAGGACTAGTCAGGATTGTAAGTACCTTTGTAAGAAACCCCAGAGTAAGTGTTTAATTTGGCACTTGTGAGTTGAGGGTTGTGGTTAGGAAATTGTTATGGTTGGGCCGACTTACGGGCGGATTGGAGATGGCGCTGCTAGGTGCAGCCGAGGGAATGAATGCTTAGTAGATGACTCTGGGCGAGTCCGGTGAGATGGTGGTGTGGTTGACCATTTGGTTGCCTTAAGTTGTGGATTATGAGGGGTGTTAGTTCCTCCGACCAGAGCATAGATTGAGGGTCTCGGCTCAGTTTGTGCAGAGATTTAAGACTGGTATGTTGTGAGCCGAGGTAGGAGAGTATATGCCACGGGTCGAGAGGCTTGACTTGGTACGATGGGCACATCGTGAATTGAGGTTGTAGCCGGTGGTGAGGTGCCAGTGTCTGGCAGGAATCATTAACCGAATAGGTATAGGTAATGATCATTGGTAGGTCATGTTTCGGGGACCAACGGTCAGGATGCTGTTAGTTGATCAGAGTAGCGCAGCGGAAACGCGGTGGACCTATGCCTAGTGTTGGATCGGGCTAGGTCGGTATGGTCGGGTTGACCATAAGTGGGGTTGGTTTTAGTGGACTCATCCTGTTGTGTTGGAGGTGTCGAGTATATTGGACTATGTCGGCACATGCCGTGGTTGGTATTTGGGGTGATGTCAAGGCCGACACTCAGTGATTTTCCGAGCATAGTAAAATACGACTTCGAGGATTGTGACTGAGGATTTTGAGGTGAGTGATTGTTGAATGAGATCCCAAATGTTGGTGACCTGTAATGGAACCTCAGAAAGATTAAGACGTGATGACTGACATCCTTTTGGGAGTGCGTACACAGTGAGAACCGACATGCGAGTAGGTCGGTGAGTTGATGTAGCTACGGACACTTGGTTGTGACCCGTAGAAGTTGTGGATCGCCTAAGTATAGCGGAGTTGATGTTTGGACAGGTGGTCCAATAATGGTATTCGTGTTACGGATTAAGTTTCATGATCTCGAAATCAGGAGATGTTGAGTTTGAGACGATGAGGTACTATGTTTGGTTCCGAGGTGGTGAGTAGGTTGTGTGGTAGATACTCTGGAGTGAGTTGGGAGACTCACTGCTTGAATGTCAGGATTTGTGACCCCCCCTTAAACATGGACACTTGTGGTTATGTTCAGGAGTGGGAAGAGTACTGGGTAACGCCGAGTGTGACAAGTGTTAAGAATGACATTAGATAGATTTTGGTCGTTGTGATGACATGGTTGAGGACCATTGTGAGTTCCGTTGCAGGATGACGGAAGGAAGCTGACAAGAGTGATCGATATGAGGTTATTGAAGAGAACTCACAAGTAAGATGTGTGGTACTGTTGGATTGATGCGGGGATTTGATGCTAAGAGTCGTATAGGTGAGAAGTAGGATTCACTTAGGAGTAAGTGGATCGGGACTGAAGAGCTTCTGACTCAGGATTGAAGTGGATTAGGCGGATAAGATGACAAGACAGAGGTTGAATATGTTGGACATAAATATGAAGAAATTGCCCTGTCTTGTAGTCTCTTGACCATCTTGGAGTTGTACAGGACGCGTGAGGTCCATCTCGCATACATGGGTTTTGGTTTTGGATCTAGTGCTGGGTTTGCCCTGTATACATAATGGAATGTGTTTGGCTTTCATATTGGTCGGGATACCCAAGAGACCGGAAGTACGTGGGGATATACTTTAGGAACAGTGGTTGAGGTATTTTACAATATCTTTGTTTCTTTAAAGAACATAGGGTTGTCCTTACGTGTATGTAGTGATATGCACTGTGGTTCCGGTTAGTGGTAAGTGGTGCATGTCTTTGGAAGGTGTGCGTACTGGTTATTCAGTGATTGGAACCATTCCAATGCCTTGAACGTGCATCGTGATGTTCTGGTAGAGGTGTTGGTGATCGACTTAGTGCCAAGGGATGTTGTGGATGGTTGGATGATCGGATAGGTTCGATATAATGGATTTTGACAGAGCATGTGGACTGGATCTGGTGATCCAGAGTAATCTGTTGATGATTACTGATTTGAGATGGAGGCTCAGAGCCATGAGTGTCTGGTGAAACCCTGATATTGAGGTGTGTGATCACGGTTTTACAGGTATTTGATAGGGTCCGGTGGTAAATATATAGTGTAGTACATGAATGGTATTTCCCCAAGTCGATTGTGTCGATGGTTAATGGAACCACTGGTGAAAAGATTGGTTAAATTAAGGGAGTAGACGAGTATGTTGTGACTTCGGTGGGGTCGGCGTGGATCGCTGACGAAAGCGGTATGGATCGTGGTACGAATCTGGCTTCATAGTGAGACTGGAATATAACATTTTGAATTGGTTTGCAAGGTGAGATTTGTGCCTGTTGACAGCAGATTCGCCTGATGGACTAAGACGTTGGTACGAGGTACGCTCGACTCGAGGAAGAGTCAAAACTATTGGAATTGGTAATAGTGGTGATATGGTGTACCTAGAGTTAGTTGCGCCGTGAGCCGGCGAGACATTAGTGGTACCTTGGGTACAGATTGGAAATGTGTTGCCCTGGTAAGGAAGGGGGGATTTGCTAGATAGACTGAACCTTGACGGGTGGTTCGCTTGGCCGAGTTAGGATGACAGTTTGGGAACTGCCCGTCTATTTTGGAGTGGCAGATGATGGACACTGGGTAAGAGACCCAGGTGTGAGATCAGTTGGATTTCCCTAGATGATTATGGAAGTAGGAGATTCGGAATTTCGAGGACGAAATTCTTTAAGAAAGGTAGATTGTAACAGCTCGTCCCGAGAATCGGGATTAGATTAGTTGTTAATGATGGATTAGTGAAGTTAAATCGGTGATTAGTTGGATGCGTTCCGACGGACGGTGCAAAATGACGATTTTTCCCTTAGAATGGGCAAACAGTTAACTTTCTGTTCGGGCGGTCAAATAGACTTTTACCGATGACCGTGTCGTATTTCGGGACGTCACGAGTTCCTAGACAAGTGGCACGTCCGCTTCCGACATCCAAGCAAAAAGTTATAATGTTGGGAAGTTCAAGGGTACTTTGGTAATTTTGTGGAATAGGGGCCATTTGTTGACTTTTCAAACGACGTGGATTTTTCAGTCATTTCGAGGACTAGTAGGAAGGTCTCGACGCCTCGAGTACAACGACAGGCGGCACGCCATCATCGGACATCGGACGGTAAAGTTACGGATCTCGAAGTACGAATGGAAAAATGGTAATTTATCATTTTTGTCAATTATGTGCCTAGGGATCTGTGTCCACTGAGAAGTGGACACTTGACTGTTATTTGGAGATGATGCCACAGAGATGTGACGCGTGGCTGGGTCTAGATCGCGGTAGAAGCCTCAGCCACCGTCTTAACTTGGTTTAAATGGTCTTGGATCATGTGTGTGTGTCGATGAAGAACAGAAAACGGAGACCCAACTTGTGAGGATTCAAACTTCCCCCTCAGCTAGCCTTAATTGGGCGTGTTGTGAGAACAAAAACGAGAAGATATATGATGTGGATTGTGGAGGTGATGGCGTGGCTAGCCTTCGTGCACAGTGGCGACGAAAAGAGGAAGAAATCGTAAGTTTTGCGTTTGAATTCAAAATTGGATTTTCAGCTTAGGCCACTACTGACGGTTCTAATTGATCAGAAAGTGATCAAGAAGGTGAGACGAAGCTTAGGATAAACAAAGGAATGGAAATAGTTTAGAAATGGGTGAAAATCGGCTTCGTCGGCTCGATTCAAAGCAGGTTTCGTGTGCTCTGCGCGAGGTTTGGTTCCCAGAGTCGTTGGCTTGTAGACTTGGGTATTGTGATGCTATTGTGGATGTGATGTCTCAACGAGAAACAGCCCTTCATCAACCTGGATACGCGAGTGATAATGAGTAGTTGTACGATAGGTAGTGGCTTCATTAGGGGTGAAAGTGTGAGCGACTTGGTGGCTTCAGGTTCCTGAGCTATCCTCGATCAAATTCCTTCGAATCTTGCACGGTTAAGTTTCCGCCACTCCCAGGAAACTTCCTCAGTGTTTAGATTGATCCCATAACCCGTAGAAATCGAATTCGGAATTTTTCCCTCCTAAAACCCGAAACTGTTCTTCACGGCTTCCCCTCTGTCTCTCACAGTCTCTCAACCCAAACTGAAGCCAACTCAACCCTTCACTCACTCCCCTACGCGGTTAATCGATCAAGGAGGCCAACACCCGTGGGAGACATCCTCAGGTCTCACAGAACTTGCTTCCCGCACACAGACCCATAGCCACATTTTTAATCCTTCCTGTGGTCTGAACAGCCACAATCTACCCCCCATTACCTCAAACTACATAAACAATACCCACCAGCCAGTCCACTAAGGCTTCAACAATTGCACGCCCACAAACACCACGGCATGGCCGTGTACTCTGCTTTTCACGGTTGCTGCTACAGTAACCGTGCAAAAAGACCAAAATGCCCTCAGGGTAGAAATTACCAAAATGCCCTCCAACTTCCGTGACCCGCAACTCGGTCATCCGATGTCCGTTTCACGCGTACCGCCTGTCGTTATACTCAGGGCATCGAGACGAATCCAACGGTCTTCGGGTCGTGTGAAAATTCACGGTCATTCAAGAAGTCAACTTTCTCCCTTATTTCGTCCAAATTACGATAATGCCCCTGAACTTCCGAACGTCCCAACTTCTCCCCAGCTCGTCCGAATTGGACGTGCCGCCAGTCAATGGACTCGTGACGTCCCGAACTACGTCACGACCATCGGTCAAGGTCCGGTTGACCCACCAATCAAAAGGTCAACAATTTGACCCGACCATTCACAAGGGTAAAAATGTCATTTCATTCAATATTTTACAATATTACAATCAACGAATTTCCGGGGTGTTACAGGCAGGGTTTAGGAATTACTTTGTGATTCGAGGGATTCCCCCCCCCCCCCCCCCCCCAAGCGATGGATACTGGTTGATGTTGGTGTGTAGAGTTACGATAAGGAATGGTCTTAGTCGGGTATGACGACCCGAGTGGTAAGGTTGTAGTGAACCAGTGGCAGATGCGGGTTTGGATAACCCGTATGATAAAGATGATTTGAAGAACCCCGTGGGAGGACTGGTCTGGACTGTGGACTCCTTGGGAAGGAACCCAGAGGAAGTACTTAGTTTTGGAAACCTGAGTTGGTAGTTGTGGTGGTTGGGCCGACTTACAGCCAGACTGGAGATGTTGCTGCTAGTTGTAGCCGAGGTAGTGGATGATTACTAGAAAACTCTGGATGATTCAAGTGAGATTAAGGTGTTGGTTGAGCATTTGGTTGCGTAGAGTTGGGAATGACGAGGGATGTCAGTTCCCCCACCCAAGCATGGAATGAGGGTTTTTGCTCGTTAGGAGCAGAGATCCGGGACTAGTGAGTAATGAGCCCGAGATAGAGGATGATGTGTCACGAGCTGGGAGGATTGTAAGGGTACGATGGACACATCGTGAGTGAGGTTGTGACCAGGCGTGAGATTTCGGCGTCTGAGAGGGACTATGAGGAGAGTTGGGAGATGTGATGACCATGGGTAGGTCATGTTTGATATGAACGGTCAGGATGCCATTGGGTTGATTAGAGTAGCGCAGCGGAAGCGTGGTGAACCTATGCCTTGTGTTGGATCCGGCTAGGTTTGTATGGTCAGGATTGACCGTTCGTGAAGTTGGTTGTAATGGACTTCCCCTGATATGATGGACTATGTCGGCAGATGCCGAGGCTGGTACTCAGTGATTGACGACTTTCTAGGATAGTGACTCAGGAGTCTGAGGTGAGTGATCATTGATTTTGATTCCGAGCGTTGATTACTCGTTTGATAGTGATGCTTGGGGTTGAACCTCGGAAAGGTTGGGCTGCAAATATCAGAAGAAGTGATGATTGACATCCTTTTGGATGTGTAGACACGATTCTAACCGACAGGTGAGTTGGTCGGTGAGTTGGTTTAGTTACGGACACGTGGTTGTGGTCCGTAGATGTTGTGGATCACCTAAGTATAGCAGAGTTGATGATTGGACGATTGATCCAATGGTGGTATTCATGTGGCGGTTTGAGTCCATGGTTAGCATCTTGAAATCAGGAGCTATTGTAGTAAGACGATGAGATGTGTCGATTCCGAGTTGGTGATGGATGACAAGTATGAGAGGTGGATACTGTGGAGTTGATTTGGTGATTCATTGAAGGAACCTTAGGAGTTGTGACCCCCCTCCCCCCCCCCCCCCCCTCCCCCCTTTTTTTTATCATGGACACGTGAGGATGTGTTCCGGGAGTAGAAGTGTAATTGGTGAAGCCGGGAGTGGTTTGTGTGGTGAGCGTCAGGGGATGATGTTACAACGAATTAAGGGGGAATGACTAGAGATCACATGGTTGGGGACCAATGTGTGTTCCGTTGAAGGATGGCGGAAGGAAACGGGAATGGAGTGACTATAGCTGGTTGATATGAAGTTATTGAAGCAAACCCACAATCTAGACGTGTGGTATTCTGGATTGATTTAATTCGATGTGATGGTCTGTTGGTATTGTATGGACGAGAGAGGGATTCACTTAGGAGTGAGTGGATTGGGACTGGATTGCTTCTGGCTCAGGATTGAAGTATGGTGGATCATGAGGATAAGTTGACATGACAAAGGTTGGATATGTTGGACATGCAAGATGAGAATAGTGCTCTGTCTTGTAGGAGTGGAGGTAGATGACTATCTTGACTATCTTGAAGTAGTGCAGGACGTATGTGGTTTGTGGTTACATATGTATAGATACTGGACTTGGATCTAGTGCTGGGTCTGCCTTGTATACGTGGTTGAGATGTGATAGGATTTTATAATGGCCGGGAGACCCAGAAGACTGGGGGATTTGGAAGGGATTTGAGTTGGACATTCCCAGACAACGTGTAGTTCAGTCTAGAGGTAGGATTGACCGATGGGCTTCAAAAGTGAAGCGTGTTTGATTCATGGTTAGGTGGTAGTCAGTATGGTTACGAGGAGGTTGTTTGCCCCGGAGAAACACTATGATGGTGACAAGTACACTATGATGTTGTTGGTTGGACTTTGGTTGTAATAGAATGTGGCTGACGCCGTTGTGGTTGATCAGTGGACATACCGAGGGATGTTGTTTTTTGTCTTGGCGAATCAGAACAGTTTCGATGAGATTGAACGATTGAGAGGTGGACTAGATCAGGGTGATCTTGAGTGATTGATTGGTTATTGCAGGCTTCAGTGTTGTGATGAGTTGGATGCTCCGAGCCATGAGTGACTGATAAGACCCTAATGCGGAGATGTGTGAACATGGTTTGACAGGTACGTGATCGAGTCCAGTTATAGATAGGCAGTGTGGGACATTGTTGGTGATCCCACAGGTTGACTAGACTAGTGGTTAGGAAACCACTGATGAGATGAATTGTTGCGTAGTTGTTAGTGGTTACGTTGTGAATCCAGTAGGGTCGGCACGAATCGCTGACAGAAGTAATACAAATCATTGAATAAGACTTGATGCATGTGAGTATCGAGGTCAGTAGTTGTCGTCATGTGAATTGGCGTACTTGGGATTTTTTCCTGTTGACGGCAAACTGACACGATGTACTGACATTTTGATACGAGGTACGCTTGAGTCGGAAAAGGATCAAGGAAGATGAGCCTAGTAACAGTGGTATTATGGCATACCTACTAGCCGTGAGGATCGGCTAGTGCGACGTTAGAAGTATTTCGGGTACGAGTTGGAATGTGGTGACCTAAGTGAGAATGATATAATCGTCAGATGGACTAAAAGACAGATGAGTTGGTTCGCTTAGCCGAAATGTGGTGACAGTGACAGGGACCCGCCCCGATCCCCCGGGGACCACAAGGGGACGTGCCCTGCTCCCGTCTGACACTCGAACCAACATTCCAAATTTAACCTTAAAAGTTCAAATGCATAAATATCCGAAAATAAAGTTACACATACAATTCGAATTCAAAAGATGTCAGACAAGGGATACAGTCCAAAATACAAAGTCCGAGCACGACTTTAAGCTAAATCCTGCGGGTAATCCGACCCAACAGGGGTTCAGGTGCGCAGTATGAATCTATGCCTCAGCCTCGGGGTCCTCACCAACCTCAGTAGCACAGTCTGGAGGGGTCACCAAAACATTAAGGGTGAGTGGGCCGAAACTCAAGTTTATAAAACAGTTTAATAATTAAAACATATACTTTTCCCCCTCCGTTTTCCAAACATGCATGCATCAGTATTTGAAACCATAAATACATATAGGATATCACAAGCAATATAACAAGCCATAAATATAATGTAATCACAGCTACTGCACTATACACTTCGATCTTGACATCCCAGATGTTCGACGTCCTTGACGTCTAATATGGTCACAGTCCCAAGGCTACGTGTGCCACCCGTGGTCTCAAACCCCGAGTCCAACCCCCGAACCCAGTCTGGGTACGACATCCCAGATGCCTAGCGTCCAAGACGCTTGATGTCCCAGACGTCCAATCATAGCAATCCTGCTCCTGAGTCATCCTAAGGTCCGACACCTCCGTAGAATAACCCCTCACAGGCAATGCACCGTGACCGCTCCGGGGTACCACATCCGGATGAGATGGTATCACAGGGTGGATCTATACAGTGCAGTACCTAAGATAATCATCGATTTCCACATGCATATAGATATATAATCCAAAACAGTGTTCGATTTCCACAAAATGGGTCTCAAGCCCAACATCGTAAAACGTGTCATAACCGTAAATCGAGGTAATCAAAATCCTTCATTTGATTCACACACACACACACACACACATATATATATATATATATATATATATATATAGAAATGAAAACAGTTATGCATGCAAGGGTTAATGAAATCGGGCCCACTCACGGTACGATCCAACTGCGAAATGCGCGTACGAACTTGTTCTTTGATTAGCGTACGTTTCCTGTCAGTCCAAAACACATGCAAGGGTCACTATAGGTCCTTAATATTCTTCCAAAAAGTCTGAAACAGAGAAACCGGCTCGGGGAAGCTGCTTGAACACGCTTCCCGAGATAAACGGCCTTAATCTGACCCACTTAACTATCTCGGATGAACTTGGTTATTTCACTAAAAATGTTCATAATAACGAGAGGATAAAAAGTCATGTTGATCGTGATCGGAGATAAGCCTCAACGCTCCTCACGCGCCTACCAAAGTGGCTGCGGAAAGTCACGCACTCTGACACGTAGCTGCTACAGTGTCATCCCTTTTGCCCGTTTCTCTGCAATACGGGTCTGCCACCCGCGACTTGACCCGATTAATTACCCTTCAATTCTAGTTCGATTCCTTCCATTTTTGATCCTAACATGTTCATTAACCATCTAATTAAAGTTCCATGTCCTTAATTAGCCTCAACAAGTCCATAATCTGACCAACGACCCGTGATCACCCAAACGGGTCGATCACCACAACTCTCTGGTTTCCAAACCATTATACAATTAACTTCACAATAAGCGTCCTAGGGCTAAAATGAACCAAAATTAACTATTAATTGGATAAGAAAGTACCTGGAAGTTGTCGTCCCAAGCTCTACAACTTCCCTAAAAACAGTGGCCTCAGTCCCAGCTCAACATGGCTGGTTCCCTTCGAAATTGATATGGCTGAGTTCCAATCACTCCCTGAAGACTAAACCAGCCCTTGGTTTGGTCCAACGATCCTCAGAAATTAAGATCTGAATTTCCCTCCAATTTTTCAGAGTTGGTTTTTCACGGTTTCTCTCAATCTCCCAGACCTACCCTTAGCAGAAATGAGTTCTCATCGCAATGGCACTTAGTTAAGCTAGCCGTTCCACTCAGTACCCGTGGGAATCCTTCTGATCCCACTGGGAAAATGTCCCCCGCAACGGTTCGAAACTCAGATTTAAAAACCACCTGTGGCCTGCACCAAGCTTCATCCCATACTCCACTGCCTTAATACACTTAAACTAATCCCACTGTCTAGTCCACTACAGGTTTAAACAATTGGATTGTTCAGAATCACCACACAAGGTGGTGCAGCAAATGTCCCCCATGGATGCTACAGTAACCAGCTGTAAAATGACCAAAATGCCCTCAGTTCAAAATTTTACCAAAATGCCCCTTCCACTTTCCAGACCCGTAACTTGGTCGTCCGATGTCCGTTTTCAGCGTGCCGCCTGTCTACGAACTCAAGGCATCGAGACCTACCTAACGGTCTTCGAATCGTGTGAAAATCAATTGTATTTCAAAAAGTCAACTTTTTCCCCATTTTTGTCCAAATTATGAAAATACCCCTGACTTTCCGAACGTCACACTTCTTCCCTAATCGTCCGAATTGGACGTGCTACCTGTCTATGGACTCGTGACGTCCCGAACTACGTCACGGTCATCGGTCAAAGTTCGTTTGACCTACCAATCAAAAAGTCAACAAGCGACCATACCATTCACAGGGGTAAAAATGTCATTTCATTCAATATTTTGCAATATTACAATCCTCGGATTTCCGGGGTGTTACAAACTTCCCCCCTAAGAAATTTCGTCCCGAAATTTAAGGAAACAAATAAGGAAACTGCTCCCGCATCTGTGCCTCGGGTTCCCATGTGGTTTCCTCCGCGTTCTGATTTCTCCAGAGAACCTTCACAAGAGGGATAGTCTTCTGTCGTAGTACCTTTGTCCTTCTGGCCCAAAATCTGTACTGGTTGTTCCTCAAAGCTCAAATCCTCTCGAAGTTCGATAGGTTGCTCCTCCAGTACATGAGAGGCGTTAGGCGTACCGTGAAGTCGAATGATCTCCTTCACGAACAATTGAGCCAGTCAGTTGGGTTTATAAGTCTCTTACACTGGCAGAAAATGTGCTGACTTCGTTAACCGGTCTACAATCACCCATACTCCGTCAAATCCACTCCGTGTCCTTGGAAACTTAAAGACGAAGTCCATGGCGATGTGATCCCACTTCCACTCGGGAATCGGAAGTGGATTCATAGCCCCATACGGTCTCTTCCGCTCCGTCTTAACCTGCTGACAGGTTAAGCATCTGCTCACAAACTCTACAATGTCCCTCTTCATTCCTGGCCACCAATAATGGTTCCGGAGGGTACGGTACATCTTTGTACCTCCCGGATGCATAGCATATGCTGAACTGTGGGCCTCCTCCAAAATCTCGGCCCGTAACTCTGTATCTGCAGGCACACACAAACGGCCCATCTTCACAAGTTCCCCATCATCTCGGATGGTAAAATCCTGTCTTTCTCCGACTTCAACCTCAATCCTGTAGATGCAAAGTATCAGATCCTAAAGTTGTGCTTCGATGATCCGATCAATCGGCACTGGCCGTACATGGAAGCTGGCCAATAAAGCTCCATGCTCATCCGTATCCAAATAACTCCAGCCTTCCGGAGTTCCACTAGCAAAGGAAGATACACCATCCTCAGGTGTGCAACTGATCCCGCTGATTTCCTGCTGAGTGCATCTGCCACCACATTTGCCTTACCCGGATGATACTCGATCGTACAGTCATAATCCTTGATCAACTCCAACCATCTCTGTTGCCTCAAGTTGAGTTCCTTCTGGGTAAATAGATACTTTAGGCTTTGGTGGTTAGTGTATATCCTGCACGTTGCACTGAAAAGGTAATGTCTCCAGATCTTCAGGGCATGAACTACCGCCGCCAACTCCAAATCATGGGTAGGGTAGTTCAACTCATGAGCCTTTAGCTGTCGTGATGCGTAAGCGATCATCTTGCCATTCTGCATTAACACGCAGCCCAAACCCTGTTGTGAGGCATCACTAAAGACTACAAACTCTCCGCTGTTATCGAGCAATGCAAGGATAGAGGAATTGGTCAAACGATACTTCAATTCCTGAAAACTCTGCTCACACTGCTCGTCCCAGATGAACTTCACCCCTTTTCTAGTTAATCGCGTCAACGGTGCAGCAATCTTGGAGAAACCTTCCACGAATCTCTGATAGTAGCCTGCCAACCCTACAAAACTCCGTATCTCTGTCACTGTTGTCGGTCTGGCCCAGTTAGTCACCGCTTCTGTTTTCTGGGGATCCACGCTGATCCCATCAGCCGATATCACATGTCTTAGAAAACCAATGCTGCTCAGCCAAAACAGACACTTACTTAGTTTGGCGTACAACAGTTCTTGTCTCAGCTTCCCTAACACCAACCGTAGGTGTTCCTCGTGTGCTTGGGCACTCATCGAGTACACCAAGATATCATCGATGAACACAATCACAAACTTATCCAAGTAGGGTCGGAAGACTCTGTTCATCAGATCCATGAATGCTGCTGGAGCACTCGTCAAACCAAAAAGCATCACAAGGAATTCGTAGTGTCCGTAACGGGTTCGAAATGCCGTTTTCGGAACATCCCCTTCCGCAATCCTCAACTGATGATTCCCAGCTCGCAAATCAATCTTCGAGAAGCACTGTGCTCCCCACAACTAGTCGAATAAGTCATCGATCCTGGGTAGAGGATACTGGTTCCTCAGCGTCACCTTGTTGAGCTGTCGGTAATCCACACACAAACAGAGACTCCCCTCATTCTTCTTCACAAACAACACCGGTGCCCCCCAAGGTGAAGTACTCGGTCGGATGAATCCCAAATCAACCAACTCTTGCAACTGTGTTTTGAGTTCCCGTAATTTTGCTGGAGCCATCGGTATGGTGCCTGGGATATAGGTCAGGTACCGGGGAGTAGTTCAATGGTAAACTCAATCTCCCGCGGTGGTGGTAATCCAGGTAAGTCTTCCAGGAACACATCCAGAAACTCCCGCACCACTGGTATCTCCTCGATACTCGAAGTATCAGCCTCCTCCGACACGACATGCGCCAGATAGCCCTGGAATCCCTTCCGTAGAAGTTTGGTAGCAGCAAGTGAAGAAATCACTTCAGGAAGCGAACCATCACGCTCCCCCTGGAAGGTAACTTCCGGCAAACCCGGACTCCGTAGAAATACTTGCATATTACAACAATCAATAAGTGACCCATGCTCCGATAACCAATCCATCCCTAAAATCAAATCGAAGTCATGGATATCCATAACGATCAAGTCTGCTGGTAGATCCACATCCTCAATTTGAGCCGGGCACCTCCGAAACACCTGATTCACTAAGTACACGATGCCCATAGGTGTGCCAACACCCATCTCGTTGTCTAAGGCTGATACCTCACAATCTGGCATACCAGCACAACTTCTCGAAATAAAAGAATGTGTAGCCCCCGCATCCATTAATACACGTACAAGAAGGTTCGAGATATGAAGAGTACCTGTAACCACGCCTGGGGCTGACTTTGCCTGCTGCTGAGTCACTGCAAAAACACGAGCCCTGGGCCCCGCAGTCTATCCG
The DNA here is from genome assembly GCA_032719365.1 of Prinsepia uniflora. Lineage (NCBI taxonomy): Eukaryota > Viridiplantae > Streptophyta > Magnoliopsida > Rosales > Rosaceae > Prinsepia > Prinsepia uniflora. The sequence continues at coordinate 29,677,527 of CM064870.1, read as the reverse complement.
CGCCCATGCGCGCCACGCTCAGCACCCTGTCCTCGCCCTCCGGCAGTGTTGGAAGACGAACTCTGTGCAACACTAGTGCCTTCAGCATTGTTGTTCCTGGACAACAATGGACAATCTCGGGCATAGTGGCCCGCTCCTCCACACGCAAAACAACTAACTGTCCTCGGTCCATCCCAAGAACCTCCTGATGCACCACTCCAAGATTGATGTTGTCCAGAACTAAATCTCGATCTGCTCCTCTGAGAGCCCCCATGTCGACCTGACCAGCCACGACCCCGCAAAGATGAGGGTGCTCCTCGGTAACCTCCCCCTTTAGAAATCTTCCGGCCGGTTGGTCCTGGATGTGGACGATCCCGGCGCCGCCCCTCGCCTGGTGATTGTCACGCCTGGTGTGCCGCCAGACTGGTCTCGACACGAACTGCAGCGTCGACCATGTCCCTCAGAGTCGCATAACTGGCAGCCGTCACACCTGCCTGTATCTCTCCTCGGAGTCCCAACTCAAATCTCAGACACTTGCCTTCCTCTGTATTCACAAATGGTGCTGCGAATCGAGAAAGTTTCCCAAAAGTCTGCTCATAGTCTGCCACGGACATATCCCCCTGCTCCAGCCGCAAGAACTCTGCCTCTCGTGCCGCGCGAAACGATCGCGGGTAGTACTGATCCAAGAATCTGGCACGGAAGACCTCCCAGGTAGTGGTGTGGACATACCATCCTGACATCTCGAGACCATGCCACCACTGATAAGCTCCGCCTTCCAGTAAGAAGTCCGCCAAGGTCACCCGCTCGCCCGGAGGGCAGTGCATCACCGTGAAAATCCTTTCCCACTTAGTGATCCATTCATAGGCATCCTCGAGGTTTGACAATCAATACTAGTGCATTCCATCTCTCTCTCTCAAGTTCCTCGTCGGTCCGTGCTTGAGGGATTCTCCTCGGAGGCATAACCACTGTTAAGAGGCATAGATTAGATCACATCATCCTTAGACTCGAAAAGTACGTAGTACTAACCGCTAGTCTAACATGCTGACCACAACCTAGTGCTCTGATACCAAGCTGACACGGACCCGCCTCGATCCCCCGGGGACCACAAGGGGACGTGCCCTGCTCCCGTCTGACACCCGAACCAACATTCCAAATTTAACCTTAAAATTTCAAATGCATAAATATCCAAAAATAAAGTTACACATACAATACGAATTCAAAAGATGTCAGACAAGGGATACAGTCCAAAATACAAAGTCCGAGCACGACTCTAAGCTAAATCCTGCGGGTAATCCTACCCAACAGGGGTTCAGGTGCGCAATACGAATCTATGCCTCAGCCTCAGGGTCATCACCAACCTCAGTAGCACGGCCTGGAGGGGTCACCAAAACATTAAGGGTGAGTGGACAACAAAATTACCTGGAAGTTTTCGTCCCAAGCTCCGCAACTTCTCGGAAAACAGTGGCCACAGTCCCAGCTCAACCGTGGCTGGTTCCCTTCGAAATTGATATGGATGAGTTTTAATCACTCCCAGAAGACTAAACCAACCCTTGGTTTGGTCCAATGATCCACAGAAATTAAAATCTGAATTTCCCTCCAATTTTTCAGAGTTTGGTTTTTCACGGTTTCTCTCAATCTTTCAGACCTCCCCTTAGCAGAAATGAGTTTCATCTCAATGGCACTCAGTTAAGCTAGCCATTCCACTCAGAACCCATGGGAATCCTTCTGATCCCACTGGGAAAATGTCCCCCGCAATGGCTCGAAACTCAGATTTTAAAAACCACCCGTGGCCTGCACCAAGCTTCATCCCATACTCCACTGCCTTAATACACTTAAACTAATCCCACTGTCCAGTCCACTACAGGTATAAACAATTGGGATTGTTCAGATTCACCACACACGGTGGTGCAGAAAATGTCCCCCACAGCTGCTACAGTAACCAGCTGTAAAATGACCAAAACGCCCTCAGTTTAAAATTTACCAAAATGCCCTTACACTTTCCAAACCCGTAACTTGGTCGTCCGATGTCCGTTTTCAGCGTGCCGCCTGTCTACGGACTCAGGGCATCGAGACCTACCTAACGGTCTTCGAATCGTGTGAAAATCAATTGTATTTCAAAAAGTCAACTGTTTCCCCCTTTTCGTCCAAATTACGAAAATACCCCTGGACTTCCGAACGTCACAACTTCTTCCCTGATCGTCCGAATTGAATGTGCCTCCTATCCATGGACTCGTGACGTCCCGAACTATGTCACGGTCATCAGTCAAAGTTCGTTTGACCTACCAATAAAAATGTCAACAAATCGACCATACCATTCATAGGAGTAAAAATGTCATTTCAATCAATTTTTTACAATTTTACAATCCTCAGATTTCCGGGGTGTTATAGAAAGTTTGGGAACTGTCAGGATATGTTGGATTGGCAGGTGATGGACACCAAGTAGGTAACCCTATGTAGGATCCGTTGGATCTCCCCCAAAAAGTTGAGAACGTACGAGATTCGGAATTTCGGGGACAAAATTCTTTAAGGAGGGTAGATTGTAACGACTCGTCCCTGAAATTGGGATTATATTAGTGGTTAATCATAGATTAGTAAAGTTAATCGGTGATTAGTTGGGTGCTTTCGGACGGACAGTGCAAAATAACAGTTTTGCCCTTGGAATGGGCATAAATGTTGACTTTTTGTTCGGGCAGTCAAATGGACTTTGACCGATGACCGTGACGTATTTCGGGACGACACGAGTTCATAGACAGGTGGCACGTCCGATTCCTACATCCGAGGAAAAGTTATGACGTTCGGAAGTTCGAGTGCATTTTCGTAAATAAGATAAAAAGAGGAAATTTTGTTGACTTTTTACACGATAACTAATTTTCACGCAATTCGAAGAATATTAGGAAGGTCTCGATGTCCTGAGTACAATGACAGGCGGCAGGCCGTCATCAGACGTCGGACGGTTTAGCTACGAGTCTAGATAAATGAAGGGTAAAATGGTAATTTGGACATTTAAGGGCACAATGGCCTTTTTTAGCACCTTGGGATTTGTGAGCAACTGGATAGGGACAATTGGGCCTGAGTAATTGGATATTTTTGGGCTGAACCATTGGCTGGAGGACACCTGGCCAGCCTCCAGTGGCTTCTAGCCAAGTCTCACAAGGCTAAGTATTTTAATTTGGTTTGGTTGAAATCGATTAAGTGAGAAACAGAGACAGAGAGTAAAATCTCCCATCTGCTGTGTGTGAGTCATGTGAGTTCATTGTGGTAGTGAGTGAGTAATAGAGATATGTTGTGACCTTTGTGAGTGAGTGTTTAGTGAAAGGACTGAATGAAGATGGATTGTGAGAGGTGAGAAAACAAGAGAAACAGAGAAGGAATCGGGGACTGTTGTGGAACTTCAATCGATCAAACCAATTTACTTTGGTCTGTGGGGGTGATTAGAGAGTTGAGGATTGATTCTGGACCCTAAGAACCACGGTGGAGGCCAGAGAATAGGTAAGTTTTTGGTTTCCCCTGTTTTTCTAGAACTGGTTCAGATTGGAAGTCGTTGGTTTTGGGGAGCTGTTGAGACGTTCTAATGATCCTTGCAGTTGTAGGAAGTCACTTTTGAGCCAAGGATTTGAAATCGTGCCCTGAGAAGAAGGAAGGTAGCCAGGAACAGAGACTGAAATTCTTGGAGTTTTGGTTCGGACTTGGGAGGTACGATTTAGGGCTCCATTTTGTGATTTAGTTAGTAGAATCAATGTTAAATTTAAGGACAAAGCTTAGGATAAACAAAAGAATGGAAATGGTTTAGAAATGGGTGAAACCGGCCTCGCCGGGTTGATTGGACCAGACCGGTCTGAACCGGGTCGACCTGAGGTTGACGACGACACTGTTCAAGCGCGTGGGTTTCACGCGCAGGAGATTCCAGACACGCGTGGGGGCACATGAATGGTAGTTTTGGGAATGTTCCAACATGACTTTTAAAGTATTTTATGTAACGAACATTTTGGCACTAGTTTCGAGACGATCGGACATCGTCTCGATATGTTTCGGGATGTCCGAAGGTTTTAAGGCTCGGTTAAAAATAGTTAAAAATTAGAAAAAATTGCGGGGCTTTAGTATAAGATTTATGAGGTAGTTAGTGACCTTGTAATGGGATTTTGACAGGTTCGGGAAAGCCGGTGATAGTGGATTGGCCGAAAACGGCATAAGTGCGCGCGTATCGAGGCAACGACGAAATGATCCGTGAGTGGAATTTTCTTTCGAACTTATGTTGCATGCATATATGTTTTTATATGTTTTTTATACATGATTCTATGATTTTATTTATGATCTTGATGGTTTACGGTTTTGCACGGTTTTCGAGATACTTACGGAATAGCACGTTTTAAGAGATTTCGATCGAGGTTGTGACTTGACTATGGTTTAAATGATTTGATTTCGGGATTTGAAATATGATTTGATTTCAATACTTTGAAATGGATTTCGGGAAAGTGATTTCGGGCTTGAAGCCCAGTTCAGAAAAGTGGTTATAAAGAACGTGATTTTGGGTTTTTGAATCGGATTTCCGGATGACGATTCGGGATTCGATTTTGGAAACTTGGAAATGGATTTTCGGGTTTGGGTTCAGAATGGTTATTCCGGATGCGGACTTACGGAATGATTGTTTCGGACTCGGATTTGGAGATGGATATGGATATGAGTTCTGGGTTTGGATTCGGGATCCTGATGAGATTGCAGATTTTGATTCGGAAATGAAAAATGGTTTTGGATTGGATTTGTTGGATCTGGTTATTGGGTTTAAATACCCGGATATGATAATGATGGGGGCGGGCTCGGAATGGGTTTAAAGACCCGAATTGAGTTTAAAGACTCGAGAGTTTAAAGACTCGGATATTGATATTTCCCCCGTAGGCCTATTGAGTTTAAAGACTCGGGAGTTTAAAGACTCGGATAGATCCAGCATGTTCGATGGATGGAAATGTGGTTTCAAATGTGTTTTGGATTTCTGTAACAACCCGTAGCTACGGGAAGGGTAAAAATGTAATTTTTGTGAAGTTTTGTAAAAAGGACGATTTTGCCCTTATGAATAGTAAACAAAAAGTTGACTTTGTGTACTATCAATTTGATGAGTGTTAGCCCTTGACCGTGACGTAGGTTAGGACGTCACGAGTCCGTAGACAGGCGGCAGGTTCGATTCGGACAACCGGAGGAAAAGTTATGATGTACGGAAGGTTGGGGGCGTTACCGTAATTTTGAGTTAATGGAGGAAATGTTGACTTTTTGGAGGATTTGTGATTTTCACGTAGACCGAGGACCGTTGGATAGGTCTCGACGTCCTGAGTTCAACGACAGGCGGCACGCTGTCATCGGACGTCGGACGGAAAAGATACGGGTCTGGAAAGTCTAAGGGCAAAATGGTAATTAATTATACAAGGGGTATTTTGGTCATTTTCCCTCAGCCCAATCAGATAAGGGCAAGTGGCAGATATTTTTGGGCTGGCCAATAGCTGATGGACACGTGGGGGACACTAGATGGTTCTGGGAGAGACTTAAGTGTGCACGGCCACACAATATGCACGTTCAAACCGTGCATTTTGCTTGAACACAGAGAAACAGAGGGGAACATTTAGGGAGACAGTGATCGATTCAGGGGGAGATTGAGTGAAGAATGAAGTGAGAGAGTGACATAGAGACAAGGAGGAGCTGGTGATCGTGGTCTGGTGGCGCAACCGTGCACGGAGGCGACGTGGTGGACTGTTGGATAATTGGAAGAAACAGAGGAGGCCGTGGACGGTGGTGGCTGTTGTGTTGTGTGGTGGACGGATTCAAGGTACTAGGAGACTCAGGAGGTTGAGGGGAGTCCCACGAGCACCGTGGTGGGTGACGGTTCTCACGGCGGCGCCGGAATCGAAAGGTAATTTCTTTTACCCTGTTTTTCGTGGATTTTCATTTGAAGAGTCGTGAACCTAGAGCTAGAATCGACAGGTTTGGTGAGTGAAGGGAGGTTTAGGGAGGTCCTAGGAGTTGTTTGTGGTGGTTGCCGTGACGGGAGGTTCACGGTGGGTGGTGGTTCGACGGCGGGTCCTCTGTACCCTGTTTTAGCCGTGATTTTCAAACTTGAAGTCGTGGACTTCGGGGATGAATCGACGGATTCTGTGAGTTGGGTAGGACTAAGTAGGGTCCTAGGAAGGTGCTGGTATCACCACCGTGAAGGGGGAAGCAGTGGACGGCCGGGAAGGAAAACAGGGCTCACGGGCAGTGGTTTTCGAGGTTGAAGACGAGGGGTTTCAGGCCGTGATTTCTGGATTTTAGGACTGGGTTTGGTTGCAGAGGACTGGACGAAGCTAATGGAATTGAAATGGGGAAGAATGGTGGAGGAACGGAGGAGAACCGGTCACGCCGGTTCAACACAGTTGAACCGGGTGACTCGAGGTTGAAGATGCACTGTAGCAGGCGCGTGAGGCCCACGCGCAGCCACTTTGGGCGGCGCGTGGGGGCGCGTGGGGAGGAATCCGGTCAAGCGTCCAACATGAGTTTAGCCCTAAATGTCCTAAGGAATCCAATGGTATAGTTTTCGGGTTAATCGGACGGTGTTACGGAATGGTTCGGGAATCCGTACGGTTTAGGGTTTAGGATTAAAATATGATTAAATTCCCGAAAAATTGGGGAAAATAGGGAAGGTATCCTTGATGTTGTTGTGACCCTATTTGGTATCTATTGACAGGACGGGAGACGCCAGAGACGGTTGAGGAGCGCACGGAGCGCGAGTGACGTGTTGTAAACTGTGAGTGGACTCTTTCTTACTTCTGAGCATGCCAAAATGTTTAATTACTGTTTTATGATTCCTATGTGTGTTTTTATGTCCTGATGATGATTATACGTGATTGAGATGTTTGCACGTTTTTCGAGACGTTTTCGGGATTTTGCACGTTTTTCGAGGAAAAGCGGGTTTTCAGAGTTTGATGTTATAATTCAGAAATTTAACCTAAAAATGTTTTCTGATGATGGTAAATAGGTTGTGGAATATGATTTGGGATTTTCCTATGGTTTTGTTATGAACATGAATCTTTTTCCGGATTTGGGTTCGGAATGTCGGTTCTGAACGCCGGAAGGGCTTCGAACCGGGGATTTCGAATTCGGATTTGGCGATGGATTTTGAATTGGTTTTACACTGGATATGGATTGGATTTTCTGGATCTGGATATGGGTTTAAAGACCCGGATTGATATTGATGGGGGACGGGCCCGGATTGAGTTTAAAGACTCGGGAGTTTAAAGACTCGGATATATTGATTTTCCCCCGTAGGCCTTGAGTTTAAAGACTCGGATATGATTAAGGCCTGGATTGAGTTTAAAGACTCGGATTTATATGTGAGGCCTGGTTGAGTTTAAAGACTCGGATAGGTCCAGCAGGTTTGATCGGGTTATACTCTGGTTTCTTATGATGTTTTATAGTGTATCTGTTTCTTATGATTGGTTTCATAGTGTTTCTGTTTCTTATGATGTTTCATATTATGACTTTTCTAATACTTCATTGGCATGCCTGGTTTTAAACCGGAGGGAACAAATGATTTTATTTCCTTACTTTGATTTGCTGGTAAACGGTTTTTAAACTTTCATTCCTTTTGGTCCACTCACATCTTTTGTTTTTAATTTCCCTCCAGGTCGTGGTGATAGCGCTGGGGTGAACGTTGAGGCAGATATCGAGGCATAGGGCTTCCGACGTTCTTCCGTTGCGAACTTAGACTTGTAGGACTTTTGGTGCCCATTTTGTAGAACTATGCTCTGACTTACTGTTGTATATATTTACTCCTTCGTCTGATGGTTATGCTTATAGTTGTATTAAGTTTCTTTTTTGTGTTGTAAGTGTGATTGTCAGACGGGAGCAGGGTCCATCCCGAGTATCGAGGTGATATTTGGGACAGGTCCTGACAATTTCACTGAGACTTGATAATATTGGTTTTCCGATGTTTTGAGCACTAACCCAGATGAACGGATTTTTATGGTTTTGGGTTGAGGCACGGGATTTGGGAAAAGGAAAATGAGTTCGATTTTTCTTAAATGGTTTGAATCACCTGAATATATAATGGTTTTATGACATGGGTATGATATGCATGCATTGGTTTTTTTTTGTAAATGGAGGGTATATATGTAATTGTGTTTTCTGATAACGGTTTTTGAACTTATACTTTATTTTTGTCCACTCACAGTCTTTTGTGTTTTCGATACCCTCCAGGTTGTCGTGGTGCCGGCTGTTGGTCGAGAGAAACGGAGACATCACACGTGCGATCCACAGTAGATTCTGTGCATTCTGGGAAGTCCGAATACTTTTTGGACGGTCGGATCGAGAATCCCTTGTCCAACTTACATGTCACATGGAGGTTAGACGTCGGTTTAGCCTTCGTATCATGCGTAAGTTAGACGGGAGCAGGACTTAGCCCTTAATCCCGGGGGATTTGGGGTGGGTCTTGTCATCAAGTATGCGGCGTCGTCTGACTGGGCTAGAGATTTTTGGCTAGCACGCACTGAATATCCCTGCGAGTGCACCTGAGCTTCGACATGGAGCTTCAGAGGGTGAGCCACTTTTCAACACGCAGCCACTGAACCTGGTTAATGAAGTTCCAACGATGGGGCCGATTTTTTCCTGGGGACTCGGTGGAGGATGGGCAGTTTTTGGGCCAGAGTTCCGTAGCTATGGAGGTTTCTACAGAGGTAGTTATGCAGAAAAATGAGCACAACGGAGTAAGTCCCATTTTGAGGAGTCTTTCACCACCTTTTTTGGTGTTTCAAGCTCTGGTGTTTCTACTGGCAAATTAAGGGTGGATAAGTCCGCATAAGTGATGGGAGCAGAGCCCATCACGAGCAATAAGTATCCTCTTCTGGAATGTCTGTGGGCAGGGATGTCCACGGGTAATAAGGGAACTGAAGCATTTTTTTAGAACCAACCAACTAGGTACTATGTTTTTAATGGAATCTAAGAAACTGTTAGACAAGTGGATTGTGTAAAGCATGCTTTGGGGGAGGCAGGTGGTTTTTGTGTAGGTAGAGAAGGCTTAGGGGCGGTTTAGCTCTATTATGGGCTCATGAGGTTAAGGTTTCTATTCAGTCTTATCCTATGGGTCATATGTAACGACTCGTCCCTAATTTTAAGGATTAATTAAGAATTAATGAAGGATTAGCGAGACTAATCAGAGATTAGACGAGGTTTATCAGACGTTCGGTGTGAAATTACGATTTTTCCCCTAACCGAGGGTAAAAAACTAACTTTTGAACTGGGAGGTCCGATGCCCGAGGGCCGAGGACCGTTACCTAGATCGGGTCAATACAAGTCCGTAGATAGGCGACACATCGAAATCGAACGTTCGATGGAAAAGTTATGGTCCACGGAAGTTCCGAGAAACTATTGCACGAATCACGAGACGGGTGGACTTTTGTCTGGAATAGGCCTTAGATATTTTGTACAGGCCCAATGGATGAGCGACAAGTGTAACCCATCCATTGCTCGCATTACATAGATCCATGCATCTGTATCCCCTTCCTCATTCGATCAACCAAACACCCCGATGAACCCAAAACCAAACCTTTCCCCCATTAGAATCCATGTGAAGCCAAGTGAGGCTGAGGATGAGTGGGAGGACGTGATGACGGTGGCAGGACGGCTAGCCGCCGTGGTGGGCGGAGGAACCGCGGGAAACAGGTGAAAATCCGAACCCCTTTTCTTTTTAAATTTCAAATTTGTGTTTTGGATGTTAGGGGGGTTGTCTGGGGATTAGAGGATGGTTGTGGTGGTTGTACGAGTCATCTGGAATAGGAAACGGGGGCTGAGGACGGCTGAAGTTTAGGAACTAAATGGGATAATTAGGATGAAGTTTTGGCCCCTAGAAGTGCCCAGAATGTGGATAGGAAATTTTGGGTTTAATTGGATTATTGAACCAATAGGTTTTAGGATTGTTTTCTTCCATTTGATTGATTGCATAGGACAATCCCTAAGATAGATTAGGAAAGATTGGTGGAAAGAAGGAAGAAAAAGAACGAAAAAAATAGGAAAATATGGGGCTGAAGCGGTTTCCCCGGTTTGATTGGACCAGAAACCAGTTGGACCGGTCAGCTGGGGGTTGAAGACAATACTGTGCAGTGGCGCGTGAGGCCTACGCGTAGGGCCTTTGGGAGATGCGTAGGGGCACATGGGGCACTGTTTGGGATAGTGTCCAACATGCGAAATCATCCTTTCGATGCAACGAACATTTTGGGATGGGTTTCGAGTCGATCGGACATCGTTTCGACATAGTTCGGGATGTCCGCAGATTTAGGATGGAGTTTAAAAATAGTTAAAAATTTGGGAAAATTACGGGGCTTCAATGAGAGGTTAATGAGGTAGTTAGTAACCCTCTAAAATGATTTGGACAAATTTGGAAGTCCCGGTGACGGAAATTGGCCCGGGAAGGGCTTATGGGTCGCGTATCGAGGCGCAGCTTTGGATGGTTTGTGAGTACACCTTGGTTTCTAAATATGATGCATGCATAAATGTTTTATATGTTTTATGAACATGATTTGAAATTCCTTGAGTGCATTTGTTTGTGGTTGTTAGTATTTGGATATTTGCACATATTTCGAGGTTTTCAGTTTTATACAGTGCTTATACGTGTTAGTATTTCAATGAGGGTTTAATGGAAAGGTTTTGGATTTAGGAACATGGAATCGGGCATGAGACCCATTTGATTGGAAACCATCGTACTTGGAGTCCCTTTGACTTAATTAGATATCGGCCTGGAGGCCCATTTGGTTTATATGATCGGGCAGGGGGCCCCGTTGATTTATGAATTCGGGCTTGAGGCCCAGTTGGTTATCATATCAGGCATGAGGCCCAGTTATGGTTTATAAACATGATTTCGGGTCAGGGACCCATATTTGGATTTGTGATGGTTTTATGGAAAACTCGGGCGTAGCCCTTTGAATGATTTGAAATGGTTTTCTGTATACCATCCTCACAAAAAGATGCGCTCCAGACGTCTCGTAGTATCCTGGAGTGGCGGGTTGTCTCCTCTAGACGTCTTGTAAAATCGTGGAGTAGCCATGGGGCATTGCCTACGAGGGGTCATTGCACGGAGCAACCGGTCCGTATAGTGACTCAGGAGCAGGATTACCAGAGGTTAAAACCTCCCCCCGAGGAGGGTCATTGATCTGCGTGTCATTGACCTGGGTGGACCCTAGGGAGACTTAGGATTTGAGACCCCGGGTAGCACTCGTAGCTTGGAACCGTGACAGTGGTATGATTGTGACATCTCGGATGTCAGGCATCAGGGATGGCAAGGGTTGGTTTTAGGTTGAGTTCCCATATGAATGGTGTTGGGCTAAGACCCACATGTATTGGATTTGGGCAGAGACCCATGTGATTTGATTGACTTTATTGGGCTGAGTTCCACATGATTGGGTTTCGATAACTGGTTTTCGAATGCATGCATGCTTTTTAGTGAAGGGCATAAACGTCTTTTGATGAAATTTGTTTTTATTAAATTATTTGTTTCGTCCACTCATAGATTTTCGTGGTTTTAATTCCATTAAGGTTGATCGCGGATGCGGGCTGTAGCGGAGACCGAGACATCGCACTCTTCCTCCAATCCTGGCGCACTCTGGAAGCTCCGGTGGGGCTAAGGTTGGATTTTTCCCTTGTCTGACACTTCATGTCAAACGGGAGCAGGCACGTCCAGTGTTAATCCTGGGGTGATTTGGTATGGGTCTTGACAAAGTGGTATAAGAGCAAGGTTTGCATGTGGTACTCTGATACCAAAGTGGTATCAGGGCGAGGTTTTCTTCTCAGTGTGACGCGCAGGACGAGGATGTGATGTCTCTACAGTAGTAACAGCTCGTCATCAACCTGTTATTAAATTATTTGTTTCGTCCACTCACGGATTTTTATCGTTGTAATGCCCTTCAAGTTGATCGCGGATGCAGGTTGTAGCGGAGACAAGAGACATCACACTCCTCCTCCAATCCTTGTGCACTCTGGAAGTCTCGGTAGGGCTAAGGTTGGAATTATCCCTGATCTGACACTTCGTGTCAGACGGGAGCAGGCACGTCCCGCGTTAATCCCGGGGGGATTTGGGATGGGTCCTGTCATCATATTGATGCGTTGGTGGAAAGTGAATGAGGATTTTCCTTCCGTTTTACAGGTTTTTATGGTAACCCAAATGTGAATTTAAGGAAGTGATTTTGGGAACTACTGCGTAGGCTGAACCATGATGTTGGAAGTCCTTGGCTTGTTGGGGGAATTTTAACGAGATTGAGGCTTCGGGGGAGCAACTAGGACGCAAGGTCCTACTTTTTTCCCAAATTGGGGACTTCTGTGACACTTTGGAGGATTGTGGACTATGTACTATACCTTTCCAAGGTTATAAGTACACTTGGAGTAACAGTTGGGAGGGAAATGGACGGGTTCAGGTTAGACTTGATCGTGTAGTGGCTAATCAAGGATTTATCAGCTCTATCTAGGGGTCCTTACCTATCATGTGCACTCTTTAGCCTCAGATCATCTACCAATCTTCATTCGGTTCCTCCCTAATGTGACTAACGGGCGGAGCCATTGCAAATTCTTTTTGGAAAGGCTTGGGTGTCTTCTGAAGGGTGTAAGGAGGTTGTTCATGGTGGATGGGGCGATTTTCAGGGTACAGATGTTGTGGAGAGAATCAGCCATGTTGGAGGAGTCCTTCAGAAGTCGAGCGCATCCTCGGTAAGCAACATTCCTCAAAGAATTCAGTAGATTGAATCCCGGCTAGATGCTGGTCTATCTACCTCGACCTCAGCCTAGGGTCTCCGGCTCCTTGTCGATCTGCATAAGGAAATGGACGACCTTAGGGCCCAAAAGGAGCTTTTATGGCGACAAAGGTTGAGGGTATCTAGGTTGAAAGAGGGTGACAGAAACACACATTTTTTTCATCCGTTTTCTAAAGAACGGGGATGAAAGAACTTTATCCATGGGGTGTTTGATGAGCAGAAGGCTTGAGGATGTCGGATGATGGGGTGGGTGGAGATTTTGTGTCCTATTTCAATCATCTTTGCACTTCCTCGAGCGTGTCTGATGTGGAGTCTGTATTGGATGTTGTGAACTGGGTTTTGGATGACTTGGATAATCTGGATTTGAGTCGGCTGTTTTAGGGGAGGGAGATTAAGGAGGCCTTTTTTAGTATGCTCCCTACCAAGGCACCAGAGGTTGATGGAATGACTGCTCTTTTCTATCAGAAGTATTGGGACGTCGTGGGACTTGATGTTATTGCTTTTTGCTTGGAGGTGCTCAATAATGATGCAAGTGTTTAGTCAATCAAACATACCCTAATTTCCCTCATACCAAAGGTGGATTTCCCTTCTAGGGTAACTGAATTCTGACCCATTGCTTTGTGTAGAGTTATTTATAAAATTATTTCTAAAGCTCTTATAAACAGGTTGAAACTTGTGATCTTCAAGGTCATCTCTGACTATCAGAGTGCTTTTGTTTCTTCACATTTAATCACTGATAATATCTTCGGTGCTTTTGAGTTTATTCTTGCGATCCAGGGACGAGGTAGTAGTAAACTAAAAAAAAGATGATTTTGAAATTGGATATGTCTAAGGCTTATGACCGAGTTGAATGGCCTTGCCTGAAAGGTATGCTTTAAAGGCTTGGGTTTAATGCTTGTTTGGTCGGTTTGATTATAAATTGTGTGTCCAAGGTTAGCTATGTACAAGTTCGAGGGTAGGCAGTTAGTTGTGTTGTGCCCTCTAGGGGGCTAAGGCAAGGGGACCCCTTGTCTCTCTATCTGTTCCGAATATGCGTTGAGGGACTCTAGGTAATTTTATGTAAAGCACATGGTAAGAGGCAGATTCATGGGGTGGTGGTGACTACGGGAGCTCCCTCCATATCTCATTTATTTTTTTTCTTATGATGGTCTGCTTTTTTATAATGCAAGGTTGGGGGAATGCCAAAAGTTACAGATTTTTTTGCAGAAGTATGAGCGAGTTTCAAGTCAACTGATTAATTTTGAGATGGCACCCTATGAGGCACTGATTAATTTTTCTTATGATGGTCTACTTTTGATGGAATTTGCATACAATAATAGTTATCAGGCAAACATTGGGATGGCACCCTATGAGGCATTGTATGGTCGGCAATGCAGAACACCTATTTGTTGGACGGAGGTAGGTGAATCGGCAGCTTCGACGTCAGATTTGATGGATATAACCCAAGAGAAGGTTCGTCTCATTAAAGAAAGGTTGAAGGCGGCACAGGATCGTCAGAAGAGTTATGCCGATATGCGGATCAAGGATCTAGAGTTTGAAGTCAGAGATTAGGTATTCTTGAAGTTATCAACGTGGAAAGGAATTGTGTAACGACCCGTCCTGAATTCCGGGATTAGATTAGTCACTAATCTTGATTAGTGAGGTTGAACGGTGATTAGTAGGGCGGAATCGGACAAAATGTGCAAAATGACCGTTTTGCCCCTAGTCGTGGGCAAAATGTTGACTTTTTGATTGGGCTATCAAACGGACTTTGACCGATGACCGTGACGTAGTTCGGGACGTCACGAGTTCATAGACAGGCGACACGTTCGATTCCGACATTCGAGGAGAAAGTTATGATGTTCGGAAGTTGAGGGGCATTTTGGTAATTTTGGTCAATTGGGGTCAAATGTTGACTTTTTGACCGGGAGGTCCGATGGACGAGGGCCAAGGACCGTTACATAGGTATCGTCGATACGAATCCAATGACAGGCGGCATGCCGAAATCGGACGTACGACGAAAAAGTTATGGTCACGGACGTAATCGCGATTAACCGAACTAACCGAGACTCAGAATAAAATATTAATATAATAATAAAATCTGATTACCCTAATCCAAACCAATCTGGACCCTTGATGTGTGACACATGTCATCATCCCCTTCATTCCCTAAATCAGGGATCTATGTTGGCCATTTAATTAATTAATCATTTCCTCTCATGAAATCTTCACCCTTCATTTTTAACTGAGAATGAATCTGGGCCGTTGATTCATTTTCCTTCTCTTTATCTGAGCAGACCACACATTCCTCTCATTTTCATTCTCCCTCAAAACCGTGAGCACGGTTTCCTTCCAAGAAGAAACACATCACCACATCTCAGCCTCAACCCATGCACCAGACACGTCCAGACACACATCAGCCACCTCTAGACGCCGGCCACCACCTCACGGCCACCCTGCACGGCCGGGAAACCTCCCAGACCCGAGGGGAAACCAAACAACCCGACGCTGCCCAACCGTCCAAACCACCTCACCTGGACCTGAAACAACTTCATGTTAACATCACTGGAACCTTAGGACAACTCAGAACTAGACTGGGCAGCCCACAGCGGCGACACGGCGGCGGTAAGTCTGAAAAACCGTGAAGACCCGATTTACTTCCCTGCTTTGAAACGTCCGTTTTTTACGTTGAAATTGTTTGGTTGTTTTTGAGACATGTCCTAGGAACCTAGACGACCATTCTAGACCGAAGCTCGTGGTCGGAATCTCGACGAGTCGCCGGAGATGATGACCTGAATTCTCAGCCGATTTTCCCGTCAGACTTCAGGTATTTTAATCAACCTAAAAATTAGTTTGGATGACACAGAACCGTAGAGGAGATTATGACGAGTCCATAGGATCAAACCGCATCAAAAATGGTGGTCTGAAACTCGATCTGTGATCGGGTCAAGCCGTGGGTCGACGGCGACCCGGTTACAGACCCGGTTTCAGAACCCGGTTACTGTAGCATGACGTCATCAGTGTTGACCTGAATGTTGACCTAGCGCGTGGGGGCGCGTGAACGGTATTTTGGGAAAACTTCCAACATGACTTTTAATCTATTCGATGTAACAGACATTTTGGAATTGGTTTCGTGTCGATCGGACACCGTCTCGATATTGTTCGGGATGTCCGAAGGTTTTAAATCAAGTTTAAAAATAGTTAAAAATTCGGAAAAATTACGGGACTTTGATAGGATGTTAATGGTGAGGTTAGTGACCCTCTAATGTGATTTGGACAGGATTGGGAGTCCCGGTGATAGTGGTGAGGCCCGGGAGGGCCAGTGGCACGCATATCGAGGCATACCGTTAAAACGGTCTGTGAGTGGACTTTGGTTTTATAAATTCTATGCATGCTTAAATGTTTTATATGGATTATGGTTGTGATTGTATGATGTTGATTTGGTTGTTGGTAAATTGTACGGTTTCACGTATTTCGAGGCGATTTACGTGCTTGCACGTAAATCGAGGTTTCCGGTTTTACATGGATTTTCCATATTTATGACTTGTTTATAATATGATGGAATGGTTTTGAAATTGGAAATATAAACTCGGGCTTGAGGCCCACTTGTTTTGGAAATTTCGAACTTGGAGTCCAGTTGGTTAATGGAATCGGGCAGGGCCCCAGTTGATATGAAATCGGGCTGAGACCCATTTGAGTTATGTTATTGGGCCAGGGGTCCAGTTGATTTACGAATTCGGGCCGTGGGCCCAGTTGGGTTATAAAGTCGGGCTGCGGGCCCAGTTGGTTTACAAATCGGGCCTGGGCCCAGTGGGTCAGGGACCCTAAATGGAATTACATGGTTTTATGGAAATTTCGGGCAGGGCCCATTGTAATGAGGTGATAAAAGGATTTAATAAAACTGTTTTCCATATACCATTTGGATACAAGGATAAATGATAGTCTCCTCCAGATGTCTGGGACACTGGGGAAGTCACGGTGCATTGCCTGCGAGGGGTCATTATACGGAGCAGCCGGACCGTATGATGACTCAGGAGCAGGATTGCTATGATTGACGTCAGGGACGTTAGACATCAGGAATGTCAGATATATGGACCCGGAGAGACCCCGGGCAGCACGCGTAGCTTATGAAACCGTGAGATATGACGTCAGGGATGTCAAGCATCTGGGACGCTAAGCATCTGGGATGCTGGTGATGGTAATGGTAAAATATGAATTAACGAATCTATGAAATGGCTTTTCGGTTGGATATGTGTTATGTGGTAAAAATGGATTATTGGTTATGAAATGGTATGTCGGGTCGGGGACCCTAAATGGTTTTGGATTTATGGATTTATATTTATGGCTTTGGGCGGTGGCCCACATGGTTTTAATATGTCTGGTGGTGGTATTCCACAGTTTTGGGCTGAGTTCCCACACTTGGTTTTTGGTTAACGGTTTTTGGGCTAAGGCCCTAATGGCTCGGTTGAGCAAACGTTTTGGTTACTGGTTTTCGTGGCATGCATACGTTTTTATTGGAGGGCATAAATGTCTTATAAATGTGTTTAATAAACTTATTGGTTTTTGTCCACTCACAGCTTTTGGTTTTAATGCCCTTCAGGTTGATTACAAATGCGATTGCAGCAGAGACTGGGACGTTGCACACCTCCTCCATCGATCCTTGCGCACTCTGGATGCCCCGTTTGGGCAGTGGCTCTTGGTTATCCCTTGTCTGACACCCCTGGTTGGACGGGAGCAGGGCACATTCCATGGTAATCCCGGGGGGATTGGGATGGGTCCTGTCAAATTGTGAGATTTAGTCGACGTTGGAAGCTGAGTCCCTATTATATTGGACCTTATGAGATTACTGAGAGGATCAGTTCAGTAGCGTACCGGTTAGCTTTGACTCAGGAGCTTGCCAGGGTGCATGACGTGTTTCACGTGTCGATGCTCCGGAAGTACATGCGGGAGGAATCGCATGTCTTGCTAGAATAACCGTCGGAGTTGAGGACGGATTTGAGTTTTGAGGAACAACCAATGCAGATTCTGGATCGAAAAGGAAAAGATTCTGAGAAACAAGACGATTCCTTTGGTAAAGGTTTTGTGGAGGAATCATGACGTGGAGGAAGCCACGTGGGAGCCAGAAGATCAAATGAGGGAGAAACATCCGCATCTGTTTGAGTAATTTCGAGGACAATTTTTTTATAAGAGGGGTAGATTGTAACGACCCCGAACATTATTTTATTGTAAGTTCTATTAATTAATGCAAAAATCACCATTTTCCCCAAGTGGGGAAAAGTTGACTTTTAAACTAGGATTATTTTTGGAATTTGACCAATTATTGTGACGTAGATCCGGATGTCATGAGTACGTAGATGGGCGGCACGTTGAAATCGGACGCCGGACGGGGAAGTTATGGTCACGGGATCGAAATCGGTTTATTTTTATGTTATCGGGATTTGAAATTAATCCTAAATTCTGATTGGGTGAATAATTGATGTGGGACCCTTGGATGAGTGACAAGTATCACTCATCCCACGGCTAAAATTCCCCAAATTGTGGATCTATGTCCATTGGTTACTTTTATTATTTAAATCACTCATTCCTCCCATCTCTCATCCCCACTGTGCATCAACTATCATCTTCCTCATCTTTCATCCTCTCTAGCCTGTGAACAACCAAAATCACCCCCTCCCCCCATAACCATACCTTCATCTTCCTTTGCATCTTGAGACCGTGAGAGGGTGATTGGGAGAGTGAGACTCAAGGAAGCAGGAAGGACGACGGCACGGCTGAGTAGTCACGAACCACGACAAAGGTAACCCGAAAACCGGAAACCCATTATGACCCATTTTCTGAAACTTAGGGTTTTGACGTCTGGAAATCACAGGAGTGGTCTGGGCTTTGTTCTAGGGACTAGGACGAATGCGTTGGACCTAGTTGGGAGGATTTTGGTGGCCTGGGTAAACGGGGAACAAGGTTGGAAAACTAGTTGTTGTTCATCGATCGAGGGAAGATTTAATGAGCTTTTCGTGTTTTCATTTAGATGAATATCTTAGTTAGGATTAGACGAACATGTAAGAAGAAATTGCATAAAAAATGGTTAAAAAACCAAGGTTATATAACCGAGTCGGGTCGCGGGTCTGTGCGACCCGAATAGCAGACCCGTCGAGAGGACAGGGACGATAATGTCATCAGCTGACATCATCCCTCTATCAGATTGTCGGACACGTGGGCTAGTAGGGACGTGACATCTGTCACATGTCAGTGCTGACTGTGCACTGACATGTTAGTGACATTTTAGTGACATGGCCTAATTAGTGGCTGCCACATGTCACTGACATGTTAGTGACGTGGACCAACCAACAGCTGACACGTGGCCATGTTAGAGTCTGACACGTTGCAGTGACATGGACCAATCATTCGTTGACACGTGGACCTGTCAGACCTGGCAGCTGTCAGTCGTGACGTCATGCTGACGTCAGTAGTGACATCATGATGACCTTAGCAGGCATTGCCCGTTGACTTCTAACGTTGACTTTTAGTTGACCCCATCGTGGAGGCGCATGAGGGAGAGTTTCGAGGTGGGACTGGTACCATTTTCAAGGTTTTGATGATACGAATCCAGTGGTGGTGGTTTCGTGTCGATCAAAGATCGTTAAGTTGGTGAAAATTGGGTTTAATACCTCGGGAAGCGTGTTCGGGTGGCTTTCCCAGGCCGATACTGTTCTAGGGTCTTATGTTTGAACTTGTAGAGCCCATTAATAACTTTTGGATGTGTTTGGACAGGTTTAGACGGTTCGTTGAGCAACGAGGACCGTGTGTGAGTGGGCTTTTGATTTCGAAATGATTGCATGCATAATTGTTTTTACCATTTTACTTTACGATTGAGATTCGACATTCATGGTATTATATGATGATGCTTTATACGTATTTTGATGTTTTGGGCATGAGACCCGTCTGGATATATATGAATCTGTTTTCGGAGTCAATTAGTGATTTCTGTGGAATTTAAAAGTATTGCACTGTGTAAACCTACCTTATGATTGTTGTCTCCTCCAGACGTCTTGTAGTATCCTGGAGTAGTCACGGCGCACTGCCTGAGAAGGGTTGACTCGAGGGGTAGCTCACGATCAGAAGTGTAGTTATGGATGATACCCCTAGGGAGGGTCATTGACTTGGGTGGAACCTAGGGAGACTCGGGATTGAGACCCCGAGTGGCACGCGTAGCCTTAGGACCGTGATATTATTAGGCATCGGGGATGCCAGACATCAGGGATGTCGGGGTTGAGTTTTACAGTGCACTATTATTATGATTGTTTTTCCCTAAGCGGTTATATATGATTATATGATTTTATGATACTATTATGATTACCTATGTTTTGACTTAATGCATGCAAGTTTGAAAATGGAGGGATAAAACCTTATGATTACTATATTATTAAACTGATTTTGAAAATATTTTTCATTTTCGGCCCTCTCTCTCTTTATTATTTTATTGACCTCTCCAGGCCGTGCAACTGAGGCATAGATTTCGTTGTTGCGCACCTGTACACCATGTTGGGTAGATTGAACACCATTTTGTAACCTGACATTTGTGCTCGTATTTTGTATTTGTACTATCCCTAGTGTGACATTTTTGAACGCTAAACTCGTATGTTTGACTTTATTTATTTTAATTTGAAAAACTTTAAGCTCGTTAAGGGTAGTTTTGGTATTTTAGAGTTATAGTCAGACGGGAGCAGGGCATATCCCCGGTTTGTCCCAGGGAGATCGGGAGGGGTCCTGTCAGAGAGGCAGAGGCATGAATGGGAATAAATGTGGTTATCTCTTGTCTAGCAAGCGCTGAAAGTATTTTTGGAAATTCAGTTCACTTGTCAAATAGGAGCAGGACCATGCACGATTATCGACGGGTCTTATCAGGCTTAGTGCGTATAGGTGGTCTCATTAAAATCTTGTTATTCTAGATGGGTTAATGAAAAATAGTACCACACAAACGAAATAAATTAATCAACAAAATAACAATCCTAAAATAACAAATTAGAAATAAAATCCAGGAGGTTCTTCAAACCATTTGCACTAGTTAAGACACCCTAACCATATTGAGTCAAGTGGTATGTATCACTCATACTTCAACCACCTGTCATCCAAAAGCACTAGTCCAATTTCAGAGGCCAAAGAAAGGAAATCTAACAACTGAACCCCACACACCAATCTCTAAAAATGAACTAACAAGAAGCAACCCAAGCACATAGACGGACGGTTCCGACATTGAAAACTTAACCAAAAAAAAATATTATCCTAGCGTGCTAGAGTGACTAAGAAAAACCTCTAATGGGAATTGGCACTCAACACAACTAATTTAATATCCGAGTTACTAAATTATTTACACAAAGAAAAAATAAAAAACAAACAATCCAACAAAAGACTCAAGTGGGCCACTTACACTTTTATCGTCGTACATTACTACTATGATAGCTAACTTCGCGGAATACCATCCACCATCATTTGCAGATACTCTAATCAATGGTGATTGACAACACTGCTATCATTGGGGGCCGTGATCATTCGATCAAACCCTCAGGCCGCATTACTAGTAAAATACATACCCTTTAGGAAGACATATTAGGCTCCAGAAGACAAATGTTTGACTGTCAACCTGATCCATCAAAATGCGAAAATCATGACCATGATTGACACTATGATGGCAGAAAAAAAAAAGCTTGAAGATGCATGAATTCTAGTGAACTCGATACCAAAATTGATTGGATTATTTTAGTTTATTCAATACATTCAGATGGGTACTAAGGGGGAACCCCTTGGACACGAAGAGGATAAGCCAAAGAAGAAGTTTTTACAAGAAAAAATATTAAAAGGTAGAGGCTAATTCTAGTCGATTACTTAACTTACTGATCAAATGGTTTTAGATTTACTTTTTAGTTTTTTCATATACAATGATACGGGGATAAGAGAATTAGATATCTTAGTTGTTGATTTCAATTAGGCTCGAGTTATTGTTAGCATGGATGAATGTATTTTAATAATATAGAAATTGCCGATAATTTCATACCCAATAAAGTAATAATCTCGGTTAAATAATATTTTTGGTTGGTTCCGACTTCGAGATGATGTGCTTAATTAATAATTACTAAATTTGTAAGATCATACATTATAAAAAAAATTGCATAGGTCCCATTTAATATATGAAATTAATAATAATTTCTTAATACATGCTGCTTGTGATGTTACACCCCTACTAGGAAATCCACCTAGATACAGGACTAACGGGATGTTGGCTGACACTTAGACACTAAGTCTCGATAACGAAAGCTAATTAAAACAACATAACAGTCGAGGTTTAGAGCATATTAATTTAAAACTATGATCAAAAATTAAATACTAAAGGCTAAATCGTTACAACCTTTTCGCATATCGTAGTTTGATGTCATAGTTGTCACTAAAGTGCCTCCTCCTTGAAATCCTTGAAGCTTCCTTCTAAAATCTAACATAGAAAGGTGAGTGAACCCAAGGATTGAAATATCGATATCAACGGATATATCGCTAGTCAAATTTACGGATATCTCGCTCCAAATATCGATATCGTTTACGGTCAATAAAAATAATGGAAATTCGATCTAAAAGTTGAAAATTTGGAATGCAACTTTAGAAAAAACTTAAGTACCCAATAATGGTTATATAAGACTAATAAAAATTATAAAATGATTTTGATATAATAAATATATGGTGAATAATATGATACAATAGGGTTCTGTCGATGACTAGTAATATAAAAATATAAACATAAATTAAAATGAATTACTATAATTAAATGTTAATATAATTAAAAACATAACAATAAACATAAAAAAAATTGAATTGAAGAAAAATTATAAAATGACTAAATATATTTAAAATGGGAAAAAAAGAATAAAAAAAAAACAGAGTCAATCTTTGTTTAAAAATTGGAAAGGATTGATATATTTAAAATTGGAAAGGATTGATATATTCAAAATTGGAAAAAATGAAAAATATAGTGCAAAATAAGGAAAAAATGAAAAATATAGTTCAAAATAAGGAATAAATGAAAAATATAGTTCAAAATAAAGAATAAATAAAATAGGGAAAATAAATGGAAAAAATTTCAAAATAGGGAGAAACTCATGATGAATGAAAAAAAAATATGTACAAATATGTACCATATATAAAATGATGGTACAACTAAGAATGAATGAAAAAAAAATATAAAAGAAACAGCATGCAAGCAAGCACAACTGAGAATGAATGGAAAAAAAATATAAGAAGCAGAATGCACACAAGGGGGGTCGAACCCGGGTGGCCGTGCAACTCCTTTAATGAACCAAACCAACTCAACTAGGAAGCCCAGTTGTAAATTTAAGTAAGCAAATAATATATAAAGCAAACGCACGAACTGAAAACAGTCTTCTTCCACCTCGCGCGGGTCTGCAATTCGGGTTTTTTGACCCGCGCGACATGACCCGACTGTAACTCCATCGTTTTACGTCCGATTTTCATGAAATTTGTTCCTATTTCGATCGTTTTAATGAAATAAAGAGATCGATGGGCTTAAATCAAGGAAAAATGTCGATATTTCGTTCAATTTCTTTCCCCCCTCTCTTACCTGCCGCCGGCCAATTTTGACGATATATCGTCGATATATCGACCATATCGGTCGATATTTCAATCCATGAGTGAACCTTATTAGTTTTCAATGAATTTTTTTTTAAAAAAAGTCAATAACCGCTCCGTTTGATTAAACCATTCACAAACACTAAATCATTAATATAGCACGCAAGCGAGGCACAACTTCCAATGATCATAAAATATTCTAATAACCCTGCAAAGTTGGATTTCAATAAAACACATACTATAAATAAATCTTCACACATAGAAAATGACACATCCTGCCCCGAATTGTCGAGGGCTATATTTAAATAATATTTTATTAGAAATGGACGACTTTGCCCCCAAAAGTAATTTTGTTGACTCTTCAATTTGGTTCACTTGCGGACTTTCTGTGACCATAGTTACATAGGTCTTGAAACGCTGATTTCATAGACGATTAGTACGCGTTGATTGGACTTCGAGGGGTGATATTAAGGCCTAGAGTTGTGATGGGTAGTATGGTTATTTGCCACCACAAGGGCAATTTGGTCTTTTCACCTTATAGAATGTTCTAGGGGATCAATTGATGGTTACCAAGTGTCTTTGATCTCTTTGGGGATCATGTCACTGACTCACCCGTGAGCTTATGTGTGTGTGGGTGTTAATTATGGTGATCAGCAGAGAGGAATAAAGAGGAAAAGCAAGGGAAATAAGGAGAAGGCAATAAGAAAGAAAGAAGAGAAAGAAAAGAAATAGAAGAGATGAGAGAGAGAGAGAGAGAGAGAATGTGAGCTTGAAACAGATAGGGAGTGATCGTGAGAGGAGGAGGAACCGTGAGAGGAAAATTTGGAAAATTTGAGGAAACTATTGCACCTGGATTTCTTGTGGGAGATATTCAAGTCTGAGGATCTAGAGATGTTCTAGGAGTTCATACGAACCTCCACAATGTCTAGGAAGAAAGGTTGGACGTGAGACTCGCCCAGAAACCGAAGTTGAATTTCTAGGAAAATTTCCCCAGGTCAGGTATGGATTTCTAGCTGTTTTTCCTTGATTTTCATTGTATAGAACTGGTCTAGGGATCCATAAGAGGGGTTTGGTCGAAAAAGGGAAGGAAAAGCGTAGGAATCGTGCAATTTAGGACCAAGTCGAACCACTGGGCTATAAACCTGAAACCAGAGAAATGAGTCAGCCCGACGAGAGGTTAGCAGTGATGACGTGGGCTTCCACGTCATCTTGTTTGGCCACGTGGTCATGGTTGAGTGGTGCCACGTGGCGAGCTGTTAGAGGATGTGGGATTGTTCACCGGTCTTACTTTCCAAGCTCACAGGTCTTGCTCATCGGTCTTGCCCCAAGCTCACAGGTCTTACTTGTCGATCTTGCTTCCCAAGACACGGGTCTTACACTCAGGGTGCCCGACATACGACTAACGGTGGTGATACTATGATGGTGGTCGTAGGAAGGAGAGAGAATGGGAGACAGAAGAGGGATAACGAGTTGGGCCAAAAGGAAGAGAATAGATAAATGTTCTATTTATTATTTTAGACTTTTTAAAAATTACCAACACGTCCTTTTCATTTTTCGCCAGTATCTTTTTTGTACGAGTTCCAATTTTTTAATGTCGTCTCTTTATGCACTCAACTCGGGACGTACGTAACGGTATGAGAAAATTCCAAAATTGTTTGTGGTCGAAAAGTGACTCCCAGGGCCTTTAATAATGAAAGGTAAAATGGTCATTTGCGAAAAAATTCTAATTGTGGTCCACTAAACATGGAGCTTCACTACAAGCCATATGCCAACTTAGTTCAACCCAATAATTATGGGTTATTTAAGTAATCCATTTAATTAAAAAAAAAAGAAATCAGTGATTATTCATCTATTATGCCTTTCTAAAATAAGACTACTCAATTATTATTTGTTTCTTCTTGAAATTGATGACACATAAAATCTCATCTATAATTCTTAACATAGCAACAAGTTTTGAATAGTAACAAGTTTTGGTGTAGTTTTTTCATAATTGAACAAGCAATTATTCAATAGTATTATCACTTGAAAGTTTTTTTTTTTTTCGCAAAATAAGCTAGATGGTAGAACTATCATAATTTACAAAAGCATAATAATGGGAAATATATGGATCGTATTCTCAGGATGTGCTAGATTTTCTTTTGGTCACATCGATCACACGATTGGTTAATCTCATTTTAACTTTCTTGTATAACCAACCTTGCGTTATGGCCAATATTGTACAAAAATTAGCTTCTAGTTTACTAGTTGTATGTATTTAATTGAGTTCGTAATTTTTGAAAAGTGATTGTGATCATCACCTTTTTATGCTCATAAAATAACATTTTAGGCATGAGATCGAGATTACAGCCAAAAATGTGGCCTGCTAAATACACAATCCATGTAAGGTGTCTCATGCAGCTCATTATCATCATCCACCTCGTTTGACTCATTAACACCGGATTTGGGAAAACAAAAACACAATCTAATATATACTACCTAAATTTTATCATCAAAATTAACCCTCTTAAAATAAAATAAGAAAGTGTTAACAAGAAGATTCGCAATCACAAAATATAAGTCAAATACGTACAAACAACAATC
Source organism: Prinsepia uniflora (assembly GCA_032719365.1). Classification (NCBI taxonomy): domain Eukaryota; kingdom Viridiplantae; phylum Streptophyta; class Magnoliopsida; order Rosales; family Rosaceae; genus Prinsepia; species Prinsepia uniflora. Next base: position 29,651,611 of record CM064870.1, on the reverse strand, counting down.
ATTATGAATAATTAGAAGGTCCCAAATAAATTCCAAAAAAAAAAAAAAAATTCTAATTTCCAACCGTAAAAACCCGAAATGGAAGGAGATCGACATCTCATTACACCCCATTTCTCCTCTTCCATTCTCTCTTCGTTTCCCGTCCTCTCTCTCTTTCTCTATCTAAAGTTTTCTAAATCCCAAATCCATCCCATCTTCCTTTGTTGCAGCTGTCTAACCACCCTATTTCCCGCCGGTAGGGAATAGGGGAGAGAACCAAGTCCCAAACCCTTCTCTCCCCAAACTCCTCTTCCGACGACGTCCTACGTACTCTCCGTCCGCCCTTTCAATTTTCTCAAATTACACACTCAGATCTCTGTTAGCTTATGCCCTCCGCCCTTTTTGTTTTTTCAAAGTACACCCTCATCGCCTAATACCCTAACCATTTCATTTATATAACCTTTCCATGCATAATCTAGGGTCTCACCACCTCCCGCCGCCTTCATCACCACCACGGCCTCGAGCATTGTCGCCGCCGCCCTTACTCTTGTACAACATTAACCATCACGTCTTCTCTTACTTTATCATTATATACCTGGCAAGGTAAAGTAAAACAGCTGATTAATTTATAAATATTTCGATATCATTGACATTTTTTAAAATAAACATTCTTTTGTGGATACATTCGATATCGATACAACAAAGGATCGAGGACATCGGCTTTTGGTATTTCCTAGCTATACAGCCATCACTCATACAATATTTCATCCTTCTGGATCTGATGATTGAGAGTCTGATTAATTAATTAATTACTTAATTACTTATCATTGATAATAATTAATTAATTACTTAATTACTTATCATTGATAATAATTAATTAATTAATTAATTAATCAAAGAATTGATATTCGCTCGATGTTCATTCCTTCAACACCAGTTCTCGACTCCGCCTTCGACGTTGCCACTTTATTATTCATCTCCGCCATTCTCGTCCTCTCTCTCCTCTCTCTCTCCTTCATCCTCCACCTCTGCTTCAAATCTCGTACCGCCCACCATCTCCAGCATTTCAACTCACTCTGGGCCGTCCGATTCCTCTTCGTCATTTTCGTCATCTTGTGGTCACTCAACGAGCTCCTTCGCATCCCCATCCTCCGCCTCACCTACCTCCACCCGCTTTTCTCTACCCTCTCGGCCGATTTCGAAGAACCCCAGTTTTGCAAAATCCACGTGGCGCTCTCTCTAGGGTTCTTCGAGCCGGCCTTCCTGGTCACCCTCCTCTTCCTTGTCGATGTGTCAATAGAAAAAAAGACACCTAAAGTCTCGTGGGCCATCGTCTTTGTTCTCGCCACGTGTCTTCCCATGGTCCTGATGCAAGTCATATTCCTGTTCTTCAACCCGTTTCAGAAGCTCCACCTGCCTCTGCCGGATTTTTTTGTACGGAGTTACATCATCCACAAGGGCCCACACGGCGGCGACCTCGTCTCCTGCACGTACCCATTGCTCAACACCGTGATGTTCGCCGCGTTCAGCGCGGCGTATTCGTTGTGGTTTCTCTTTTCGTGTTGGAGGGTTCTGTCGCTGGTGATCAACAAGGGGCTGAGGGCGAGGATCTACGCGCTGGCGGCCACCGTTCTGGTGCCGCTGCCGCTTCAGGTTGTTCTCACTGGGTCAACCGTTCTTTGGAACCCGGGACAGGCGGCGTTCGCCGCCGTCTCGTTCTTAGGGTTTCTAGCTATGCTGACTTGCGCCGCAGTTGGGGAGGGAATTTTGGTCATTAGACCCATCGTGGACTCTTTGGATGCCGGAGGGGAGTGTTTTTGCCGGTGGACGAAACCGGCGGTGGCGGAGGGAGATAATTCAGTGGACGTCTAATGAAGGATTGCCAAGTTGTCAACGCTGGAATGATGATGGACTCATCTAGTTAGAATTACGAGGGCCTTTCGGCCACTTCATCATGCAAGGAATTATATTTATTTTATTTTTTTTTACTTTGTTGGGCAAGTAAAAATGGAAGAAATTAAAAGACTGGAAAAATGTGAAGCTTAGCATATGATTCCTAGCAATGCATGTTTGATCTTTTTCTTTCTTTTCCTTTCTAGATTTGATATAGATTTTCTTTTTCTTTTCCATTTTCTATTTTCTATTTTGGCTTCTAGAAATTGTGATGATGAATGAGAAAAAATCATGCGACATACCCGACAATTCAAGTTCTTATGTTAATTTTTTTATTTCTTCTTATTTCCGTTTGTGCTATATATATATATAATTGCTAAAATGAGCACTTAGCTTGCTTGGAATGATGAAATTAAATAAAATTATTTCAGGGATTCAATTAATAGCTCCATTTTATATTTCTCCAAACTTTTCCTCTAAAATTGTACGGCGTTGGGAAAATCCTACCAAAACGAAAAAAAATTAGCAATGTATAAAGAGGCATGTCAGAAGTGAGGTGAGATGTCTTCAATCCATTTGGGCCTCTCTTTTACAGTATGCTGCCTGCCACGGGCCAACGGGGCCATGAAAATTACAAGCACGATATTAAATAGAATTTGGGGTTTAGCTTGCTACTTGCTGGGATACCTCATGAGGCGGGGCAGCCCAACTTCAAAATTTTCACATTTTTGTTTAGGATTATTATTCAAAATGTTTCCCGAATCAACACATTGAATCTCATTTTATTCCCTCAACTCAATTTCATTGCAAATTGATGCCATAACATGCTTTTTGTTATCTCTATTACTCCATTTCAAGGTCATGTTAGTAACAGTGTTAATACTACTTACGTGTCAGAACGTAATTGGTTATTTAATTATTTATTAAAAAAACTATTAAAATTAATTTCAATCTAGATTTGATGTCAAACTGGGTTTCTCAAATCCCCAATCAGCAAACTAATCCCAAATCAAAGTCTTCATATATCTCCCTTTGAATGTTCTCGCCCAAGCCCCAAAACATATAATGCACTAATTTCTTGACAGTCAAGCTTGAAATTAAACAAGCAAGAATGCTGAGAAAAACAACCCAATCAAATAAGACAACATTCTTCACTTTCCTATGCTTATCTTAGCTCAATATAACCTTGTTATAAATCTCTTCATCCTCCTGCTCTTTGACCCTGCCTGGAGACGGCATTACTAGGCCCCTCGAAGAGATTGAAATACTCCTAACCCCTGATTTATTATTTGGCGAACCCCTATTGAATGAGCTTCTATAAGACGAATTTGCACCAATTTATTCTAAATAACTCTCTTCAAACATATTGGAATCAATGGCCTCCGATTGTTTACCAAATCTTGACTTGGGTTTGGAGTAAACAAACCTACTAAGTGATTTTTTTCCTAGCAATGGTCTCATTTGGTGTTGGGGACTTCGGGAGACTTACCGGGACTAGACCTTGTAATTTTAGGGGAAGGCATGTTCACTAGGGACCCTAAGAACCCAGTGTTGGACACAGTGTACAAATTGGCAGCTGAGTCCACTTTTCATTGAAGAAGGGCCTTTTTTGTCTATTGAAGAAGGCCCCTTTGCTCGATTCTTCTCAGATATTCGAACATCCGCCACAACCTCACCTCCATTAGCAAACTGCTTCTCAGCCATGCTTACTTCACCGGTTCACTATATTTTAGTGCTTTCTCTTCTCCGTGTATTTCATTAAAACCCTACCACATTAAACCCCAATAAAATTTAAATTTAAAAATGTTGGAGCGAGATTAAGAATTAGAGACCAAAGGGGTGCCCATGTCGTTTTTGAGGATGAAGCCACCTATTAGTCCTTCAAAAACTCAGAAAATCCAAAATATCCAATGACAGAGGAAGAAGAAAAAAATGTTGTAGGAGATTAGGATTTGAGATTGGTTTGCATATTGGGGATTTGAAAAACACAGATTGCCATCAAACTTAGATTGGGATTAGGATTTGGGATTGAATTTTATCAGATTAAGAAGTGTTCGGTGGTAGTGGTGTGAGAAGATCTCCACCCACCCAATATATATAGCAAGGGTTGTGGGTGGATTGGTTTCAGTACAAGTTAGTTTTTTTTTTCTCCCACAAAGATGGCTTAAAAGTGAAGGCGAATGTAGGTGTTTTTGAGTGAAAATTACTAAGCAAGGAGGTTGGATTTGTTACGATAGGTTGGCCGAATTTCTTAGTAAGGGTTGGCTGCCAAATTTTTTCAAGCAGCGGTTGGGTGACAAATTTTCTCAAACCCAACTTTTTTATATAAAGCATGCAAGTTGGCTAACATTAGTGGCTGGTAAATTGTCACAAATTCAGCTTTATTACATATGAAGCAAATGGCTAGGTTTGTTTTTCCAAGATTTTTTTTTTCAAATGGTCAGACCAGGCACAGTTGTGTTAGGACAGTTAGGTAGTTAGGTAATTTTGTTATAGAGGTTAATCTCCAGCTGTTAGTGAGCTGTGAAGTAGAGCCAGGTGTCACAAGCTCATTTGATATATTTGTTCTCTGTTTTCAGTCCACATAGGGTATATATATTCAACTCCTCAGATTGTAAACACAATGACGTTTTGTTTTCTGCTCAATACAACAGTTTCCCTTTCTTCTCCATTTTTCTCCTCTGATTTTCAGCATCCTGATCTAGGTTTTGATGGTATCAGAGCTCCGGTTCGGTCCTCAATCTAATCTTGAAGGAGTTCTCTGCGCAGGAGTCGTGATCTTTCGTGATGACTGTCAATTCCGAGCTTGTCCGTCTTTCTTGAGCTCGTCGCCACCATAGCTAAGTTCTCCTCAACAAAAATTTGTGTTCTTCCCTCTGTTCTCTGTATCTTGTCATTCGAATTCTTTTTTTTTTCTTTTCTTCTTCTGATTGATCAAACAGAACCTTATGCTTGAATTCCAGTAGTAATCTTGATCTTGCTAAATTGTTCGGTCATCTGTTGGAATATAGTGTTGTTTGTGCGAGTTATGGTTAATTGAGTGGAGTGTGATCAGTGTTTTCTTTCAGTTCAAGTAGTAGTACGAAATCCGAAGTCGGTGTAGTAAAATTTTAGGTTTGTGAAAACAAAAATCGATTAGAGTGAAGGAAGTGTACACGGTTCAAGAATGTCTAGTTCTCAGTCTCAAGTTTTTGGATCTAGTTCTCAGAATGCCCCTATTTTCCTTCCAAATATCATGCTTGATGAGTCCAATTACTCTACCTGGCTTTTTCGAATGGAATCCTTTTTGGGAGGCTTACATCTGCTTAGCTTTGTTGATGGTACCGCTAAATGCCCTCCAGAGTATATACTAGCAGAAGATGGTGTCACCAAGGTCTTAAATGATGCTTTTGTAAAATGGAAGGGTCAAGATCAGAATATTATCAATATGATAGGACAAACCCTGAGTCCTAGAGCCATGTCGTGTGCTGTGGGAAGCTTGTCTGCTGCAGCCATGTGGTCAGGATTGAAGTCAAAGTTTGCTGATTCCAATAAGCAAAACATTCTTCAACTCAAGACCAACCTGCAAAGAATTAAGAAAGGAACTGATTCTATTGAAATCTATTTGGAAAAAATCAAAAATGCAAGGGATGCTCTTGCAACAGTGGGAGTACTCTTAGATGATGATGATGTTGTAGTCACTGTTCTTGAAGGTCTTCCACCAGAATTTACTGCTATCAAAACTATCATTAGAACTCAAGCCACCTGTTCTATGATTAACCTCAAAACTTGCTCAAGGCAGCAGAATATGACCTGGAGCAGGCCTCTCAGTTTACTACCATGCATAATTTGACTGCTATGGTTGCCAATACTTCACTGACATCTCAGGCTGGTTCTGGTGCCTCAAGTATTTTCAATGTGCCTTCTGGTTCATCAGCTCCTACTTTGGGAATTTCCACCTCCCAATCTACTGGGTCTGCTTATCAGTTCCCTCAGCACATGCAGTCTATGTCTGCAACACCCTTGTCCTCCCAATCGCAGTTTACTCACATGCCTCCATACCCTATGAATTTCCCTGGCTATACAGGTGATGGTTTTGGAGGTCAAATTCTTCCAACCTATTTTGATGGTAGAATAAACCACAGTCTACCAGCTTTCTTTGCTACTGGAAGAGGTGGAGGAGGTCAGTTTGAGGGTAGAGAAAACAGTGTAGGAGGAAGAGGAGGTTCTGGTTTTGGTCAAAATTCTAATGCCTGTCAGTTGTGCAATAAGCTGGGGCATTGTGCCAAGACCTGTAATAAACTACAAGTCTTTGATGTCACTGGTAGAGGTACAGGAACAGGTAGGGGCAATGGTGGTGTTGAATGTCAGTACTGTGGCAGGAAATATCACACAGCTGACAGATGTTATCATCTGATTGGTTTTCCTAATTCACGTGGTGGTGCCTCTACTCCACGAAGTCAGTTTGGGTTCTTCACAAACAGACCTGTGTTCAGTCCCACCAATCCTCCTAGTTTTCATAATGTAAACAACACTAATGGCACTCAGTTTGGTGCTCAAGTTGGTTCTTCTGGTACTATGTTTGGACCTTCTGATCTGACTGGGATGCCTGCTGCAAATCACAATCCTCCTGCACTAAGCAATACTACAACAGATGGTAGCAGTGTTTCCTTTGCTGGTAACAATGTAATGGTGGCCTTTGGCAATCTCAGTTCCTCTGGAAGCCCAACAATGCCCTATTGGATTGCAGATTCTGGGGCTTCCAATCACATGACCAGTGACATCCAGTTGCTTCAGAATGTCACTTCCTATCCTACTACTGATACTGTGACTGTTGGGAATGGTGAGAATTTGTCTATTACACACAGTGGTAACTCTTCTTTGGGAGTATTAGCTCTGTCTAATGTTCTGTTAATTCCTAAACTCAAAGCAAATCTGCTATCTGTCCATCAGCTCTGTAAACACAACGCCTGCAGGGTTATCCTTGATGAGTTTGAGTGCATTGTGCAGGACAAACTGCAGGGCAAGGTTCTGTTCAGGGGGTTGAGTAGAGGAGGGTTGTATCCACTTCCATGTCTTCAACACAATCCTTCACAACAGGTTCAGTTCCAGTTGCAGCATTCTGCTTTTCTTGGGAAACAAGTTCAGCATGAGCTTTGGCATAAACGGTTGGGACATCCTTCCAATGATATTACTAGGTCTATGTTGCAGAAAGCCTGTCTCTTAGACAAGAATAAGTCCTGTACACCTTCCCCTTTGTGTCAAGCCTGTATCAAAGGTAAGTTCACCAAGCTTCCTTTTCCAGTGTCTACATCTAGAGCCACTGAGCCTTTTGCTTTAGTACACTCTGATGTTTGGGGTCCTGCACCTCAAGCTTCTATAGAGGGTTTCAGGTATTTTGTACTTTTTATTGATGATTGTACAAGGTATACATGGATGTTCCCCATGATCAATAAAAGTGAAGTGTTTAGTCATTTCAAGAATTTCTTTGCCTATGTGTTAAATCAATTCCATGTCTCTATTAAGTGCTTAAGATCAGATGGTGGTGGAGAGTTCATGAGCTTAGCTTTCAAGAATTTCCTAAATGAGAAGGGAGTTCTTCATCACATTTCTTGTCCCTATACCCCTCAGCAAAATGGGATTTCAGAAAGGAAGAACAGGCATATCAGAGAAACAGCAGTCACCATGATCAAGCAAGCCTCCTTACCAGATATGTTTTGGTATCATGCCTGTGCATTGGCTATTTTTCTGATCAACAGGATGCCTACTGACACGCTGAAGATGCAATCTCCTTATGAGAAACTGTATAAGGTACTTCCTGGTTTAGATGCTATCAAGGTGTTTGGTTGTGCTTGTTATCCACTTCTAACACAATCCTTTTCTCACAAGTTGATGGCCAAGTCCGATCAATGTGTTTTTGTTGGGTTTGCTCTAGGGTACAAAGGGTTTATCTGCTATCATTCACAATCAGGAAGACTGATTATTTCTAGACATGTGATCTTTGATGAGAACTGTTTCCCATTTGCTATTCCATCCTCAAAAACATCTTCTCAACACCTCAGTTCTGTGGTTCAATCTCAGCCTTCAGGCTTCGCTCTTTTTCCCTCCCCTTCAGTGCTATCAGCACCTATACATGTGTCTTCTGAAAACATTGCAACAGCACATGCTGAGATCTCTTCTGATCCTATTGATGCACCCATTATTGAGATCACTCAAACTTCTTCTCCTACCACAGTAATGCCTAGCTTATCTTCCTCTCATCCTTCCTCTGAAGTTTCTGCACCCGTGGCTGCTGAGTTTCCTTCTACTCCTGCTACCACCACTTCAGCTGTTTCAGGTCATACTCCCATTCCTTCTTCTGTCCCTGATCCTGGAGTCCCTTCTTCTGCTGATCATCAGGTAATTGATCCCTCTCTCGGTGAGCCCTTGTCTCATTCTCTGAATAGTCTTCCTGGACCAAACTTGGTAGTTGATCTAAGTGCTTTCTCTCCCACAAATCACACTGCCATTCACTTTGGGGAATCTACAGGTGCTATTTCTGTTAACACTGCCCCAGGAGAGGGTCTCTCTGTTACTATTGATGCTCCAGGTACCAAGAATCACTTTAACCCTATTTCTGAGTCTAACATCCTGCATCCAGTAGCAGGTCTATCTACTACAGACTCCAACACTCATGCAATGCTTACCAGAGCTAAAAGAGGTATCTTCAAACCTAAGTGTCTGCTTGCAGTGCACTCTCATCCTTCCATTGATCCTGCTCTCACAGAACCTCATTCCTACAAGGAGGCTCTTCAATGTCCTGAATGGAATGCAGCAATGCAGTGTGAAATGCAGGCCTTAATCTCACAGAAAACATGGACACTGGTACCTCTCCCTCCCAACAAGAATATTGTCAGTTGTAAGTGGATTTTTAAACTCAAGAAACATGCAGATGGCACAATTGCTAGGCACAAAGCCCGTTTGGTGGCTAGGGGTTTCAGTCAAGCTCAAGGAATCGATTATGATGAGACTTTCTCCCCCGTTGTCCGGCATACTACTGTTAGATTGGTCTTGGGACTTGCTGCTCATTTTGGGTGGAAACTGCACCAGTTGGATGTAAAAAATGCCTTCCTGAATGGCTACTTACATGAGGAAGTTTATATGACTCAACCTGGTGGGTTCACTGATCCGGATCATCCTACTCATGTCTGCAAACTTGCCAAGTCACTCTATGGTTTGAAACAGGCCCCTAGGGCCTGGAATGAACGGTTTACTAGTTTTCTTCCTACTTTAGGCTTTTATACTTCATATGCTGACCCTAGTCTATTCATCAAGACAGTGGCTGGTTCCTTGGTTTACTTGCTGTTATATGTTGATGACATCATAATTACTGGGACAAATCAGTGCCAAATTGAAGAGGTGAAGTCTGCTCTTCAGCAGGAATTTGAAATGACAGATCTAGGTCCTCTTCATTACTTCTTAGGTCTGGAGATCAAGTACATGCCTAATGGAGATCTGTTCTTGTCTCAGTCCAAATATGCAACGGATGTGGTGGATAGAGCTGGCATGGCAGGTTGCAATATTCAGGTTACCCCAAGTCAGGTAGGTGTGAAGTTACTTAAGGACACAGGTCAGAGGCTGAATGATGAAGAGGTGTCCTATTTTCGAAGTCTGGTGGGTTGTTTGCAGTACCTGACTTTCACAAGGCCTGACATAGCCTATAGTGTGAACACTGTGTGTCAGTTCCTTCAGCAACCAACACAGCAACATCTTGTTGCTGCTAAACGAATCATGAGGTATATCCAGGGGACTATTGACCATGGTATAGTTCTACAACGTGCTGCAGGATTAGAAACCAATCTACAACTCAATGCCGGCACAGGTATTCATCTTAGAGCATTTTCTGATGCTGACTGGGCTGGTGACCCCAATGACAGACGATCAACATCTGGGTTTGTTATCTTGCTCAACAAGTCACCCATCTCTTGGTGCAGTAAGAAGCAACACTGTGTAAGCCGATCATCCACAGAGGCTGAGTACAGAGCTATGGCTGACACTACTTCTGAGCTACAGTGGCTGAGGCATTTGCTTAAAGACCTGCAGATTGAACTTACTGCCATCCCTTCCCTTCACTGTGACAACCTCTCAGCCTTGGCTCTTGCAACTAATCCTGTGCATCATTCCAAACTCAAACACATTGAGGCAGATGTCCATTTCACCCGTGAAAAAGTCAAAGATGGGTCAATTACATTGAGGTTTGTTGCCTCTAAGTTCCAACTTGCAGATTTATTCACAAAAGCCCTGTGTTCTCCTCAGCATAATTTTTTCTGCAGCAGCTTGATGCTGTGTTCTCCCCCATCAAGCTGAGGGCGGGTGTTAGTACAGTTAGGTAGTTAGGTAATTTTGTTATAGAGGTTAATCTCCAGCTGTTAGTGAGCTGTGAAGTAGAGCCAGGTGTCACAAGCTCATTTGATATATTTGTTCTCTGTTTTCAGTCCACATAGGGTATATATATTCAACTCCTCAGATTGTAAACACAATGACGTTTTGTTTTCTGCTCAATACAACAGTTTCCCTTTCTTCTCCATTTTTCTCCTCTGATTTTCAGCATCCTGATCTAGGTTTTGAAGTTGAACCATAGCTTCATTAGTTCATTATATATATACATGGAAGTGTGCTGCCGTTGTTTCCAAGGCTACTTTCATATCTATATTTTAAAGAAGTGAAGTCAGCCGCATGTTTTCAATACTACCTATATATATAATATGTTGTTTGCTTTGCTTATATTTAAGAAAGTAGCTAGCGAAGTCAACCGCATGTTTTCAATACTACCTCTCTATATATATATATAAGAAAAAATAAGAGTTATTTATACGCCTATGTTATACATATATATTTAATGGCTTTAAGAATATGTTTATAAATTTAAAATTCGAACCAAAATATTATGTGAATTATTCGAAAATGGGAGTATGAGAAAAACATGTTTATCATTGTGAAAACACCATGACCAATCCAAATGATCGACTTTAGTAAAAGTTCTCGGCATAGTCGGCTATGTAGTCTGATTTTCTTGGTCATATGGTTTTTATACCAAAAAGTAAAGTAGCGGCCACTAATGGACTAATGACATTCAATCAAATTGAGGTTGAGCCGTTGCTTTACTAAATCTAATTTTTGACCAAACCCAAACTTGAAAGAAAAGATGGATGCTGGTCGAGTTTTCGTCAATCCTCACCCGGCCTTAATTTTCAAATGGTCGAAGTAGGAAATAAATCAAGCCAACATTATGTCAAACTAGAATCTTCCTAAAAGAGAACGTTTTGATCGAATATCAACCAATCATTTCGGTATCAATCCAACCTTAATTAAGTTAGCTTAACGAGGCATGTTTTTTTTAATCCGACTTGGAAATATTTGGGTGGTCTCGACTTGGAAAGATTTTGGATGACTCGACTTGGAAAGATTTTGGAAGGCTCGACACGGAAAGATTTGGGTGGCTCAACAAGGAAGGTTTTCAACTCAGAAATGTGGAGGCCAAGCATGGGTAATTCATGGGACATGACCCATCCCAATCCCCTTGGGCCCACCAGGGGATGTGCTCTAATCCTGTCTGAAATTAACCCAAGAAAGTGTCGAAAAGACCCTTAACAATTTTAAAAATCCAAAATAAAGTTAAACAAACACAAATTCAGGTTCTACATTGTCAGACCAGGGATAAAACGATACAAAACGTGACCACAAATGGCAGGTTACAAAAATAGTGCTCGACCTACCCCAAATGGGTATATAGGTACGCAACGATAACAACCTTGCCTCGTCCTTCGAATCTGCCTCTACCACAGTGTCACGGCTTGGAGAGGTCAAGAAAACAATGAAGAGTGAGTGGGCCAACAAATTAACAAAAGTTTAAAACCATTTATAAAATAATAAAAATAATGATTTACCCCTCGGTTTTCCAAACATGCATGCATTTGAGTCAAAACATATGTATAATAACTGAATTGTATAATCATATAATCTCATATAGTAAAATGTACGAAACAATCATAATAGTGCACTGTATACCCTAACCCTGACATCCCCGATGTCTAATACCATCACGGTCCTAAGGCTACGCGTGCCACCCGAGGTCTTAATCCCGAATATCCTCTTGGGTCCACCAGTTTCCGGGTATTCCCGGACCACTGCCCAGGGTATACCAATAGCAATCTTGATCCTGGACCTCTCTACGGTTTCTCACGTAGAGCGGCCCCTTTCAGGCAATGCGCCATGACCATTCCAGGGTACCAAATATTTGGAGGAGACAATAATCCAAAAGGGTCGGTATGTATAGTGCAATAGTATAAACCAGTGAAATTCCTGTTTTACTCCAAAACCAAAAGGCAGGTCTCATACCCAAAACGACTTAATATGTATAATTCATCCATAAATCATACTCAGAGTAATCCAAATTCAATCATATAGTAATATAGTGAAAACATTCATGCATGCAATCCATTTAGAATTCAAGAGCCCACTCACACACGATCCTTACTGCTCAATCGAACCGCCTAAACTTGTCCCGAAGCTAAGTCACAGTCTCCGGGCTTGTCCAAACACATTTGAAGGTCCCTAAAAGACTCTACAAGTTCGAATCTACAACCCTTGATCAGTCCCGGCTCGGGACGCGCTTTCCGAGCCTTTAATACTCAATTTGACCTGTCAAACGATCTCCGATTGACCCGAAACCACCACCATTGGATCTAGATCGTCGAAACCTTTAACATAGAATCGGTCTCACCTCAAAAAATATGCGCACATGCCCACACGCGCGAGTCAAAGTTACGATCAATGTTAAACATAAAGTTAATGTTGACGTCAGCAAAAAGTCAACGCTAACGCCAGGTCGACGATCAAAGTCAATGCTGATGTCAGCTTGACGTCATCTGACAGTGTTAGGTCTGACACCTGTGAGGTCTGACAGGTACCACGTGTCAGCATCTGGTTGGTCCATGTCACTGTCAAGTCATTGACACGTGGCAGCCTCTAATTGGGCTACGTCAATAACATGTCAATGCGTACAGGGCACTGACATGTGACACATGTTAACTATCAGGACCCACCCCTAATCTCCCGGGATTAAGGGCTAAATCATGCTCCCGTCTAACCTATGCATGACACGAAGGCTAAACTGACGCCCAACCTTCATGTGACACGTAGGTCGGATAAGGGATTCTCGATCCAACCACCCCAAAAGTAACAGGACTTCCCAGAGTGCATTGAACTACTATGGATCACGGGTGTGATGTCTCCGTCTCTCTCGACCAACAGCCCGCACCGAAACGACCTGGAGGGTATCGAAAACACAACAAGACTGTGAGTGGACAAAAATAAAGTATAAATTTATAAAATAGTCCAATAAAGCAATTACAGTTATACCCTCCATTTAAAAAGAAATGCATGCATATCGTATCTAAGTCAGGAAACCGTTCATATCAAAAACCATCTTTGAAAATCATTTGAAAACCCGAATCAAATCCGCCATTCAAATCCAGGCCTCAGCCTCAAAACAATAAATCAATGTCAAATCCGGGAACTCAGTCCCAAAACTCGTCAAATCTCATTCATCCGGGCCACTGCCCAAAACATCCGAAACCAGTGAAAGACATCAATCATACAAGTTACTAGATGTCAAGTGCGCCCGAGTCTTTAAACTCAAAACTATGCGCAAATAGCCAGGCCTTCCCGGGATATCCGAGTCTTTAAACTCAAAACACAATCACAGGCCTCGGGGGGTATCATATCCGAGTCTTTAAACTCAAAACATATCAATCCAAGCCCCCCCTCCCCTCGCGTCAATCAATCTGAGTCTTTAAACTCAAAAGCAGATCTAGTGGGTTTTTCTCTTTTTCCGAGTCTTTAAACCCAAAACCATTTTTCATTCAATCAGTGCAAACCATAGAAAGTCCTCATCCGAATTCGCAACAATGATTCCGTAAGCCGACATCCGGAAACACTGTCCCGAACCCAAATCCAGACTTCCTTTCCAAATCTCAAAACCGAAATCTCAATCTCATGAACAGGGCTCCAAGCCCGAAATCACCTTTCCAAAATAAATTTCAAATCCTTGAAATCAAATCATATTTCAATTCCCGAAATCAAATCATTAAAACCACAGTCAAATCACAAGATCGTTCGAAAACTCGTAAAACGTGAAATTCTGTAAAATACCTCGAAAAACGTGCAAAATCATAAATCATCAAGATCATAAATCAGATCATAGAATCAAATATACAAAACATATAAAAACATATATGCATGCATCATAAGTTAGAAAGCAAAGTCCACTCACAGACCATAGCATCGTTGCCTCGATACGCGCGCACCAATGCTTTCCCGGCTAATCCGCTATCACCGGCTTTCCTAAACCTGTCCAAATTCCATAATAAGGTCACTAACTACTTCATTAAGCTTCTACTAAAGCCCCAAAAGTTTTCCAAATTATTAACTATTTTTAACCGAGCCCTAAAACCTTCGGGCATCCCGAAACTTATCGAGACGATGTCCGATCGACTCGAAACTTGTCCTAAAATGTTCGTTACATCGATTAAAGTGAAAACCATGTTGAACGTTTTCCGCAAAACTAGCCCCACGCGCCCTCACACGCCGCCCAAAGGGACTGCGTGTGGGAGCCACGCACCCAGGAACTGTTCATCTTTAACCTCCAGCCAACCCGGTTCAGACCAGTCCAGACCGGTCCGGTCAAACCGAGCCGGCGAGGCCGGTTTTCACGCGTTTTCAGTCCAATCTCTGTCCATTCATTCCTATTAGTTTCGTCCTTGCTTATCTGATCGATTTCCTGAACTAAAACATGAAATAAACCACAAACTCTTACCGTCCAAAACTCGAACTAATCCTCTGAAATTCTCAGTCACAGTTTCCGGCCACACGTCGTCTTCTCAGCCACGGGTTCGATTCCTTAGGTCAAATACAATGTCCTTCAACTATTAGAACCAATAGAACAGCTCAACAAGTTCTAAACTCCACAACTTTTGCTTTGAACCAAAACGGGAAAACAGGGGAAACCGGGAACTCACCAATTCTCTAGCCACCGCCGTGAACGCCGTTGTGTTCCTCGGGGTTCAATGGGTGCTCCTCAGTCCCCTAAACAGTCCCTCAGACCCAGGTAGCTCAATTTGATTGTTTGTGGTTGCACTATGACCGTTGACTCCCTCTCTGTTTTCACTGAGTTTCTGCTCACCTCGCACACACAGTCACACTTCCACCTCACTAAACCACGATCAAACACTCACTCAACCGCCCTTGATCGCTCACTAAAAGCCAACACACATTCACACTGAGCATTGATCAATTTTTCCTCACGGTCACAGTCTCTGTTTTTCTCTCAGCTGATCGAACCCAAATGAAAACATTGTAACCGTGAGAGAAATAGGCTAGAATCCACTAGAATGAGGCCAGGTGTCGTCCATTCTGTGGTCCAGGCTCAAAATATCCAATTAACCCTATCCAAGTGGCCTTATCTGATTGGGCACAATTCCCAAGGTGGTTATAAGACCAAAATGCCCCTATAGTGTCCAAATTACCATTTGCCCCTCACCTTTCTAGAACCATAACTCGTCCGTCCGATGTCCGATGAAGGCGTGCCGCCTGTCATTGTACTCAGGACGTCGAGATCTACCTAACGGTCCTCAGTTTGCATGAAAACTAATGGTCGAACAAGAAGTCAACAAAGTCCCCTCTTTCTAACCAAATTACGAAAAATGCCCTCAATCTTTCGAACATCATAACTTCATCCTCGGATGTCGGAATCGGGCGTGCCACCTGTCTACAGACTCGTGACGTCCCGAACTACGTCCCGGTCATTGGTCAATGTCATTTTGACCATCCAAACTAAAATTCAACATTTTGCCCATTACAGGGGCAAAATCGTCATTCTGCACCAACCGTCCAAAAGTATCCAACTAATCACCGATTAACTTTGTTAATCTGTCATTAAACTCTAATCTAAGCCAGACTCCCAGGACGGGTCGTTACATTAAAATCTTATTGGGCCATCTGGCCTGATAGTCTGACAGGTGATGACGTAAGCTGATGTAGTCATCACCCTTAACCTCTCAACGGGTCCTCTGAAACTGGTCGCGTAGACCCGCGACCCGATCCTAGAACTTTGGTTTCTTAACCTTTTTTGATCCCGTTTCTTCCTAGATGTTCGTCTCAACGTCCATAATCGATCTAAATGATCCAAACTAAGAAAAACAACTAAAATTATACATGGAATTCGATGCACACTAGGTCGTGAATTTCCCCCGTTGATTTCTCTCAGCTCCGGCCACCCCTAGCTTCGAAAACCAGCCCACTGAGATCGTCTTGATCTCTAGAACATGTTAGGGTCCATTAGATCAATGAACACACGTCTAAAATAGATCTTCCAAATTTGAACCAAAAATGGGTGTTTCGGGTTTCTCACCTCCCCGTTGTGGTCTGCCGTGCTCAGCCTCCCTTCACGTCTCACTGGTCTCACTCTCACTCACTCCAGCTGATGAACGATGGAGATGATGGAGAAATAGAAGGTGAGGTTATGGTGTTTGTGGGTTTACGGTTTAGAGAAATGATGAAGATGAAAAATGAAGTGAAAATGATAATTTTGGGAACCATAATCAGATCCAAAACCATGGGGATAAGCACCAATGGGATGAGTGACACTTGTCACTCATCCAAGGGGTCCCACATATATTTTCATCTAATCAAAATCTGCCAAGTGTTTAAAATCCCAGAAAATTATGAATAGTGATGTTTTCATTTCCGTGACCATAACTTTCCCGTCGAACGTCCGAATTCGACGTGCCCCCTATCTACGGACTCGTGACGTCCCGATCTACATAATAATCATTGGTCAAAGTCTAGAAAATGTCCCAGGTCAAAATTCAAAAATTCTCCCTTTCAAGGGGCAAACGGTCATTTTACAAGAAAATTCCAACTTTACCAAATCATAAAAGTTCGGGGTGTTACTCATGGGTTGGTTGAACCCTATAAATAGTCAAGGTGAAGAGGAGAAAGGGACATCCACATCAACACACATACTTACTCCTTATCTTGCACCTTTCAATTCCTATACTAGAATCTCGTTGAAACTTTAGTGTAGCCAAGTTCTTCAATTTTTAGTGTAAGTTTATTTTTAAAAGCACCTTTAATTATGTGTTTCAAACTCAAGTTTATTTTTATTTAATCATTATTTCGTTTCAAATGCATTTTATTTTTTTATTTAACAACTTTATTTAATCTTTTTATTAATCCTAGTTTATTATTCTTGTCTTTAATTTACTTATTGGTTTTCTTTTAAGTATTAGTTTATTGTGTTTATATTCAATTTTCTTAAGAAAAATTAGTTTCTTTTCCAATTTAATTCTTGGACTTACATTACATTCATCCCATCCTAAAATTTTAAAAAAATTAAAAATTACAAGTCTGAAATGTAAACACCCTTGACTTCGAGGGAGTGAAAGAACCCCGACCAAGAAGCGGTTCCTTACTTGGTCGCATAATCCTAAGGTTAGAAGTCAACCTTAGGGGCGCACCCAACATTTACAATTTCATTCAGGCCATTTGGGGGCTGGGTGGTGGCACGCCTACACATCCATTCAAAGAAGGACCAAAATCTCTTCTATATCTGTTTGATAAGTCAAATCAAGATAAACATATGTTGGCATGCCCGATGGGATCCACTAGGTTTTGATATTGTATGGTCGTTGGCACTATGGGGAATCCTATAAACGACCAAGAAATCCAGATGCGTAATTTAATAATGGGACGAAGGAGAAGTAATATGGATGGAACACTCCTAATGTCGACCCAACTATTTGGTATGCCAACTTCTCAAGCAGGCCGTAATGCCC
The DNA here is from genome assembly GCA_032719365.1 of Prinsepia uniflora. NCBI lineage: Eukaryota > Viridiplantae > Streptophyta > Magnoliopsida > Rosales > Rosaceae > Prinsepia > Prinsepia uniflora. Next base: position 29,633,885 of record CM064870.1, on the reverse strand, counting down.
AATTAAAAATTGATCGAACCTCGGCTGTGACTACAGACACTACCTTAGTTGAGACTACCTGCGACCCTTTAGAGTCGGTTCTCCAGCCAAATCCTCCAATCTCGTTGGAGTTCCAACTATTAATTCAGATGTTGGAGGTAATAAATCGAGCAATCCACTAACGGCTTGATGTGCTCACTACTGATATGAACAACCAACGACTAGATGTTTGCAACCAGTTTTCTTAGGTGAATGACAGCTTCGACCAACAGCTTGTCCAAAATGGACACCCAATGGCTGGGGGTTAAGTGGGTGCTCAACCTGGGAATTTTGGAGCAAATGACAAACCTAAAAACAATCTAGTAGGAAACAACTAGGGTGTGAATATCCCAAATCACAATAATTTCCCAGGTTGGAATTGTAACGCCCCGGACGTTTTGGAAATGTAATATTATAAAATATTGAATAAAATGACGTTTTTACCCTTGTGATTCGTATGGTAAATTTACTGACTTTTTGATTGGGAGGTCGAACGGACATTGAGCGATGACCGTGACGTAATTCGGGACGTCACGAGTTCATAGACAGGTGGCACGTTCGATTCGGACGAACAGGGTGAAAGTTATGATGTTCGGAAGTTCAGGGGCATTATCGTAATTTGGACGTTATGTGGGAAAAAGTTGACTTTTTGTTTGACAATTGATATGCAATTGACTCGAAGACCGTTATGTTCGTCTCGACGCCCCGAGTACAACGACAGGCGGCACGCTTGAAACGGACGTCGGATGACCGAGTTATGGGTCACGGAAGCTGGAGAGCAATTTGGTAATTATTGCTCAGAGGGGCATTTTGGTCATTTCACGGCGGTTACTGTAGCACCACCGTGAAAAACAGAGCACACGGCCGTGCCGTGGTGTTTTGTGCGTTCAAATTGTTTATGGCCCTAGTGGATTGATCAGATGCTTTGTTTATGTGAATTGAGGTAGTGGGAGCATGACTGAGTGGCGTGAGCAGGTTGCAGGCACAGGATTGAGTTTAATATGGCCATGGTTTCTGTGTTTGTGGGAAGCAAGTTTCAGAAAACCTCAGTTGGTCTCCCACGGGTGCTGGCCGTTTGAATCGATTGACAGAGTAAGAGAGTGAGGAGAGGACTCAGTTGGGTCATTTGGGCATCAGTGTGAGGGCTGAGGTTGAGAGAGACGGTGAGAAAACAGTTTCGGGTTTTTGGGGGGAAACTCAGAGTTCAATTCCTACGGGCTTTGGGGGAAAACTAAACACATAGGGAGACTTCTGGGAGTGACAGAATCACGACGGTGCTGGAGTTGTTGAGTTTGGAGCCCGTTTTGCCCAGGAACCCAAGTCCCAGTTCGAAGGAAAAACCAGTGGAGGGAGAAATTGAAGATCAAATTGTGGGGACTTTCGAGCTAAACTAAGGGCCATTCTAGTCTTCTGGGAGCAAAAGGAAACCAACCACGTCGATTTCGAAGGACGTCACTCACGAATTGGCCAAGAACTGAGTTCCCTGGTTCTGAGTATTTTCGAGCTTGAGGTCGACGACTTCCAGGTAACGGTGAGCCCAATTGATTGTACCAGTGTGTTCGTATAAGTTTCCTTAAGCTACTGGTGAAATTAATTTGAGTATGGAGTCAGTTTGGGTGAGTTTCAGAGGTCGACTTGTTCGACTGTGTGAGCTTGAGATGGGTCGATTTAGTATAAGTCGAGGTTAACCAATGATGCAGACCTAAAATAAATGGGTTAGAGAAGATAATAGGATTGAAAACGGGAAGAATTGATTGAGAATTGAGGGCTAACTGATCGAGTTGAGTCGCGGGTATCAGACCCGTTTAGCAGGCTGTTCGGGTAAGGGAGAAGACACTGTAGCTTGGCGCGTGGCCTTCACGCGCAGCCACTTTGGGCGGCGCGTGACGGCGCGTGTGACGTCAACTCCGATCACGGTCAACATGAGAAATAATCCTTTCCGTCTAATTAACAATTTCCCTTTTGGATTCGAGTTGTTCGGGAGTCGTTCGGGATAAGCTCGGGAGCCCGGAAGTTTAGGTCCTTAAGGTTTATTTTGCCGAAAAATCCGGGAAATTAGGGAAAAATCTTACGAGCTATTTGGGGATGTTTGTAACCTTTCTTGTACATTTTTACAGGCCCGGACACTTCCGAAGCTACGGAGGAGCACGCGGGACGCGATTGACGCGTCCTAAAACCGTGAGTGGACTTTTTGATTTTTCTAAATTGGGCATGCATGACTATTTTGCTTCTTTATCTCATGGTTTTACATATAATTTTACGATGGTAATATGTTATATCGGTTTTACGCGTTTATCACGTTTTTCGAGATATTTACCGTATTTCACGCATTTCGAGGTTACGGTTTTCGCTTATGCATGCGTGAGGATTTTGATAAAGTACCTGGATATGAATATGCATGTTCTCGGATTTATAATGTTTGATCATTGGTGAACTAATTTTTGGAAATTGCATGGGAATTCGGACATAAGTCCTATTATGAAGTGATATGTTTTCGGAATATTATTGGAAAACGGTTTGTGATGAATCTTGGTTATTTGTGTTTAAAAACGGTTTTGGGTTTAAAGACCCGGCTAATGGTTGGATCTGGTTTTGGGTTTAAAGACCCGGTATGTTGATGACGGGGGCGGGCCCGAAAATTGGGTTTAAAGACTCGTGAGTTTAAAGACTCGATTATTATGATACCCCCCGAGGCCTATTAATCATGTTTTGAGTTTAAAGACTCGTTGATATCCCGGGAAGGCCTAATGTTGAGTTTAAAGACTCGGATGGATCCAACGGCATAATTTTGATTATTGATTTACGTTTTACTTGATTTGTGCAAATAATGTTTCAAAATGACGGTTTCTGGAACCTGGCATTATTAAATGGTTTTACATGAGTTGTGACGATCCTTTATAACGTTTTCCATGTGTTTCGGAAAAAGAGTTTTCAAAAGTTTGAATATTTGGTTATGCATGCGTGTTACAAAACTGGAGGGCGAACCCGATTTCGGAAAAACTGTTTTTCCTTTAAAACTTATGTTTCGGTCCACTCACACTTTGTTGTTTTAAATTCCCTCCAGGTCGTGGTACAAGCGTGGGGGCAAGCGCCGAGGCAGAGGTGGAGGCATAAAGTTTTCCGTTGCGGAGTAGTTAGTTCACAGAGTAGGACTTGTTTCTTTAACTTGTTTTGTAATATCGCTCTGTGAAACTGTGGACTTGACGTCCAGTCGGATGTATTTGTTTAATCTCCCTGGTCTGACAATGGTTGTGTTGTAATATTAATTAGTTTTCCGGACTTTTGGGTTCGATTGTCAGACGGGAGCAGGATGCTTCCCGATTATCGAGGCGATAATCGGGGTGGGTCCTGTCAGGAATAATCAGTTTGGGCCAAACCCATATCAAGCTTTCCACTAGGCTTGACCACATGCCAACCTTGTGGCTGGGGACAATTTTTCTTGCCCATACATAAATCAAATTGCCAACCTAGGTGGTTAGGGAAACTATGGAGGAAATCATCTGAATGGCCAAGATAACGGACTCGAACAAAAAAGGGCTCTCGACCGGGGTATGGTCGAGCAACGGATCGAGGAGATGGTTCCTTTGGCTAGAAGAGTCAACCGACCAATGTACAGGAGGCCATATCCGCAACATTTTGACATGGAAGAATTTCCTCATGGGTTCAGAGTTCTTGATTTCTCCCTTTTCTCAGGTGATGGACTCCAATCCACGGTGGAGCATTTAGGCTGATTCATGGCTCAATGTTCAGAAACAGCTAACCACAAAGTTTTAATGACCCGGATCTCGAGGAAACGCTAAATTGAAAAAGTTGGATGAAATTGACCACTTTACTCCTGAAAATCAAAGGTTGATTTTTTTTTCAAAGTCAAAGGGTTGATTTTTTGATTGGGACTGTTTTTGTTGATTTTGAAAACGCCGTTAGGAAGGTCTCAGTCTCCTGAGTACGTCAGTAGGCTACATACCAGAAATGGAGTTTGAACAGTTTCAATTCGGGTCTAGACTGCGTATGGGGCAATTTGGTAAATTTTCTTATTGAAGGGTATTTTATACATTTCTTTTTGTGGGATTTTTTTCGCGGTCCAATAGGACAGGGACAAGTGTCCCTTATATGTTTGGTGTTGGTGCCACTGACTTGTGTGTGTAGTGTGAGTGGCTTTTAGTGTTTGTGTGTGTGAAAGTGCATGGCCGAGAGGAAAAATGGAGAAAATGAAGAGAAAGAAACGGAGGAAGAAGTCAGTAGGGAAAAGAGAAGAGTAGATGAGAAGGAGCAGAAGAAAACTAAGTAAACTGTGAGGGATATGTAGGAACTAGGTGGACTCGAAAAAACCCAAAGAGTGACCAGCGAAGCTTGAAGGTTTGGGGTTTTTTGTTTTGGCCAAGGACCAGGACAAGGAGCATCGACAAGTGGACCTGGAGGTGGTACAGTCATTTTAAGGCAATTAGGGTTGAGTTTGGCCGCATAAACTAGCTAGAATTGGTCTGAGAAGCCATGTCCAAAAACTCCTAGACCTTGGCATCGAGGTAAGTTTTCTTAGCAGAATTTACGTTTTCACTTATCAGACAACGTTTCTGTCATACGGAAGCAGGACCCGAGTGTACTTTTCTTGTGTATTCGGGTTGGGTCCTGTCATAAGGACTTAAGATGAGACTCTTCCCTAACACTCTAACGGGGAGTGCATTCACTTGGTATGTGAATCTACCACAGTATTCATCCTGAATTAGGCCACCAAGGAGCAAGTCTTTCATGAACAGTATTATCTACCTGAGTTGGAGGTCTATGGCTTACCTGGCCAAAATGAGGCAAAATTTTAATGAGTCGGCCCAAGAGTTCTTGGCTAGTTTCAAGGTGACAAGGACCAAGTGTATGGTCTCCATGCGAGAACATGAGCTTGTCAAGCTGGCTTAGGGAGGACTTTCACTTGAACTTAGAAAAAAGTTTGATGAAATGGATTTTTGTGACATATACAACCTACTATTAAGGGTCAACCGACATAAAGGTCTTTTGAAGGAGGAGCAATAGAATAATCTTCAGATTTCTCAGCCATCTTTTTATAAAGATGCATCCAAGTCGACCCCAGCTAGAACAACAGTGGTTCAAGCGGTGAAGGTGGAAGAAATGGAACTGATTAATCAGTTGGAGGAAATTCCATCTGAGGTGGGTGATGAACCGGTGGAAGTGAATCTGGTCGAAATGTTTATCAATGGGCCGCATATGTGTAAGGCATTGTCAAAAGACACCAAGGACCAACAGCCGACATCGGCTCAGGTCCCAAAATTTGGCGGTAGCTTTCAAAAAGAGGTTGGGAACAAAATTTATACCTTTGACATATCTAAAGTTGAACAAATTTTTTACTAGCTTTTAAAAGAAAATATTATAAGATTGTCATTTGGTCATGTTATTTCATCCGTCATTGAATTGAAAAATAAAACTTTTTGTAAATGGAAAAATGTGTCGACTTATGGAACTAATGTCTGTTTGATTTTTCGCAATGTTGTGCAGGATTTGATTAAACGGAAGGTCTTGAAATTTCCTGAAAAGAATCAATTGAGAGTTGATAAGAATACATTCCTATGATGATAGTCAGTTCCCCCCACCCAAACCAACTTAGGCGAAGGTTGGATTTAGGTGGGTCAGTCAAGGCTACAGCCGAAAGGACGGCTAGAGAAGTTTAGCCAGATCCTATGGTGAAAGCAAACGAGAAAATGTTCTTGGAGCCACCAACACGGAAGAGCTTCCAAAGGTCATCGTGTTATGTGGTAGGTGTCAATGCGAGGAGCTTGAGAGAGAGATAGTCAGGTCATACCGACCGAAAGAGTTAGAGAAAAGGGTGATTTTGAGTCCGACTAAGAATTACGATCCTTATAGCCCGAGAGAGAAGTACAAAGTTAGGCTGAATAAATGGTCATTCCTAACCTACTAAGGTAGGCATGAAAGGTCGCGGTTCACACCGAGGTGGAACCATCAGAAGCTACTAGAGCATGAGGATATTGTGGGTGGCCCGTTTCACCAGAACGAGAATAAACACAAGAGCATTTGGGTGACTGCAAGTGATGGCAAGAAGAGGTATTTCGACTATGTCCAAAGGCCTAGGCCATCTGATGGCAGCAACAATAATACCTATAAAATTTCAGACATTAAAGAGGGCCAGTGGTACCAAAGCTAGGGGCACGGCTTGCCACCAAAGCCATTGACTAGGACCCAAGAGAGGAGAGCTCAGAAGCAATTTTCTGCCGACAACAGAGAAGATGAAAAATGGACAGAGGAAAGACAAAATCAATTGAACCGACTGGTTGCCCTTAAAGAGAAAATAAAGAGGGAGAAGTTTGAGTTGGCCAAGGCTGATGCCATGGCCTCGTTGTCATGGCCTCCAAGGAACCAATTTTGGAGTTGAAGTCTCACTTGACCGAGGCATTCAAATCAGAGAACTCAAGAGAGGACCCTTGATAGGGCCCGTCCCCGAAGGACATAGATAACCGTGTCCGGTCCTGCTCTCGTCTGACAAGTCAACGGAGGTTCCGAAATTACCCTCCAAGACTTTCCAAACAAGGGATAACTGTACATGTTCCCACTCATACCTCCACCTCTCGAATAGCCTCGATCATTGGGCCACGACCTGGAGGGTCAATAAAATAGAAAATGTGTGAGTGGACAAAACAAACTTTTATAAATACATTTACCAAAATACATTCTTACCTTCCAGTTTCACAAACATCCATGCATATCATAAAACATGAGTTGTGAAATAAATCAAGTATGAATAGTGGACCGATAAAGTCAAAACATGTTTCTAAATTCCCATGATCCACATTTTCCCTGAAACTTATGTTCATCAAATCAATTCATGATATAATGTATCTGGACAATATCAATAGATCACAAATCTCAATAAAACCATGGGACTTATTTCCATATCCAATCTCATTAGTCACGTTATCCCTGCAACGCGTGCAAATAGAATAGGCTCAAGGACCGCTCAAATGTGAGCATGTCGCTGTGAACACATCACCAGCCGACATTCCAGATCGTCGTGAACACATCATCGATCGATCTCAACATAATACCAGCACATCTGATCTGAGTCGAGCCTCCCTCGGCTGCACGACAACAGACCGTGCTACGTGATCTCTCCGGGAGAACACATCCCATCCCAGAGGCGAGTGTTATCTCTAGGGTGCACTCCGGGCGAACACATACAATCATGAAAACTAGTGAAAACAGTTGCGTTTAAAACTCAAATCATTATCAACACAGGGTCTCAGCCCCAAAATGTAGTTTCCTCAAATCCGAAAAACCAATGTCCGGATTTATTCCATAAATCCGAAAACCATCAATACCATCATGTAATCACATGGAAATACAAATCCAATCAAAATCACAATTCCATTAGGTCTCACGTCCAAAATCTCTATTTAAAGTAATTTCGTGCAACCGTAAACTGAGTTCCCATTTTCATGTAAATCCATAAAATATGTCCGGAAAACATTACGTAAATCCATCAAATGAATCCCTGACTCATAATCTAAGTCAAAACATCATTTTTCAACCCCGTGCCTATGCCCAAAACATCAATTTCACAATTTCTTGAAAATCGTACCCAAAATAATATAATAATTCAGAAAATCGAGAAATCACCCAATAGAAACATCAATCATGTCAAATCATATAATAATGTATTTAAAACATATATGCATGCATCACGGTTAGCAAACAAAGCCCACTCACACACACCGTCCAAACGGCCCACTTCCGAGCTGCACGTTTTTCCGTAAATTCTGAGAATCACAATTTGTGTCCAAAATGATTATCGAGGGTCACTAACACTTCAATATATCTCATATAATTTTTCCCAATTTTTCTGGGATTTAAATACGTATTTAACACGTAAATTAAAACTTCGGATACACAAAACTCTATCGAAACGATATCCGATTTCCTCAAAACCAGTGTCAAAATGTTCGTTACACTGAGAGGATTCAAAGTCATGTTGACCTCGCCTTGAAACAAGGCTCCACGCGCCCACATGCGCCGACGTAAGTGGCTGCGCGTGAAGCTCACGCGCCAGCTACAGTGATCGTCCTTGTCACCTGTCTATCTGCAATTCGGGCCCTGCAACCCGCGAGACAACCCGATTCAATCCCTGTGAATTCGAAATCCTTTTCAACAATTGAACATTCAAATATCCTCATAAGGGTCTTAATGTAAGTTCTGCATCATCAATTACATATATAATTACCTTAATCCTTCAATTTGAAGATGAACTTTTGAAGAACCTTTAAGTGATGTTCATCCATCGAATTCCCTTAATCTCAAATGTTTTCGTTAAATTGATTCATCAGAAAGCTTCATTGGATCCATATAAACCTGTTTTTGATCTCAATTTCATCGTCCAACTCCTCCAATTACACAACCCAACCTTCGAATTTCTCCACTCCAGCCATGTTCGTTCTAAGCCAAAAGGACACCAATTCTCTTCATTCTTGAGGTGATCCTGATCGAGGTAATCCCAGAAAGCTCAAACCAATCTCCATTTGAAGCATCACGACCAACAATTCACGGCTTGCCATTTTCCAGCTGAAAATAGAGTTTCGAGCAATCCTTTATTGTCGCCGTCGTTGCACCGCCGTCAGCATCACCCTCATCGTCTCCACTTCCTCTTTCTTTTTCATTCCCAAAGATCAACCAAAGGGTAAGGTTTTGAGAGGATGGACTGGGTTGATTCCTCACGGTTTCAAGTACTCTGCTTTTCACGGTTTCGTGGCCACCGTCCACGACGGTCCACCGTGATCTCACCACCACGATCATCTCAATCTCTTCTCTCAGTTTCCTTCACAGGTTACAAGCAAAGAAAAGAAGATCAAGGGGGTTTGTAGAGATTGTTTCTCACGGTTCACTTACGCACACACCACCCTCACACTTGTTCCTCATAAAGTACCCAAAATCGTGCAAACTCATCACCATTTTTTACACAATTAAACATGGATTAACGGGAAATATGATCCATAATTTAGGGGTCTCAAATCATGGGATGAGTGACACTTGTCACTCATCCAAGAGTCCATAATCATTTATCAAACTTCAATATTTTATTATTATTTCAATTGAATTCTGAGGACGTAAGTTTAACCGATTTCACTCCCGTGACCATAACTTTCCCATTCGATGTCCGATTTCGACGTGCCGCTTGTCTACGGACTCGTGACGTCCCGAACTACGTCACAGTCATTGGCCAAAGTTCGTTTGACAGTCCGAGTCAAAAGTCAACATTTTGCCCACCTCCAAGGGAAAAATGGTCATTTCGCACCTTCCGTCCGAAATCCCTCAACTAATCACTGATTAGTCTCACTAATCCTTCATTTGTTACTAATATAATCCCGAAATTCAGGACGGGTTGTTACAACCTATCCCCCTTAAAGAATTGCATCCTCAAAATTTTGATTAGTAAGTGCCAAGATATTTCTCCCAACTGAAAACACAATCAACCTTATACCATTCTGGTTCAATCGGATATAAGTCAGAACCAAACCCATGCAAACCATACAACCAGTCCCCAACACTGGGTCAATATCGGGACAAAATTTTCAGTAGACCCCTGCCCCATGGGCAGTCATACCATATACTTTCGAAATACGTAGCCTAACTCAAGTCCGAGTCCACACAATCCATGACAGGACCCACCCACAATCCCCCAGGATTAAGGGCTAAGCCATGCTCCCATCTAACTTACGCATGACACGAAGGTTAAACCGACGTCCAACCTCCATGTGACACATACGTCGGACAAGGGATTCTCGATCTGACCTTCCAAAAGCTTCTGGCTTCCCAGAGTGTGCAGACTCTACCGTGGATTGCACGTGTGATGTCTCCATCTCTCTCTCGACCAATAGCCCGCACCGCAACAACCTGGAGGGTATCGAAAACACAAAAGACTGTGAGTGGACAAAAATAAAGTATACGTTTAAAAACAGTTCATAAAACAAGTACATTTATGCCCTCCAATTAAAAACCAATGCATGCATATCAAGTCCATGTCATAAAACCATTCAATATTCAGGATAAGCAACCATATTAGAAAAACCAAACACAATTTCCTTTTTCTTAAACCCCCGGCCTCAGCCCAAAACCATCAAAGCCATATCCTCCGGGCAGTGCCCAAAACATCGGAAAAACTGTTATCGAAATCCAAACAACATCAAAACTCAGTGAAAGCCAAACACATTTGAAACCACATATCCATCCATCGAACCTGCTGGATCTATCCGAGTCTTTAAACTCAATTCAGGCCTCAATAGTATCCGAGTCTTTAAACTCTCGAGTCTTTAAACTCAATAGGCCTACGGGGGAAAATCAATATATCCGAGTCTTTAAACTCAATCTGGGTCTTTAACCCAATCCGGGCCCCCCCTCCGCCGTCATAATCATATCCAGGTCTTTAAACCCAATAACAAGATCCAGTAAATTCAATCTGTAAACCATTTCAAAACCATTTTCCATTTCCGAATCCAAATCCGCAATCTCCTCAGGATCCCGAATCCAAACCCAGAACTCATATCTATATCCATTTCCAAATTCGAGTTCGAAACCATCATTCTGTAAGCTAGCATCCGGAATAACCATTTTGAACCCAACCCAGAAATCCATTTTCAAGTTCCAAATCGAATCCCGAATCGTCATCCGGAAATCCGATTCCAAAACCCGAAATCACGTTTCTCAAAACCACTTTTTGAACTGGGCTTTAACCCCGAAATCACTTTTCGAAATCCATTTTTAAAGCATTGATATTAAATCATATTTCAAATCCCAACATCAAATCATTTAAAGAGGGTTTAAATCACAACATCCGTCAAATCTCGTAAAACGTGCAAAATCGTAAATACCTCGAAAATCGTGCTAAAATCGTAAACTATCAAGATCATAAATAAAATCATATCATCACGTATAGAAAACATATAAAAACATATATGCATGCATCAAGAGTTAGAAAACAAAGTCCACTCACAGACCATAGCGTCGTCACCTCGATACGGACGTACTAATGGTTTCCCCGCTAATTCGATATCACCGGTTTTCCCGAACTTGTCCAAATTCCATAATAAGGTCACTAACTACTTCATTCAGCTTCTACTAAAGCCCCATAATTTTCCCGAATTTTTAACTATTTTTAACCTGGCCCTAAAACCTTTGGACAGCCCGAAACATATCGAGACGATATCCGATCGACTTGAAACCAACGCCAAAATGTTCGTTACATCGAATACTTTAAAAGTCATGTTGGAACCTTCCTCGAAATGTGTGCCACGTGCCCACACGCTCCACCCAAAAGGGCTGCGCGTGGGCCTCACACGCGGCACTATTCATCTTCTTCAACCCGCAGTCGACCAGTTCAGACCGGTCCAGTGGTCCGGCCGGTTCAACTGAACCGGCGTGGGCGGTTCATCGTTATTCATCATCCAATATAACTCCAATTCTTCCTGTTTTTAGTCCTATAGTTTCCTTAGGTGATTTCCTATTGATCTATGATCTTATAATATGAAAAATAGGGCCTGAATGATACTTGTCTGAACCACCTGCAACCTCCAACTATCCTAGATCGTGGTTCCATGGCTCCAGTCAACTTTCATCTCTGTTTTCAATCCCAAAACGTTCATGGAACCCCTAGAAACCACTTCCCGTCAACCAATGTGATTGTTAGTCCACAGAGGGCAACCTACCATAATCGAATTCAAACGGAGCTTTTACTGGGTTTTACCTTACCGTCTATTTCAAGCCCTAAAGTTGAGTCTAATACCTTCGTCCCATCTTCTTTTCCAATGTTTGTTCTCATATCATAAGAAATTGCTGTAGTTTTGAGGAGCTTGAATCCAAGATTAAACTTCCCTCTATGTTTTTCAAAGTCGAAGCCACCGCCCACGGTGGCCCTCGTGGCAGCCCAACACCACCTCACCGTACTCTCACTTCCTCAATCACCACTCCTCTCTGAACTCTCACTCACAAACCCCATGAACTCCCACGACTCACATACACAGCAGCAGGACGATTTTTGCTTACTCTATCTCTGTTTTCTCAGTTGATCGATAACCCAATTTTAAAACTAAAAAACGTGTGAGACGACTTGGCTAGAAGCCTCTAGGGAGGGGACATGTGTCCTCAATTTTGTGGTTCAGCTTGCCCATATCCAATCCATTATGTCCAGGTGTCCTCACCTGATGGTTTCAATCGCCAAAAGACCATTTTGCCCCTCAAATGTCCAAATTACCGTTTTACCCTTCACAAACTTAGACCCGTAATTCTACTTCCCGAACTCCAAATGCTACATGCCGCCTTTCGTTGGAGTCAGGGACTCGAGACCTTCCTAATGGTCCTCGAATTACGTGAAAAGTAGTTGTCGTGTAAAAAGTCAACATGCCCTCGAACTTTCGAACATCATAACTTTTTCCTCGGATATCGGAATCGGACGTGCCACCTGTCTATGAACTCGTGACGCCCGATCTACGTCACGGTCATCGGTCAAAGTCCATTTGACCGCCCGAACTAAAAGTCAATATTTTTTTGCCCATTCTAGGGGCAAAATCGTCATTTTTGCACCGTCCGTTCGAACGCATCCAACTAATCCCCGATTAACGTCACTAATCCGTTATTAACAACTATTCTAATCCCAATTTCTGGGATGGGTCGTTACAATCCAAGAATCACATGTATCATTATTATCATTATAAGCACAAGCCATCCACTCGTGACATGGTACAATGGCTTAAATCCCCACGCATATTCCACCAGGCCACTAAGCCAATAACCGCATAGGAGCCAATAAGATGGGAATTCATTCCCCTCGTTCATCCAATCACACTACCCTCTTCCCTAGGGTCAATCTGTATCCAAAATTCAATCAGTCATAATGTCCATTACAGGCATCCATAAGGCCTATCTCATGCCAGTGACTGGCGTTCAGTACAATTGTCAGGACCCACCCTGGTCTCATCCCGAACACCGAGGTAAATCCTGCTCCCGTCTGACACCCCGACACACATAAAAGTAAATTCCATGTCAGACGCAGGAGAAATTATACTACATATCCCAAAGTCAACGGTTTACAGAGCATAGTACTCATACAGAAGAAAGAAAACCGTTAAATTAAAGACACACACACGGAAAATTAAAACACTCCGGGACCCCTCTCGTAACTTCTATGCCTCAGACGCTGCCTCGACGCCAGAACCCCGCGCTAGCTCCACAACCTGAAGGGCAGTTAAAACAGAAGGTGTGAGTGGACCATGAATAAAAGAAAAGTTTCCAAAACCATTTTATAAGAAAACCGGGTTTAGCCCTCCGTTTTGAAACCACATGCATAACCCAGTTATTAAAAACAGGTATAAACCATATAACGATCCTCATAAGAACAGAAACACTATAAAGCACCATTAAGGAAATCATAGTATAAACATCATAAAACCGTATCATAAACCAAGAACATCAAATCATCATTTTCCGATCAAACCTGCTGGACCTATCCGAGTCTTTAAACTCCCGAGTCTTTAAACTCAACAGGCCTACGGGGGAAATATCAATATATTCGAGTCTTTAAACTCCCGAGTCTTTAAACTCAATCCAGGTCTTTAAACCCAATCCGGGCCCATCCCCCGTCAAATCACAATATCCGGGTCTTTAAACCCAATAACCAGATCCAGCAAATCCAATCAAAACCATTTGAAAACCTTTTCCAAATCCACATCCAAACCCGAATCCGAAATCACCGGTCTGATGCTCGTCCGGCATCCCGAACTGTCATTCTGAACCCAAATCCGGAAATCCACTTTCCAACTTTAAAACCAAATCCCATTACCAAAATCCGATTTCAAAATCCATTATAATCATTGAAAACCATTTAACGTTTGAAACCCCAAAGTTAGAGTTTCATATTCAGAAATCACACTTCCTCGTAAAATGTGCTAAATACGTTATTTCTCGAAAACCATGCAATTATATAAAACCACATCATAAATCCAAAATTCATGAAATCACATATATAAAACAATTATAGAAAAACAGTTATGCATGTTTGAGTTTAAGGAAAGGGTCCACTCACAGTACCGAGCCCTCAATGGCGTCCCGAACGTCTCGTACGTTCCTCAGCTTCCTCGGGAACTCCCGATCCTGTCAACAACCACCAAAGTACGTCACTAACACGTCTACGAAGATCCACCTAAATTCCCTCAAAAATCCCCGAGTCCTAAAAGTAACGAATCGGAACCCTAAGCCTTCACCCTCGCGAAACTACTTCGATTCGACGTCCTATTAACCCGAAACCAACGCCAAAAGACTCGTCACAACATCTAGACCAAAACCCATATTGACAACTTCCCCAACCGCCGCCGCACACGCCCCCACGCGCCGCCCAAAGGGGTTGCGCGTGCCCTCACGCGCCAACTACAGTGCATCGTCTTCCTCGCGTCGACCTGGTTCAACACAGTTCCTGCAAATCGAACCGGCGTCAGCGGTTCTCCGCCGTACCTACACCAAAACACCTCATTCCTTCACCATCTTCTTCGTCCAGACCTAAGCTATCCATCCCTCTCACTCAAACTCCGCGACGCCTCTCACCCGTCGACTCAAGCTTAAACAGAAACCCGAACACCTGCCCTGTTTCACGATCCGTCCAACCCGGTCACCCCCCGTCGCGGTAACCACCGTAGACGGTTCCTAGAACCTCTCTAAACCTCACCTTACTCACCAAAACCGTCGACTCACTCCCTAAGTCCACGACTCTACGTTTGAAGAAAAACAGAAAAACAGAGCACACAGGGTACTCTCTGTTGTCTAGCCTCCGTCGTGCCCTTCCCCGTCACGGCTGCACAACCAGAAGACACCCAAGACTCTACTGAGTTCCCTAGACCTCACTAGACTCCTCGATTCAACCCCTAAAGCCACGACTTCTGATTTGAAAATCGACGGCAAAGCAGAGCATCGAAATGGGAAACAAGAAATTACCTGCCTCCTGTCGCCGTCGTGAGCTCAGGCGTAAGGACACAGCTCCTCCCGTCCACCTCCAGCCTCTGGACACCTCCACGAGTCCAATTGCACCGTACACGGCCACACCACCACCACGATCTCTCTGTTCACTTTGTTTTCCTCCCCGGTTTTCCCGTGGCTCTCAACTCACCCACACACAACCACCACACCGTCTAACCTTCTACCTGTCTCCCTCTCCATCTCTGATCACTCACCCCCTCACCAAATCACACAACTCACACAAAACACCGTCCAATTCTCCCAACTCTCTCCCTCTGTTTCTGTCTAGTTCGAAGAACAAACACGAAAACACACACACGGGTACCCCAAATAATTGGGACCGTGTTCCCCAGAACCAACCAGAACCCCTACACGTGTCACCATCCTCCCTTCTCCCTCACAAATGGCTCAATCTCAGCCATCCACTTGCCCCTCTCTGTTGCATCAAGCCCAAAGCACAAAGACCAAAATGCCCTTCCTTTTAAGTCAAATTTACGGTTTTACCCTTACCTTTCTAGACCCGTATCTCATGCATCGTAAGTCTGATGAATACGTGCCGCCTGTCATTGAACTCAGGACAACAAGATCTACCTAACGATCCTAGGTCAACAAGTCAAAACCCGTTCATACGAAAAGTCAACTTTCCCCCCTATTTTAACCAAATTACGGTTATGCCCTCAACCTTCCGAACATCATAACTTCCTCCTCGGATGTCGGAATCAGGCGTGCCATCTGCCTATGGATTCGTGACGTCCTAAACTACGTCCTGGTCATCGATCAAAACCCAATTGACAGCTCGAACTAAAAGTCAACGTTTTGCCCGAACCAAGGGCAAAATCGTCATTCTACCCTAACGACCTTATCGGAACCAACTAACCCCCAATTAAATTTACTAATCTCACCTTAATCACTGTCTTAACCTTAATTCCCGGGACGGGTCGTTACAACAATCATCCACCCTATGTCTCAAATCATATCCGTCTTTAATTTTGACTCTAATCCACATCATACACCAAGTATGATCCTGCAGTTGGACTCCAATAGTCCAAGTTATCAAGATAAGCCATCTGTCACTCCAATCCTATGGAGTTCCATTAATAAACGGATTTCACTTATCCTTAAGTCATCAAACTTATTAACTCTCTGCTTAGTATACCGGCTATCTCATTAGCCGTTCTGAAAAGATACCCAATCTAACCATCACCTTCGTACACAATAGGCTTTTCTGTTTATCATTCATTTCCAATCCCGATGGTCGATACGATATTCGTAAATTCCTTTCCAGAGGTATAACCTCTGCATACTCAACCCATAGAGCACTATGGTCGATCCCAAACCATGTGGGGGAAAGTAAAACTCCTGAGGGTTTAGCTAGCATCGGCAATCCCTGCCACATGCTGCCGAAAACACCTCACCAAATCACAAATCTCATAGTGACACATCAATGTGTCCACAGGAAAGGTCAACATCAATAGAATCACTTCCCCAATTATAACCATACTATACATGGTCCTCGTTTCAAACATAGCTGACTTCCTTCCTAATCAGTAATAACAACTGGTAGTATTGTAGAGAACCCCTCTACAATCCTCGATGGTATCCAACCAATCTCAAAGCAACTCATTACCATTATCATAGTCTTTAGTTATTTCCCACTGACCAATACATCTGTTTCTCCCGGGATTCACACTAATCCCAGCCATTACTATCACATATGTCACAAGTCTACTTTGGTCGACCAGACCTAATGCTTATCCAACCACAAATTTTTTTCCTTTAGGATATTCAACACATTCATCATGCACATCATATGCCCATACGTAGATGTGGGCACGCCAACATATCATCCATCATGTTATCATAACCAATCCAACTATGGCCATAATACCTGTCTCATCAACTCACAAACTTAACCGGTTCATTTGCCCATCCAACGACATCACCATCGACTAACCTTAGTCATATTGAATTCAAACCTTAGCTTTTTCTCTTTTACTCATAGCCGATAGTCATCACCTTGTTGCCTACTCTCAATAGGCCCAATAATCTCACATTTCCAACATAACCACAAATCATTAGCTCGTGATAAGGGATACTTATCACATACCGTTACCTTATTAAGTTTTCCAATAATCGACATGTAAGCTCGGAATATCACCCCTTTTTCCTCTTTAACAACACTGGGTTCCCCACGACGACACTCGACCAAACAAACCAGTATCTATCAAGTCCTGTACTTGCACCTTCAGTCCTTATGACTCCGTAAGTGCCACACACCAAAGTATCCGAGAAACAACTCGTATACTCGAAATGACCTCCAACAAAATCAACCTCTCATCCTAGCAAAAATGCAGGAACGCTATTGAGCAATCCGTATATCCTCATCCCTCACTAGGCATCTCATACACTACTCATATGTGCCACACATGTGCCCAGTAAATTTTGGTTACCTCTTACCAACAATCCATCAATTCTGAGGGTCAATATCATTCTAGAGGGTAGCACCCGCGAGCCTCCCTGAAACATACCCTATGGTAATCGAAGACTCCACATATCGCTCTTTAATCGACATACTCGATAAAGGTATCATGAGTCATTAACCAATCCATCCCAAGGATTACGTCCCAATCAATCCAAGTCTAGGAATACCCAATTCAGCCACTAGGCTAGTATCGTCAGTCATCCTGGGTAGCCTCATTTCAAAAGGGTCTACTCCCTTATATATCACCAATGTAACCAAATATAATTACCAAGGTGACCAGATATCATCAATTTTATCACTTCCGTAACTCCTGTCGGCTCACCGACTTCCATACCTTAACAAATCATGGATCTTTCCATATCACGGACATCTCCATATCCATCCAAATGTATAACTTCGAGACACAGAAGAGTAGATAGCCCGGGACCTACCAAATACATACGTCATGACCACAAGTAAAAAACATCTAGGTCAGCACTCCAGGGGCGACTCAGGCCTCCTGCTCAGAATTTATCGATCTTCAGGTACATGGTCCCAAATCTGACCATACCTCTACGGTCCATCACGGGTCCTACCAACTCTTTCCTCGCATGCCACATCCGCAGTCAATCCAGGTGCCAATCTCTGCTCTATTGCACTCCAACCAGCGCCTCTAACACTTTAATATATCTCATATAATTTTCCCCAATTTTTCTTGGATTTAAATACGTATTTAACACGTAAATTAAAACTACAGATACACAAAAATCTATCGAAACGATATCTGATTTCCTCAAAACCAGTGTCAAAATGTTCGTTACACTGAGAGGATTCAAAGTCATGTTGACGTCACCTTGAAACAAGGCTCCACGCGCCCTCACGCGCCAGCTACAGTGACCGTCCCTGTCACCCGTCTATCTGCAATTCGGGCCCTGCAACCCGCGTGACAACCCGATTCAATCCCTGTCAATTCGACATCCTTTTCAACAATTGAACATTCAAATAGCCTCATAAGGGTCTTAATTTAAGTTCTGCATCATCAATTACATATATAATTACCTTAATCCTTCAATTTGAAGATGAACTTTCGAAGAACCTTCAAGTGATGTTCATCCATCAAATTCCATTAATCTCAAATGTTTTCGTTAAATTGATTCTTCAGAAAGCTTCATTGGATCCTTATAAACCTGTTTTCGATCTCAATTTCCTCGTCCAACTCCGCCAATTGCACAACCCAACCTTCGAATTTCTCCACTCCCGCCATGTCTGTTCTAAGCCAAAAGGACACCAATTCTCTTCATTCTTCAGGTGATCCTGATCGAGGCAATCCCAGAAAGCTCAAACCAATCTCCATTTGAAGCATCATGACCAACAATTCACGGCTTGCCATTTTCCAGCTGAAATCAGAGTTTCGAGCAATCCTTTACTGTCGTCGTCGTTGCACGGCCGTGAGCATCACCTTCATCATCTCCACTTCCTCTTTCTTTTTCATTCCCAAATATCAAGAAAAGGGTGAGATTTTGAGAGGCTGGACTGGGTTGATTCCTCACGGTTTCAAGTACTCTACTTTTCACGGTTTCGTGGCCACCGTCCACGACGGTCCACCGTGATCTCACCACCATGTTCATCTCAATCTCTTCTCTCAGTTTCCTTCACATGTTACAAGCGACAAAATGAAGATCAAGGGGGTTTGTAGAGATTGTTTCTCATGGTTCACTTACGCACACACCACCCTCACACTTGTTCCTCACAAACTACCCAAAACCGTGCAAACTCATCACCCTTTTTTACACAATTAAACATGGATTAACGGGAAACATGATCCATAATTTGGGTGTCTCAAATCATGGGATGAGTGACACTTTTCACTCATCCAAGAGTCCATAATCATTGATCAAACTTCAATATTTTATTATTATTTCAATCGAATTCCCGGGACTTAAGTTTAACCGATTTCACTCCTATGACCATAACTTTCCCGTTCGATGTCCAATTTCGACACCCTGCTTGTCTACGGACTCGTGACGTCCCAAACTACGTCACAGTCATTGGCCAAAGTCCGTTTGACCGTCCGTGTCAAAACGCAACATTTTGCCCACCTCTAGTGACAAAACGGTCATTTCGCACCTTCCGTCCGAAATCGCTCAACTAATCACCGATTAGTCTCACTAATCCTTCATTATTCACTAATATAATCCCAAAATTGTGGACGGTTCTTTACAACCCTCACCAACCATTGGTTATGGGAGAAAATATTGAGGTCAGCCAAGGGGCTAGATGATCATGAAGCCATAAGGTGAGTATGAAGAAGGTAGTACAGAGTTAGGGTTAGAAGGCAAGTTAGGAAGCCAGGGTACCAGCCAAAACAAAAACTTACCAAGTTGTAAAAGGGGTCGAGAATGTCCCTAGGTCAGCTGAGGGCAAAGCTAACCCCATGGCTAGCCAAACCATGACCAAGAAAGCCAGGGGTAAGGACCAGTCGCAGAAGGAAATCTCAAAGATAGAGAGTGACCAAGCCATGGTCAAAGTGGGTGTAAAGGACACCAAGTCACCGAAAGTGGAGAAGGTCGAGCCAGCGGCTGAGGAAGAGGATATGAAGCAAGACCACTTGGGTGAGCTACAGGTTGATTTGGGTGAGAATGAAGCGCCTTTGGGTAACAATGAAGAAATGTATGACGAAGGTGATGAATATGGCAAAGATGAAGAGTACATGGAAGAAGAGGCCATATAGGAAACGGAGGATGAAGTTCTAAAGATAAATGTGGCTAAAGCAAAAGAGGTCAGGCAGGTGACCCTAGAGAATTCTCAAGCCGAGATCCTAGAGCTTGAAATGGATGTGGCTCAAACAAAGAGAATGTGGAAGACCAATACTAAAAGGACCCTCTAATTCGGCAAGAATAAGGAGGTGTATATTAATGTGGTCATGTTACCGTCATTCTTTGAAGCCTAACCCAGACAACCCAACATTATCGCTGGTGCTGTTTTGGATGAAGTAGAGTTCAGGGTGCTAGTAAGTAGGGCGAAGGAGCTGACCATTGAAACAAACTTTGAAACACCCTAGGTCGAGTTTAACGAGCCACAAATTTTCACTGCAAGTGAGGAGAAAACGAATTCGGGTCATCTTCTCAATAATGGTCCCTGGGCCGGGTTGACTAGGCCCTTGAGTAGTTTCCTTAATGATGGTCTCCGGGTCTATGGCACTACCCTAGAATGAAGGTGGGATGAGTGAGAAGTGCAGGGTCTTTTGACAAGACCCATCCCAATGCCCCCGGAATTAACGCAGGATGTGCCATGCTCCCTTCTTACACGAAGTGTCAGGCAAGGGACAACTCGAAACCTCAGCCCATTTGGGGCTTCCAGAGCGCGCCATGATTGGTGGAAAAGTGTGATGTCTCGGTCTCTGCTACAGCCCGCATCCGCGATCAACCTAAAGGGCATTATAACCATTAAAAGTTGTGAGTGGACAAAAATCAATAGTTTAATAAAACTCATTCATAAAAGAAATTTATGCCCTTCACTAAAAAGCTTGCATGGATTCGAAAACCAGTTATCTCAATCAAATCAAATATAATAAAAACTGTTTATAAAACCAAAGTCATTTTCTTCCTCAAATCATTAGGGCCTTAGCCCAAAACCACAAAACCAATCGTATGGGCACTCAGCCCAAAACCGTAGATCCAAGTGAAGTGGGCCACTGTCCAAATTCATAAACACAACCATAAATCCAAATCGCGTGGGCCACTGCCTAAGTCCATAAACACAACTGTAAATCCCAATCATGTGGGCCATTGCCCAAATCCATAAACACAACCGTAAATCCAAATTATGTGGGCCATTGCCCGATCCCATAAACACAAACATCCGTAAACCAGTAAATTTTATAAAACACATTTATACCAATCCTTGGCATCCCAGATTGCTGGCGTCCCAGACACCTGACGTCTCAGACATCATGTCACGGTCCATAAGCAACGCGTGTTGCCCTAGGTCTCTCCAGGTCAATCTCTTACATCCCAGATGTCTGACGTCTCAAACGTCTAATCATAGAAATCCTGCTCCTAAGTCACTATACAGTCCGGTCGCTCCGTGTAAAGACCCCTCACAGGCAATACGCTGTGACTTCCCAGTGTTCCAGACATTTGGAGGAGACCATCCACATATCCTCATATCAGGATGGTATATGGAAAATGGTTTATAAAAACCTTTCAAAATCTTTCAAAGGGACCATGCCCGGAATTCCATTTTCATAAAATCACCGTAAATCCAAAAATCCAATTACTCAAATCCAAATTCATTTTATGGTTCTCCGAACTCGAAATCACATTTATAGCCATAAATGGGACTCATGCCCGATATCATACTCAATTGGACCTCTAGCCCGATCATGTAAACCAAATGGGCCTCCAGCCCGATATCTCATTAAATCAAATGGACTCCAAGTCCAATAGTTTCCAAATCAAATGGGTCTCAAGCCCAATTCCATACTTCCAAATCCAAGAACATTATATCAAATCATCATTGAAAACACAAGCATATATGACAGGACCCGCCCAACTGGATTTTGATAACCGTGTCCGGTCCTGCTCCCGTCTGACAAGTCAACTGAAGTCCCGAAACTACCCCTCAGCACCTGTCAGACAAGGGATAACTGCACTAATTTCCGCTCATGTCTCCGCCTCTCGATCAGCCCCGAACGTCGTGTCACGGTCTGGAGGGTCATCAAAACAGAAAAGGTGTGAGTGGGAAAAAATAATATCCTTTGAAAATACATTTCAAATAGACCATTTCCCCTCCAGTTTATAAAACCATGCATGTATAGGGTCAAACATATGAATAACAATCACCGGCTTTCCAGCCAAATCACATGAAAAGAATCAAATCCCGACTCTCAAGCCAAACATATAAAAACACCAACCTGGCCACAAAGACCAAAAATCGTACTCAATACCAGTACACAATCAAAATCAACATCAAACAACACTACTCACAAGTGCACAATCAATCTGTACTATGCGTAGGCCATATCCCGTGCCTTAGTCATCTGGGAAGCCACCCCCTAGCTCCTAATGTCCCGGCACACATATCCTGGAGCATCAGTCGTCTGGGAATCACCCCGAGCCCCGACTACCAGGGCCCTGAGCCACAGCCGCCTGGGAACGCCTCCTAGCTTCGGCTGCCTGGGAAGCAATCATAATCATATCCCCCGAGCTCCGGTCGTCTGGGTAATCCCCTAGCTCCGATTGTCTGGGAACTCACAATCACAATCAAAAGCATCCCGGGATTACATCCCAAAACATTTCAATCAAATCCTTGACTTCAAACCAAGTCAAAATCATTCCCGACACGGTCTCAAGCCCAAATGTCATTTGCAAGTAAATCAGTAAAAAAATCATTTGAAAATATTAAAATAATCCAGAAATCATCCTTGACTCACCAATTAAGTAAAAATATCCTTTTTGAAACCTTTTATACTCAGGACCTAGCCCAAAACATCATTTGCACATTCCTCGTAAAACGTTCCCCAAAAGACTAATTAAAATCATCGTTAAATCACAAATAATCATGCCAAATTACCATGACATCATTGAAAACCAAATCATGCAATCAAACATGTAAAACATTTAACTATGCATGCATATCAATTTATAAAACAAATGTCCACTCACACACCGTCCATAACGCTCATTTTCCGAGCTGCACGCATTTCCGTAATTTTTGACATTTTCCAGGAATCATGAATCCTGTCCAAAATCATCATGAAGGGTCACTAATGAATCAATGAATATCATATTAATTTCCCATAATTTTACGGGAATTAATTACGAATTAAAAACATAACATAAGCTTTCGGACCATCAAAACAATATTGAAACGGTGTCCGATCAACTCGAAACCAACGCCAAAATGTTCGTTACATTAATTGGAACAAAATTCATGTTGACCTCACCTTGGGAATCGTGCCCACGTATCTTCATGCGCCGCCGTGAGTGGTTGCGCGTGAAGCCCACGCGCCGTGTATAGTACCTGCTACAGTGTCGTCTCTTCTACCTGTTTCCCCTGCAAACGGGTCTACAACCCACGAGCCAACCCGTCTGAATCTCCCTCTATTTTTCCTTGATTTCTACAATTGAACCACCCATTAGCATTGTTATGGATCGAATTAAGGTTCTGTAATCTCAATTACTTAAGAACTTACCTTCATTCCTCAGTTCGATATCGATTTCTCGAAGAACAATCGAGCTCTGTTCATCCATTGTAGTCCACCAATTCGACCCGTTTTCTTTCAATTGATCCAGCCAACAGCTTCATAGGATTCTTCTAAGTATATTTCAAACCTCAATTTCATTCTTCAATCCCTCCAATTGCTCGACTCAAGTTCGAAAATCCAAAGTCATCATCGCCTCTGTTCTAGCCCAAAACGACCTCAATTCCCTTCACGTTTAATTAGGTTCGACTTGGTTTGAGCTTAATAACCTTAATCCAAGGTCAATTTGACAGGACCCGCCCCGATCCTCTCTGGAACCATATGGGGACGTGCCCTGCTCCCATCTGACACCCAATAATTCATACCAATTTTGACCTCAAAACCTCAAATGCATAAATAATCAAATTAAAGTCATATAACAAATCCGAATTAAACAGATGTCAGACAAGGGATGAAATCCAAAATTACAAGTTGCGAGCACGACTCTAACAATACCCTGCGGGTACACCACCCAGCAGGGGTTCAGGTACGCAGAAGTAGATCTATGCCTCAGCCTCGGGTTCCTCCTCTACCTCAGTATCACGACCTGGAGGGGTTACCAAAAACATTAAGGGTGAGTGGACCGAAACTCAAGTTTATAAAATCATTTGATAAGTAAAACATATAATTTACCCCTCCTTTTTCCAAACATGCATGCAGCATCATTTAAAATCATAAATAATATAATATGAATCATAAGGCCTGTAATAAAACCATAACCATAATTTTAGCCACTGCACTATACACTCCAATCCGACATCCCTGATGTCTGACGTCCCTGACGTCCAATAAGGTCACAATCACAAGGCTACGCGTGCCACTCGGGTCCCAATTCCAAGTTCAATCCCCGAACCCTGTTCGGTTACAGCATCCCCGATGCTTAGCGTCATAGACGCTGGACGTTCTAGACGTCCGTGACCACTCCGGGGTACCTCATCCGGAGGAGACAGTATAGTATGGATGGATCTATACAGTGCAGTACCAAATACATTTTATTGATATCCACATGCAAACATATATGTATACATAGGTAAAATCTGAACCGATCATTACGTTATCTCATGCCCAAATACCGTGAAACGTGCCATAACCGAAATTTCAATATCATCAAAACCATTTATAGATTCCAGCATGTGAACATATAAGTAAATCAGAAAACATTTAAGCATGCAAGGGTTTAATGAAAACGGGCCCACTCACTGTACGATTCCGCTGCGAATCTGCGCGTACGGACCTGTACCGAGATTATCGTACAATTCCTGTCAGTTCAATTCACACGTAAGGTTCACTACAAGTCCTTAATATTTATTCAAAAGAAAGTTCGAAACAGAAGCCGGTTCGGGGAAACCGTCAACACGTTTCCCGAGGCAACCGGCCCTAAACTGACCCTTCAAACTATCTCAGATCAACATGGTTAATTCACCAAAAATGTTCAGAATAATGAGAGGAATAAAAGTCATGTTGATCGTGATCGGAGATAAGCCCCAGCGCGCCCTCACGCGCCTCCCAAAGTGGCTGCGCGTGAAAGTCACGCGCCTGACACTATAGCTACAGTGTCAGCACCTTCACCCGTTTGTCTGTAATTCGGGCCTGCCACCCGCGGCTTGACCCGGTTGATTACCGATCAATTCCTACTCGATTTCAATCCAATTTGATCCTAACATGTTATTTAAACATCTAATTTAAGTTCTGAGTTATTAATTATCCAAATTCAATCCTTAAATGGCCCTTCGACCCGTGATCAACCAAACGGGTCAATCACCAGAACTCACTGGCTTCAAACCCATTGTCCAATTAACTTCACAGGAAGTATAATAGGATCAAAACGAACCAAAATGAATAATCAATTGCGTCTGAAAGTACCTGAAGGTCGTCGTCCCAAGCTCTGCGATTTCCCTGAAAACAGCAGTCACCGTCCCACCTCAGCCGTGGCTGATGGCCTTCGATTTCGATGCGGTTGAGTTCCAACCACTCCCAGAAGACTAAAAAAGGCCTTGGTTTGGTCCAACAATCACCAGAAATCAAAACCCGATTTTCCCTCCAATTTTTCCAGAAATGGCTTCTCTGGTTTTCCTCACCCGTTCTCAGTTATCTCTGCATCAGAGTGATGCTCACACATGTCCTAATCAGTTTTAAACAAATTCAAGCCGTCCCAGAGGCTCGTGGGTGTCCAATTTGTCCACTGAAATTTGTCCCCCGAAAGCTTCGAATTTCGATTAATCAATTTGATCGTGTAGCTGGAAGAATCAGACCACGTTTGATGCTTCAAAAAGGTTTAAACAATCAATACTTTCCAACCCACACTCACCACTAAACAAATCGCACTCAGAGCCACCGCACATGGTGGTGCCGCCCATGTCCCCCGCGGTTGCTACAGTAACCAGGGCAAAAAGACCAAAATGCCCCTGGTTCAAATAATTACCAAACTACCCTTCACTTTCTAAACCCGTAACTCAGCCATACGAAGTCCGATTTCGGCGTGCCGCCTGTCTACGGACTCAGGACGTCGAGACCTACCTATCGGTCCTGGAGTCGTGTGAAAATTAATTGTTAAACGAAAAGTCAACATTTTTGCCCCAACCGTCACAATTACGGTAGTGCCCCTGAACTTCCGATAGTCATAACTTTTTCCCTGATCGTCCAAAATGGACGTGCCACCTGTCTATGAACTCGTGACGTCCCGAACTACGTCACGGTCATTGGTCAAAGTCCATTTGACCCACCAATCAAAAAGTCAACAATTTGGCCATACCATTCACAAGGGTAAAAACGTCAATTGATACATTAAATTACAATATTAAAGTCCTTGAATGTCCGGGGTGTTACACAATTTCACTCATAGATGTCCAAAAATTCAAATTTGAACTTAAGTTTCTTTGAGGGTTTTCAGGTTTTTGAGTTTAGGTCCAGCTGGGTTCGAAGTTCAGCACTCACCATTCAATTTCTTTTCTTTTCCTCTCTCGATATCCCATTCAATCTCTCTGTCCCTGGTGTTATTTCAATTTGTTCCTATCTTGTGAGCGTAACGCAAACAACAAACAAATGTGTTGTATTTGTTTGAATTTGCCACCCATTCATCCATTATAGGGACAGATGTCACCAAGTGGCAATTCCACGTCCAAATCAGCGAGGGGCAGGTGTCACTCCCTCTGATGAGTCACCACTATGGCCATCTCAGCACAAGCCTGTCCCAAATTACCATTTTGCCCT
Source organism: Prinsepia uniflora (assembly GCA_032719365.1). Lineage (NCBI taxonomy): Eukaryota > Viridiplantae > Streptophyta > Magnoliopsida > Rosales > Rosaceae > Prinsepia > Prinsepia uniflora. The sequence goes on along the minus strand of CM064870.1, from coordinate 29,606,946 downwards.
TCCTTGGAAAATTAAAAAAATGCCCCTAGCCTTTGCAAACCCGGAACTTTCACATCCGACCTCCGATTGACGCATGTCGTCTGTCTATGGATTCAGCGTCCCGAGACGTATCCAACGGTCCTTTCGAAAAATTTAAACAAGGTCCCGATCAAAAAGTCAACTTTTAGCTCCATAACCAAGGGTAAAATCGTCATTTCTTTCCAATTTTTCCTTTTTCGAATTTCTGAGTCTTCACAACATATAAGTCCAACATAAAACCATACACCTCGAAATACTTGCAAATACGTAAATACCAAATACCACCAATAAACATATTCAAGGCATTCAAACATAGATATACAACATATAAAACGGGTATGCATGCATCATGTTTAGAAATCAATGTCCACTCACAGATCGTTCTAGCTGCCGCCTCGATACGCGTGTCATAAGCCTCCCCCACTAAATCACTATCTCCAGAACTTCCGGACCTGTCCAAATCACACCCAAAGGTCACTAATCCACTATACAAGTCTATAGGATAAACCACCAAAACTCCCGGAAAAGTCAACATTTCCCGGACACATTTCTCGAGGTGAAAATGTCAATTTGGCCAACTTAACGATCTCCGATCGACACGAAACCACCGCCATTGAATTCATATCGTCGAAACCTAAAAAATGGTGGTGGTCCCACCTCAAGTAATGTTCCCACACACCCTCACGTGCTAGGTCAACTTCTTGGTCATTGCTGCTTTAGTAATGATGATGTCATCATGATGTCACTGCTGACACCATGCTAACATCATCAATGACAGGTGGTATACTGATACGTGTCATACTTTGGTTGGCTGCTGGTCTAACATGTTTGACATGATGATGTCAGCATGCTGATGTCATCATCCCTGACATTCGACCGCGTCAGCCCGAAAGCCTACAACCCAGTCACCGTGACCCGCAGCTTGACCGGATTGGTTCTCCCAACTCTGGCCACCATTTTCAGTGTTGTTTGTTCCTACACTTTCGTCTCAGCCTAATCTAAAGGTCTATGGACTCAAAAACTACTAAAAAGTTCGAGATTTATACCTTGGATTCAAAAATCGCAGCCCAGAATTCCTCCTTCCTATTCTTCACTTTTCCGCCCACCTGGATCCACGAAACCAACACCAAACAACCCCGTCCTACCCCTAGAATCACTTCTAAGCCAAAAAACCAGCCTATACACGTTAAAACTGAGAGTTTCGAAAATAAATAAAAATGGGTGGTTCTCGGGTTTTCCGGTCTACCTCCATCGTGTCGCCGTCGTGGGCCCTCCAGTCGACTCCTCTGACTTCCTGGCCTCCTTCTGTGTCTAGTTGAGTAATGGTTTGAGGTGGGTTTATGTGGGATGGATGGTTTGAATTTTGGTTATGTTTTTGTTCTTCACGGGCTTAAGAGAATATGGGAGAAGGAGATGAAGTTTGATGATGATGGGGATGACAAGATGAGAAAGATGAAAGGTGAGGATGAGAGGGCCGAGAGAGAGATGAACGGTTGGGGTTGTGAGGTGAGAGATGAGTGGATTATTATATATATATATAATTAGTCAATGGAACAAGATCCACAAAATGGGGAAAAAGTGGCCATGGGATGAGTGATACTTGTCATTCATCTAAGGGTTCTGGGTTATTTTAATTATTTATCAGGTTCTATTATTTTACTATTATTTTAATTGAACTCTCAGGACGTAAGTTTAACCGATTTCGCTCCCATGACCATAACTTTTTCGTCGAACGTCCGTTTTTGACATGCCACCTATCTACGGACTCGTGACGTCCCGATCTACGTCACGGTCATTAGTCCTCGTATGTTTGACTCTCTGGGTCAAAAGTCAACATTTTGCCCAATTTTAGGGGCAAAATGGTCATTTTACACCGTCAAACCGATTTCTCTCTACTAATTCCTTATTAGTCACATTAATCCATAATTACTTAATATTTAATCCTGATATTTAGGACGGGTCGTTACATCTTTCACTGAAATTAATGATAGGGCGAAGTTGACTCACTTGGGCCAGTGTGAATGACATTAATTAGGCCACCTTATGGTCGGCCAGCCGCAAGACGCGGTTTATGCTCCCAACCAATGAATTTGATTTTTTTTTTAGAAAAGGAAGTTGATACCACAAGAAAAGAAAAAAGGGTAGTATGCACATACTCTAACTCTTTTAGTCAAAGCCGACTGCACTTTTGGTGATCTGTAACAACCCGTTCCAGAAATCGGGATTGGCTTAGTGATTAATGACGGATTAGTGAAGTTAATCAGTGATTAGTTAGATGCTTTCGGACGGACGGTGCGAAATGACAATTTTTCCCCTAGAATGGGAAAAAGGTTGACTTTTCGTTCGGGCGATCAAATGGACTTTGACCGATGATTGTGACATAGTTCGTCACGTCACGAGTTTATAGAAAGGTGGCATGCATGATTCCGAAATTCGAGGGAAAAGTTATGACGTTCGAAAGTTCAAGGCTATTTTGGTAATTTGATCGAATAGGGGCAAAAGGTTGACTTTTTGGACAACAAAGCATTTTCACGAACTTCAAGGACCGTTAGATGGGTCTCGATGCTCTGAATACAACGACAGGTGTCATTTGGAGTTCGGGAGATAGAGTTACGGGTCTAGGACTACAAGGGGCAAAATGGTAATTTGTGCAATTAAGGGTAATTAGTCATTTCCTACATTGGGATTTGTGCTTAGTGACTAATATATATGTGGCTTCCTAGGGATGGTTGCTTAATCAAATTAGGACACTTGTCCCCTCTCTACACACTTGGGAAACCTCCTCCTCACCGCCTTCAACTTATTCAAAACGTGTGTGGTACACGGCAAGGATTTGGGGAGAGAAAAAACAGAGGCATTCGAAAGACAAACCTATTCTAATACCTTCGATCTTCGTTATTTTTTTTTTACATTTTGAATGAAAAAGGAAGATTAGAGAGTGAGGATTGTGTTGGTCCTGTCACGACGAGCCGTCGTGGACGGTGGCTTAAGGACGAGAGAAAACAGAGAGGTTTGTGTACCCTGTTTCAGTCACATGACAAGTGGACTTTTGGGGCTGAGATGAGTGCATTGGTGATAAGGAGGCTACTTAGGAAGGTCAAACAAGTTGATTGGGGCTGAGTTCGAGGTTGGCCGTGGACGACAGCCGTGGAACTCAAAGAACGGGTAAGGTCCTTCAAAAATGGTAACTGGAGATTTAGACGTTTTTAATCACAAGTGATAAATGGGAGTTGTTTCTGGTGCTTCTAGGAATTGTTTGAGAACAAAATGCGAAGAAGAGGTGACCGGGATCGTGGCAACTCGAGGATAGACAATGACTGGTCTAATTGTCGATTTGGGAGGTAGTCTCTAGCTTGCAATTTTATGTTTTGATTATGAGAATAGATTAGGGATGAAAGGACGACACTAATGGACTATATAGAACTAAAAACGGGTGAAAATGGACGAAAACCGGCCACGCTGGTTCAGACTGGACAGGACCGGTTTGGACCGGTTTGCAAAAGGTTGAAGACGATGAACAGTAAGGAGTGTGGCTCCCACGCGCAGCCACTTTGGGCAGCACATGAGGGCGCGTGAGGCCTATTCTGGGCATGTGTTCAACATATGAAGTGATAAAAACGATGTAACGAACATTTTAAGACTGGTTTCGAGTCGATCGGACATCGTCTCGATATGTTTCGCGATGTCTGAAGGTTTTAGGGCTCGGTTAAAAATAGTTAAAAAGTCGAGAAAATTAAGGGGATTTAGTATAAGCTTAATGAAGTAGTTAGTAACCTTATTATGGGATTTGGATAGGTTTGGGAAAGCCAGTGATAGTGGATTGGCCGGGAACGCCGTAAGTGCACGCATATCGAGGCAGCGACGTAACGGTTTGTGAGTGGACTTTGCTTTCGAACTTATGGGATGCATGCATATATGTTTTATCTATTTTCTATACATGATTTCTATTTTTATGATATGATCATGATGATTTACGATTTTGTATGTATTTCGAGATAATTTACGTATTTGCACGTTTTACGAGATACAGTTTTCTGCTATGGTTTGATGATGGTTTTGATGATTTGAATTTGGAATTTGAAATATGATTTGATTTCAATGATTTCTAATGGATTTTGGAAAGTGATTTCGGGCTTGAAGCCCAGTTCATAAAAGGGATTTCGATAAACGTGATTCGAGTTTTGGAATCGGATTTCGGAAAAAGGATTTGGTTTTGAAACTGGAAAGTGAATTTCCGAATTTGGGTTTGGAATGATTATTCCGGATGTCGGCTTACAGAATGATGGTTTCGGATTCGGATTTGGAAATGGATGATGGATATGATTCTGAATTTTGATTCGGGATGCTGATTTCGGATTCGGCTTGGAATTCGAAATGGTGATTTCGAATTCGGATTTGGAAATAGATTTGGAAATGGTGTTAAATGGTTTTGGATTGGATTTGCTGGATCTGGTTATTGGGTTTAAAGACCCGGATATGATATGACGGGGGCGGGCCCGGATTGGGTTTAAAGACCCGGATTGAGTTTAAAGACTCGGGAGTTTAAAGACTCATATATTGTGATTTCCACCGTAGGCCTTTTGAGTTTAAAGACTCGGATTATATTGAGGCCTAGATTGAGTTTAAAGACTCGAGAGTTTAAAGACTCAGATAGATCCAGTAGGTTCGATTGGTTGAAATGGATGACAAATGTGTTTTAGATTTCGATGAGAACTTGATAATGATGGTTTTCAATAATGGTTTTCCGATGTTTTGGGCAATGACCCGGATGTTATGGATTTTGCTGGTTTTGGGTTGAGGCCCGGGATTTGAGAAAAAGAAATAAGTTCGTTTTTCGTGATTGACTCTGAAATGGTTTTATGAAATGAGTTTTATATGCATGCATTGGTTTTTAAACGAAGGGTATAAATGTCTTTTGATAAATATGTTATAAATGTATCTTTTATTTTTGTCCACTCACAGTCTTTTGTGTTTTCGATAACCTCTAGGTTGTCGCGGTGCGGGCTGTTGGTCGAAAGAGGCGGATACATCACATACACGATCCACAGTAAAGTCTTCGCGCTCTGGGAAATCTGGACGTGTTGAACGGTTCATTTGAAAATCTCTTGTCCGACTTACGTATCACATGAAGGTTGGATGTCGCTTTAGCCTTCGTGTCACGCATAGGTTAGACAAGAGCATAACTTAGCCCTTAATCCCGGGGGATTTAGGGTGGGTCGTGTCATGATCGGTGCCATAAGCTCCTACAAGACTGGGAACGTAATTAATCACATATAAAATAGTTGTGTGGTGAAAACGATCAAAAAGTCTCATGAGAATAGTGGCGTATCTGAGGGCCAGAGGCTGAGCTAGCCGAATGGGTTCCTATGGCCGAGGCGGAAGCATTAACCAGGTTCGGGGCATTTGAGACAAGTTTTGGACGTTTAGATGTATTTTTCGCTCAGTTTTCTTCATTTCGAACCGAATCTCCAGTAGCCCCTTAAAAGAGGAGTAGAAGTGGGTCAAACCAAAAGAGGAAAACATAGCAAATATTTCAAGTAAGAAGAATTATACCTTGGATGGATGGAGATTGCCTCTTCTTGGTTGCTGGGTGCTGAGTAGGAAAGCTGGCGAATTTGGAGTGAGCCTCAAAAGACCAATCCAAACAAAAGTCATGATATTACATTTAATTGTGAGAAAGATGCCAAGTCGAAAAATGGAACATTCTAATAAATACCTTTGGAGCTTGAGGCTGGCAGCTTAGGACTAGGGCGCTTAGGGAGAGCGGGACATGTTTTAAAAATCCTCACAATGTGGATGTAACAGCCCGAACTTTTAATAAAATGTAAATTCGGAAATTTAATGTAAATTGACCATTTTATCCCTGGACAAGGAAAATGTTCACTTTTGACCCGAAATACTATTTGGACTTTGACCAAGGCCCATAGCTTAGATAGAGATGTCACGAGTTCGTAGATAGGGGGCACGCTGAAATCGAACGTACAACGGAAAAATTACAGGTCACAGAAGAAGCTGGGTACTATTCACATTTTACGAGGCGGGGACAGTTGGCAGATATTCATTGGCCAAAATATTCCATCCTAAACCAATGAATGAGTGACAAGTGTCACTCATCCCATTGGCCAAACTATCCAAATTCATGCATACATCCGTATCTCATTCCCTTTCTTCTTCATTTCATCTGAAACCCAAACAAACCCACACAAACACCATTCATCCTTCACCCTATGCTTGAGAGAGATTGAGAGAGTGAAGAGGGACCAGACGACGGGGGACGACGACTGAGTACGGTAGAGCCACGTGAGAAGCCCAAGAAACAGGTAAACCTGAAACCATTTATGGGTTCAAAATTCGAAATTAGTTTAGAGGGATTGTCAGACGGTTTTAATGCTTGGAAGTTGTTCCTAGGGATTGTACGAGTCCACAGGAACCAAAATCGTGAAGGAGGAAGCAGGAATCACCTGGAAATCAAGGTTGAGGTTCAACCAAAAATCATCAAGCTCGAATAGGTAATTTCAGGCCTTGTTTGATGTTTTTGAGCTTATAGATCCCTTTCTGGGTTCATTACGAGCATGTAGGAAGAAAAATGGGCTAAAATGGTTGAGGAATGAGTGAGATATGATCGGGTCTAGGTCGCGGGTCAAACAACCCGTTAAAGAGAAACGGGTCGACTCAGCCAGAGGTTGACGATGATGACGTGGCAATCCACGTCATTACCCTGTTAGACCTGTCAGTTCACGTGGAAAATCAAGTGATACCATGTGGCAGGCTGTTAGGCCCAGTCAGCAGCTAATGTGTCAGGTCCACGTCAACATTGTTAGACCACATGGACCAATAGGGTGGTGCCACTTGGCAACCTATCTGGAAGTGTTAGAGGGACGTGGCAGTCCACATCAGCCATTGTCAGACCATGTGGACCAGTGAGGGGGTTCCGCGTGGTAGGATGTCAGAGATATCGGGGACACGTGTCAAGACATGTGGCACCAATCAGGGAGTGCCACGTGGAAAGCTGTTAAACTTGACAGGTGTCAGATCCGCTAGGATGACATCAGCCATTGACCAGCGCGTGGGGGCAGGTGGACCCAAATTTCGAGGTCAAACCAATCTTGTTTGAAAGGTTTGGACGATTTGAATCTAATGGTGATGGTTTCAGGTCGACTAATGGTCGCCTGAATAGTGTTTGGACGTGTTTTAGCCTCGGGTTACGCGTTCGGGGTTCGTTTACGGGTCTGGTGTTTATGGTTTTCTATCCTTGGGTCTTATACAGGTTTAGTGACCCATACTCGTTGTGTTTGACAGACATAAACGATCACAAGACTTCCGAGAGACGTCCAGCTCAAGGTTGAGCTAGCAGCTTGGACCGAGTGCGAGTGGACTTTGACTTTTAAACTGATGCATGCATAATATGATTTGAAATATGAGTTTTCATGTGATTTACATTGATAAAATTATTAAATTTTTATGCGTTGATTTGAGCATGATTTGGTGAAATGCATATTTGATGTTGTTTTACAATATTGTGTAAACTCGGTTTGGGGCTGAGACCCGATGGAAACCAATGATTTGGATTTGAAAATACAACTCTTTGTGAAATGTATTTCCATTGTTTTCCTTATGACTATTCTCGGTGTGTATTGAGATTATATGTATGGTATTGATACTCGCCTCCGGGATGCGATGTGTACCCCCCGAAGAGATCATGAAGCACTGCCTATTGACGAGCAGTCGTGGGGAGCCTCTGTCTTAGAAGTTCTGATATATGACATCGGTCGCTGACAAGTTCACGACGATGAGAACGTCGGCCGTCGATTGTTCACGGCGACGTGCTCGGACGTGAGCTGTCCTAGAGCCTATTTGGCACACATTGCACAGAGATCGTGATTGATTATGATATGAGATTGAGATTTGAGTTTGGCACGAGAATGAGTCAAATTTCTTTTAAATGTTGTTTTCATCCAGAAGTATATGATATAATCTTTTACTTGAAATAAATGATTTTACCCGAAAGAGAAGGTTTTGATCAAATATCAATCAATCATTTTGGTATCAATCCAACCTTGAATTAAGTCAGCTTAACGAGGAAAGTTTTTTTCAATCTGACTTGAAAAGATTTGGGTGGTCTCGAGTTGGAAAGATTTGGGGTGGCTAGACTTGGAAAGATTTTGGGTGGCTCAACTTGAAAATATTTGGGTGGCTCAACAAGGAGGGTTTTCAAGTCAAAAGCGTGAAGGCCAAGTATATCCAATTCGTGGGTTGGCTGAACCCTATAAATAGTCAAGGTGAAGAGGAGAAAAAGACCTCCACATCAACACACATAATTACTCCTTATCTTGCACCTTTCAATTCCTAGACTAGAATTTCATTCAAGTTTTAGTGTAGCCAAGTTCTTCAATTTTTAGAGTAAGTTTATTTTTAAAAGCACCTTTAATTATTTGTTTCAAACTCAAGTTTATTTTTATTTAAACATTATTTCGTTTCAAGTTCATTTTATTTGCGTTAACAACTTTATTTAATCGCTTTATTAATCTTATTTTATTATTCTTGTCTTTAATTTACTTATTAATTTTCTTTTAAGTATTAATTTATTGCGTTTATGTTCAATTTTCTTAAGAAAAATTAGTTTCTTTTCCAATTTAATTCTTACACTTGCATTACATTCATCTCATCCCAAAATCTAAAAACTATAAAAAAAAATATACAAGTCTGAAACCTAAACACCCTTGACCCCGAGGGAGTGAAAGAACTCAGGCCAAGAAGAGGTTCCTTGCTTGGTTGCACAATCGTAAGGTAATGAGTCAACCTTTGGAGTGCACCCAACATTTACAATTCCATTCAGGCCATTTGGTGGCTGGGTGGTGGCACGCCTACGCATCCGTTCAAAGAAGGACCAAAATCTTTTATATTGGTTTGATAAGTCAAATCGAGGGAAATAAGAAGGAAGAAGATGATGGTAGAGAAACCCAGATTCATTATTCATCATCTTCTTCCTTAATTTTTTCTGTGTTAATTTTAATAATTTTTATAAATAATTAAACAATCAATCACGTACTGATACGTAAGTAATATTAATGTTGTTACTAACATGACTAATAAAATAGAGCAACGAATATAACAGAAGACATATTCTAACAGTACATTGCAACGAAATCCAGTTGTGGGAGTAAAGTGAGATTTAATGTTTGGTTCAGTGAACATTTTGAGTAATAAGTCTTTTTATTTATGGCCCTTAAAATATATTATTGGGTTCTATTTTGGTTCCGATGACGATAAATAAGATCGGCTCTCCTATTGTTTATTTACATTTTTATTTTTCTGATTACGGAGCACTAAGGTTACTCGGGGGGGGGGGGGGGGGGGGGGGGGGGGGGGGGGGGGGGGGGGGTGGCTATTAAATCAAATTAATGAACAAAATAAAATCAAAAAGGAAGAAAAAATGGAATATATCCTCACTGCTTGGAAAAAGGAAAAAGGGGAGAAAACAAAGAAACATTATTCCATGTCATTTTCTACAAAATTTAATCAGCCTATGAATGCTAAAACGAACGGTATTAAACTTAATTACCAAATTAATTATATGCCATAAATTAATTATCAAATAAATAGAAAGGAGTTTTTGAATCATTATTTGTTTTGAACTCACCGGAGCATTTTGTCCTTGGCATCTCCCATAATATAAGCTTAATTGTTCGTAAGCATCCTAGAAATTAAAATTTCTAAATTTTTGAGAATTAATTAACCAAAGGTATATGATTTTACATTAGAGATAGCTCAACACCAATAAAAAAATTCCAAGTATTCTTGTTATAGATTCTATCAAAGCGTTTGTTCATACACCAGATGTCATTGTATACTCAGGTCTTCTACATTCGTTGCCTTTTAAAATAGAAGAAAAATATCAAACTTAATTGCCATATACTGAGGAAGAATATGGGGAGCTTGCCTAGAAAGTGAGAAAGCCAAGAAAGAAAAAGAAAAGAAAAAAAGGTAGAAAATGAAAGAAAGAGAAAAATTAAAAAAATAATTAAAAATAAATAAAAAGCTAAAAAGCATACTGAATTCTACTGTTTTCTTAGATGCCGTTCGACATAATCAGTAATGCCCTTCCCTTTTGTGGGTGCTGAGGCTTTTGACAAAATAAAATGCCAACTACACCTAAAACCATTCCCATTTTGTGGGTCATTATTAACTGGCTACAAATCTTAAAAAATCTTCTTACATGTTTGAAGCCCACGCATTACCATGATACGTAAAATCCGCAAAGTTATCTGTAGATCTTCATCTGACGGATCGGGATTACCCATTCACAAGACTTGTGCATTAAGATGTGATAGCCTTTTTAAGCCTTGTGGTTGATGCTACACCATAGAAAAATGAGGATGCGACCTTTCTTGACAACAAATTTTGCACTTATATCTGGCGCAGAATCCGGTCCTAAACTGGATCTACGCCTGGGCTCCATGTAGGGGTCTAGCAGCTTAAGAGTCTAAGGGCAGTTTAGGTAGTTCACCCTTTTTTTTTTTTTTTCTTTTTTTAACTCAAAGATATTCGATATGAAAACTAAAAGTATTAAGGTTAAGGCTTTTGAGCATCCCTAATCATACTGCATATTTTAAATTTAAATTTTAACAAAAAATACCTTAAAACAACATTCAATTTTCTCAAAAATTGTACCAATGGATTCATAATCTCAAAAGGAGATACTTCCAAGTTGACTGGAATCGAAGTATCGCCACCACATGCCGCCACGCACTGGTGGACATCTAGGCAGCAGCCCCCATGCGCGTACGCGCCGCACATGCAGTCATTCCCTACCTCTAGCGGGTCAACCCGCAATTTTGCAATCAGGTTCCAACTTGATTTCATTACCCGGTCACAATTCCGTCCATTTTCACATGTTTTGCATGTTTCATCCCTCCAATAAGAAGTATGAACTACCAAAAACCCAAAGTTAAGAATGAATTACCATAAACTTGACCTCATTTTCACAAGCGGAGTTTGTATTTCCAGCCAACCTTCACGCTTCATCCCAACAACTTTCCTTGGTCCAAAACCCTCAAATTTGGGTTGGGTTTGCTCGTGGAGGTCCTAGGAATCCATTCATGTCCTTAATTTCGAGCTCCCATGATCCAAACTAAAAATCCCATCTAGAGGTTCATAGTCCACCTTCCCATCTTTGTCTCTGTTCCCCTCTCCAGGACCCATATGCAAGCATACATGACCTGTGATGGGGATTTTCTTATCTTCCAGGCTTCCATGTCTGGCCCAAAACTGAGAAAGCACGTTACGACCCATCCCGAATCTACGAGATTAATTAGGAATTAATTGAGGATTAGTGAGACTAATAGGGAATTAGTCGAGGATTATCGAACGATCGAGGTAAAATTATGATTTTGCCCCTAAAGAGGGTAAAAAGTTGACTTTTGACTCGGGAGGTCAATGAAACGAGGACCGAGATTCATTACGTAGATCGAGACGAATCCGTAGATAGGCAGCACATCGAAATCAAATATCGTACGGGAAAGTTACGGGTCACAGACCATTTCGGGAACTATTGACGATGGCATGTTTTACGAGGCAATTTAACATTTGTCCTTTAGTGGGGCCCAGATATTTATTTGCAAGACTAATGGATGAGTGACACTTGTCACTTGTCACTCATCCATTGATCATTCTCTTACATACATGCACATCCCATTCCCCTCCCCTGTTTCATCCATCCATCTCATCTGAAGCCCAAATAGACCCACCCCATCCCCTTCCTCATCATCTCGCCTGTACTGGTGGCCTGAGAGAGAGACTGAGATTGAAAGGAAAGCTGCGAGACGAGGAGGAGAAGAAGGCTGAGCACGGTGAAGGAGTACCAGCTAGGTAAAACCTGAAACCATTAAATGGGTCAAAATTCGACGTTGGGTTTTGGGCGTTGGGGGTGTGTACTGATGCCATGGTTGGCTTCCCTAACCTCACAAGAGCTGGTAGGGATCAAAATCGACGAGAAATGACCCTTGGACGCCTCAGGATGGTGGCTCGAAGGACGGCCGTGAAGGCTTAGATTCCTCTTTTCCTAGTTTTGAGTAGATAGAACGGTTTCTGGGAGTGAGACGAGGAGAATGGTCGAAAAATGGTGAGAAATCATGGTCAGAGGAGAAAGAACGGATCGGGCTAGGGTCGCGGGTCGAGTGACCCGATTACAGTAAAACGGGTCAACCCGTTTCAGGGTTGACGATGATGACGTCGTAGTCCACATCATCTTATGTCTGAAGCTATCAGTCCACGTGGCCAATTAGGTGATACCACGTAGCATGTTTTCAGGTTCAGTAAACATGTCAAACACGTGGACCAATCAGAGGCTGACACGTGCCCCGTGTCAAACCTGACAACTGTCAGACCTAATAGGTGTCAGGCCTGTTAGGCTGATGTCAGCATTGACCGTTGACCGTTGATCGATGAAATCAGTGTTAACTTTTACTGACGTTAGCGTTGATCGTTAACTGGAAGTTTGACCAGCGTGTGGGGGCACGTGGGCACGAACTTTGAGGTGAAACTGGTCATGTTTATAAGGTTTCGACGATCTGAATCCAATGGTGGTGGTTTCAGGTCAATCGGAGGTCGTTTGGTAGGAAATTTAGAGGTTTTTAACCTCAGGAAGTGTGTTCAGGACACATTGATCGTACCGGGATTTGTAAGGGTCTATGATATGAACTTATGGAAGTTGTTAGTGACCTTTAGGTATGGTTTGGACAGGTCTGGATGTCCCGGAGACTATGGATTAGCCTCGGATCGGCTTACAACGCGGGTTTCGGAGCACGCAGCGTGGACCGACAGTGAGTGGACTTTTCTTTCTAAATGATGCATGTATATATGTTTTAATGTTTTATTGTAACGCCCCGAAAATCCAAAGAATGTAAAATATTAAAATAATATGTAAAATGACGTTTTTACCCTTGGAGGAATGTGGTTCAATGTTGAATTTTGTTTGGAATACCTTTTGTACCTTTTTCGAGGACCATTGTGTAGGTCTCAGGACGCTGAATCCGTAGACAGGTGGCACGTCGAAAACGGAGCTCGGATGAAAAAGTTACGGGTCTGGAAAGTTAAGGGGCAAAATGGTCATTTGTTACTTAAAGGGTAAAATAGTAATTTTGGGTAGTCAAAGTATTTAACGGTGCAATTAGCTAATATTAAATGGTGCAATTGGCTGAATCAGCCATAGAATGACTCAGGAGACTCTTTTAGTGACATGTGTCACTTGTTAATGGTGATGAGTGGCACTTTGTAACAATTAACCTGATTAAATCAACCTTTGAATTAGCCTATGGTATTCTACTAAGGGTCATTCGACAAAACAGAGCACCCAAACCCACCACTTTGATCAATTTGCAGCAACACAAGGAAACTAGTGTAAAATTGAGTGAGAAACTACGTGAGATTGTGGGTAAGAAACGAGTGGGAAACAGGAACGAACCCAACTGGAGCCATATTGAAAAACCCGAAAAACCACCCAAGAACTTAAATGTCGAATTCGATTGTTTAGACGGTTTGGAGTGAAATTGACTGGACAATTAGTCTTCTGGGAGCTAAACGAAGCGAACCAAATCAACTGGGAAAGAAATCGCTGGAGAATTGACGAAGAACAGACCCTGTGACATTTTTGAATTTTGGAGGTTGAGTTCGACTACTTGGAGGTAAGGAACCTTGAAATTGATTTCAAATTTATGTTTAGAATGGACGTGGGATGCTTCATGTGTGATGAATTGAATGAAACAGTTTGAATTTGGGTAGAACCCGATTAAGCACCCGTCGGGTATCCATGTTGAGTCGAGGGCTTATGGATTTGTTTCACAAAATTGAGGTCACAGATCCCTAATATACAGAGAATATATGACAATGAGTGAAAGAATGAACAAAATCGAGCTCGAATTGAGGGAGATTGCACCGGGTCTGATTGCGGGTTCACAACCCGCTTAACAGGGAATCGGGCGAGAGAGACGCACTGTAGCTGCACTGTTCACGGGGCGTGGCTTTCACGCGCAGCCGTTTGCGGCGGCGCGTGAGGGCGCGTGGCTGGGAGTTTGACTTTGGGTCCAACATACTTTTTGATGTTCTCGATGATACAGACATATTGGCGTTGGTTTCGGGTCAATCGGATATGAATTTAGAGTAGTTTTGAGTACCCGAAGCGTATAGGTTACATTTTAAATAATATTATTTTATTCTGAAGATTAGGGAATTCGTACATGGGGTTATGTGATAACCTAGTGACCTGATATTACTTAGTTTGACAGGCCGGAATATCCTCAGAACGTCGGAAGAGAACGAACAGTTCGAAACTGAACAATCTGGACGGTGTGTGAGTGGACTTTTGTTTTCTACCCTGAATGCATGCATATATGTTTTTAATGCTTTATAATATGATTTGACATGATTTGGTATGATTGATGTTTTGATATGATGATTTCCGGATTTTGAGACTATCATATTATTTTATCTGTTTTTGGGGACGTTTTTCGAGAAAACTGTGAAATGGTTGTTTTGGGCGAAGGCCCGGAATTTGGGATTGGTTTTGACTCGGATTATGAGTCGGGAAATGATTTTGATGGATTTGTATTTTGGCTTTATGTGAAAATGGCAACTGAGGTTGCGGTTACGCAGATTTGTATGAAAATGATTTTTGGTTTCAAATGCAACTGTTTTTCACTAGCTTTTATGGTACGAATATGTTGTGGATATTAGGGCTTTCGGCATGGAAATGTTTCCCCCGAAGTGCACCCTGGAGATAACGCTCGCCTCCGGGATGGATGTGTGTACCCCGAAGAGGTCACGTAGCACGATCTGTTGTCGTGCAGCTGAGGGAGGCTCGACTCAGATCAGATGTGCTGGATGATATGGAGATCGGTCGGTGATATGTTCACGACGATCTGGATTGCCGGCTGGTGATGTGTTCACAGCGGCGGATGGTCGGATTTTGAGCGGTCCTTGAGCTTATTGATTTGCACGCGCTGCAGGGATAACATGACTATATGAGATTGGATCCGGACTTGGATCCCGTGATTTTATTGATGTTTGAGATTTATATTTGTGCCTTTATTATTTGACTTATGATTTATGATATGCATGCATGTTTATGAAACTGGAGGGTGACTGCATTTTAATAAATGTATTTCTAAACTTTTCTTTTGTCCACTCACACATTTAATGTTTTATGTACCCTCCAGGCCAGTGTACAGGTACTGAGGCTAGTATCGAGGCAGAGGAATAAGCAGACCATTGCACACTCAGACACCTTACAGAGTAGGATTTTTATCCCTACATGTAATATTACCTATGCTCTGTAAACCTGTTGACTAGTCAAACTTGTGAAGTCAACGATCCTGGACCACTGAACTATCCCTTGTCTGACAATGTTTATCGTTTGTTATGTTCTATGTCTATATATGTAAGGTTACTTTTGGTACTTTAAAATGATTGTCAGACGGGAGTGGGATCTTTCACGATTGCCGAGGGATAATCGGGATGGGTCTTGTCATTTATAAACATGGTTTTAAATGCAATGATTGCATAGTGATTTGAATGATGATTTTTGAATTTGATCATGGTTTGAAAATGAATGATTTACAAATTTTCGTGAGAAGGTAGATCAGGCTTAAGACCCTATTGAAATGATTTTGGGCTTGTGACCCAGTTGAAAGATAGAAAGATAATAGACTCCGAGAATGAGTCCATTGGAAACCATGTTTCGGGCCAAGGGCCCTATTAAGGCTTCAGACCCCGTTTGATGTGAAACTAGACACCGTTTTTATGTGATTTGTGGAAACTGGTTTTGGGCTGAGACCTGGTGCAAAATAACTGTTTTGGATTTGAGAATCGAAACTTTTGAAAATACGTTTTGTAACGCCCCGAAAATCCAAATTATGTAAAAATTATAAAATAATATGTAAAATGACGTTTTTACCCCTGAAAAAGGAGTGGCTAAAGTTGACTTTTTGTGTGGGATACTTTTTCATAATTACTTAAATCATAACCTTAATCCTCACATCCCACGATCGACCTTCGAACGGGTTTCCTTTTCAGATTCACTCAATTCGTCCATGTTTTCCAAATTAATTTACACAGAGAGCATCGTGAGAGTGAAATGAACATTTTTACATAATCAATTTCATAATTCCTTACCTCCAGCTATTCGAACCCAAGCTCGATTTTGTGAAGGGAGTGGAGCTTCTGTTCTTGCTCAATGCAGCACCAATTCTCTTTGTTTTTGTTGTGGATTGGTTCGAAATAATCTCAGGAAGCTTAATCAAGCCTCAATTTTGATTCTCAAAGCTCACAATTTCGAATTCGAATTCTCGCCATAATTTTCCAAAATTTCGAATTCTGTAATGTCAGTTACCTCTCAGTCCCTCGTTTTCTTTTCTCTCAACGCAGTCTCCTCAATCTCTCATTCACTCAATGGAGCAGGATCCATCACGACTATCGAGGGATAATCGAGATGGGTCTTGTCACGTTTCCACGGTTTTTACATGACCATTCTCCGAAATGATGGATATGACTCCGACAGGAATGTGTTTCCCCGGAGAAGATCCGATGAGAGAATGGCTATGACTCTGACAGGAATGTGTTTCCTCGTAGAGGACCCTATAAGATTATGGATATGACTCCAGCATGAATGTGCTTCCCCGAAGAGGACCCTATGAGATGATGGATATGGATCCAATAAGGATGTATTTTCCCGGGAGAAGGTCTCTAACAGGAATGTGTTTCCCCGGAGAGGACTCGGATGGATATGACTTTGGTAGAGATGTGTTCCCCTAGAGAGGTCACGATGACACTACTTTCAGGAGTATCAAGTTATTATACTGAGACGTCGAGTCAGGGACTCCAAGCCTAGTGCCACACCTAGACGTCGAGTCGCAGACTCCAGAGCCAGGTGTAGATCAGTTGTGTAAATCCGAGTCGCATGCGTGTCGACACAAAAATCTTGACAGGGATAACAATGGATGATTTGATGGTATGCGACCGATGTCGGGTATTGACGGATAGAGATGGGTGATTTCCCTGATAGAGATTGATGATTTGACGGACAGGGACGGATGACGGATATAAGAATGGGTCCCGAGGTTTTTGACTTGGTGATTGTGTCCAGTTGTTTGTTTTAACCTGTGTTGGTTTTACCCTGAAAGTACTTGTTTTTCGTATGTATTGTTTCATTGGAAAGTACTGTTTTTAAATTGGTATGCATGCATGCTTTGTAAAACGGAGGGTGAAAGCTTTACTTGGGAAAATAGTTTTTAAATAAATGCTTATTTTTGTCCACTCACATGTTTTGTCTTTTTGGCACCCTCCAGGTTGATCGTGGATGCGGGTTGTAGCAGAGATCAAGACATCAAATGCCGCCACAGATCCTTGCGTACTCTGGATATCCTCGAGCGGTGTCAGACGGGAGCAGGCACGCGGTGTCAGACAGAAGCATGCACATCCCACGATAATCCCGAGTGATTAGAGATTGGGGTATGTCAAAGCAAACGAGGAGAATCCATGCTCCCTCCCTTCTTCCTTTTTTTTCCCTCTTTGAACGAACCCAAATGAAGAGATGAAGGCCACCTCAAGTCCTCCCAAGATGACACTTGTCACCGTCTTAATAGGTCATCCCATAATCTGGAGACTCATCCAAAGGCTCAAGTAAATGGACTAAAATACCCCTTGTTGTTTAGACCTATAACTTTATTAAACGATCTTCGTTTTCCGCATGTCACATGTCTACGAACTCGTGAGTTCGAGACACATGCATCGATCCAATCAGAATTTCCGAGAAGTTTCCCAAATTAAGAATTGACTTTTAGGTCATTATCATAAACAGAGATAAAATCCACCCATTCCCATTTCCATTTTTCGAAAATTCCTTAAGTTTCCGGGACGGATCATTACAATCTTCCCCCTTACAGAAATTTAATCCTCGAAATTGACTCATGAACCTCAGGATCCTACAGATTACTTACAACGTCTAAGTAGCCCGCTGCCAGGGAAACACCCCGAGCATTAGCGGCCTAGGAACAATCTCATGGCCTCCCCAAGCACGAGCCTTTAAACTCACCTCTGGTATATCAAACATCCTCAAGCACAAGTTTTTAAACTCACATCCAGGTCATAGCAGACTTCCCTGAACACGAGTCTTTAAACTCTCATTCAGGATCATATCAAGCCCCCCTAAAACATGAGTCTTTAAACTCTCCCCTAGGATTATATAAGGCTTCCCTCGATAACAATTTTTAATCTCTCCTCTGGGATCATATTAGGCCTATCTTGAAACGAGTCTTTAAACTCTCCTTCTGGATCATATCAGATCTCATTGGGCACGAGTCTTTAAACTCTCCGTCAGGATCACATCATGCCTCCCCAAGCATGCATCTTTAAAATTCCTCCAGGATCATATGAAGCCTCTCCAGACATGAGTCTTTAAACTATCCGTCGGGATCATATTATCTCTCTAGAAACAGACATATCCAGTGGTATCCTTTAAATCAGTCATATCTAGAGGTGTATAGCATAGATCAAGTGAAGAAAAAAAATTTAACTGTGGAAATAGTTACAAATCAAGCCAAAACTTTGCTTCCAAACCTCTCCTTGACTCAACATCCAGGTCAAATATTTTCAAATCGGGACTAAGCCCAAAACGCTGTTTCCACATAACAGACGTAAAATCTGTCCAAAAACCAATCAAATCTTGAATAAATATTCTAAATCTAGAAAATTGAGCACACATTTAGACAGTACAGCCCACTGGACCTCGAGTCCATAGTTTCACAGAGCATAATTTACAAAATAAGATAAAGATCAAATCCTACTTTGTGGACTAAACTACACCGCAGCGGAAAACTTTATGCCTCTACCTCTGACTCGGCGCTAGCCCCCGGACTTGTACCACGACCTGGAGGGTATTTAAAACAGCAAGTGTGAGTGGACTAAAACAAAATTTTCCAAAAAACAGTTTAATGAAATCGGGGTTCACCCTCCAGTTTTATAACACGCATGCATAACTAGATATTCGAAAACCGCGTACTAAACATTCGAAATCCCTTTTTCCGAAATCATATGGAAAATACAGTAAACAACCATAAACTCATGTAAAATAATATTATATTACCAAAATCCAAAAATCGTCATATCGAAACATCAATCATACCAAAATCATATAAAACTGAATCAATAATCACAATCAAGCCGTTGGATCCATCCGAGTCTTTAAACTCAATATCAGGTCTTCCCGGGATATCAATGAGTCTTTAAACTCAAAACATAAATCATAGGCCTCGGGGGTATCACAATAACCGAGTCTTTAAACTCAATCCGGGTCTTTAAACCCAATTCGGGCCCGCCTCCGTCATCAATTAACCGGGTCTTTAAACCCAAAACCAGATCCAACAATCATACATCGAAAATCCCGAAAAATTAGGGAAATTAATACGAGCTTTCTGGGGATGTTTGTAACCCTTATTGTACTTTTTGACAGGCCCGAACATTCCCGAGGCTACCGAGGAGCACACGGGGCGCGATTGACGCGTCCGAAAATCGTGAGTGGACTTTTGATTTCTAACTGAGCATGCGTAACTACTTTTATTCATTTATCTTATGTTTTCATATTTGATGTTATAGTGATGATTATGATATTTCGGTTTTACATGACTGCCCGTTTTTCGAGGAGATTATCATGTTTTTACGAATTTCGAGGTTGCGTTTTTCTCCTGAGCATGGATGATGGTTGGATAAAGTGATTTGAGATGATTATGCATGTTACGTTTTAATGATGATTTGAGTATGTTTGTAAGTAAGTTTGGGATTTGCATGTGAAATCTGGGCATAAGTCCTTTTCATGACGAAATGTGAATTTTGGAATGGTTTTGGAAAATGGGTCCCGATGGATCCTGGTTATTTATTTAGCTCATTGCAATTTAAATCGTGCAATAAAAAATTTTAAAATATTTATCTATGCATGCATCAAAAATTATAAAAATAAAAATTAAAAAAAAAGTCCACTCACCACGCTTTCTCGCACTTAGCAATTTTTTAAAATTTATGGGACACTGTTACTTGGTTTTCAAAGTGATTTCCGGCCAACCTTCCCGTTTCGCCCCAGTTGTTACTTTTCCAAGTCTAGAACGCTCAAATTTGGGCTAGGTTTGCTCATGGAGTCATGGGAATCCATTAATGTCCTTAATTTCGAGCTCCCATGATCCAAACTGAAAATCCCATCTAGAGGTTCACGGTCCACCTTTTTATCTTCGTCTATGTTCCCCTCTCCAAGACCCATATGCAAGCATACATGACCTGATATGGAGGTTTCTCATCCTCCAGGTTTCCACGTTTGGCCCAAAATCAAGAGAGCAAACAAGGAGAATTCGCCATCTTTCCCCCCTTCCTCCAACCCCCAAACCCCCCCCCCCCCCCCCCCCCCCGCCCCCCCCCCCCCTCCTTCTCCTCTTTGAACGAACCCAGATGAGGCGGTGAATGCCACCTCAAGTCCTCCCAAGGTGACACTTGTCACCATCTTGCCGTTTAGACCTAAAAACTTGTTATACGATCTTCGTTTTCCTCATACTGTCTATTTACGAATTAGTAAGCTCGAGATGCACGCATCAGTTCAATTGGAACTTCCGAGAAGTTTTTCAAATTAATAATTGACTTTTGGGTCATTATCATAAACAGGACTAAACTCGTCCATTCCCAATTTCATTTTTCGAAAATGCTTTAAGTTTTCGAGACGGATCGTTACAATGCCAATTGCGAATACAATAATTTCATTTTTCTGGTAAAAATGATTCGTATTAGTTATCTCATTCAAATATATTTTTCCTATTTCACCCAATAATATAATTAAATAACTTTTTCAGAAAACGTATACTAGAATTAAATAATAATTACAAAAAGAAATAAAAATATAGGTAATTAATAATAATTGAAAAGAAAAATTAAATAAAAAATAAGTTGCTGATGTGATGCTCCTTGATGTTTACAATGAACAACTGGACATGTTCAAGGCATGTTACTAGCCGATGGCTTCGTTCTTTATACAATCCAGAGTCCAGACTTCACAAAGTGTGACGGGCAAGTGACACCTCATTGTCGGTCGCATTTTCCAATCGTGGGCCCCGCCAAATGCTGACGACGACGAGATGCGTCTGCCACTCGGTATCCACGTGGCCTAGCTAGCCAAGCTCCTCCATAAAAATTTGAATTCCTTGCCTTTATTTTCTCTCTTAAATTTACCAAATTGATTGCATGACCTACGTTTATTAATTTATAAATAATTTGGAGCGAAAAATCCTTAATCATTTTCATAAATGTGCTCCTTTCTTTGTTTTTGCGTGATGAAATACGCGTAAGAGGATTGCTTTGAAAAGAAAGTAATCAATTTGGAAAGTACTAATTACCAAATATATTAATAATTTGTTTTAGATGAATGTTAACGACGTTTTCAGTATAAATTAGTAACAGTTCTAGAAACAAAAGAGATTTAATTAAATTGTAAGGTTTAAAACGCAAGATATGAATTTCCTTAAAAAAAAAACGATATGAATCTGTCTGGAAAATATGAAGCATATTCTAAAGAAATTATGTTTATGGAACTTTCAATGTAGAACAGATAATTTTTTAAATAAAAGAAATTTAAGTTGCAAGGTTAAAAAAGAAATAAATCAATTTGAAAATTATGAGTCGTGAAATAAAAACCTTAACATTGTATACCAAAAAATACCTTTTCAAGTTAAAAAAAAAAAAAAAAAAAAAAATCAATTAAAAGGTAAGCTTGGAGGATTCTCGATGAGCTGTAATTCAAATGGCAGAAATATGACAGGTCATAACCCACAGCCAAGGCCAAGAGGGAGAGAATAGGACTGTTTCCTGGTCTAGAAGTTGGGAGAAAGGTTTTCCCTTGATAATAAAAACAAAAAAACTTTCCCAAAATCCTTATATAAGTACCAAACCCACCCTCTCCAAAAACCTCTCACTTTCTTTCTCTTCATCTTTTTCACATCATCTATGTTGGTTGTTCATCAATCTCATATATCATGAGCAATATTCCGACGACTTTAACCGACGCCGCTCGTACCCTCTTCAATCTCGCCATCTCCGCCTCAGATCCCTGGCCATTTTCTTTCGTTTTCTTATAACCCTACCCACTCTCCGCCGTCTAAATTTAAAAAAAAAAAAAGGGAAAATTCACTTGTCATCGTAGGTTATAGTGTTTTCGTGTGGGTATTTTTGGAATTGAGAAGAATTAAATATGGGCCACCACGTCAATTTCCATATCCACTTTCCTCTGCTGCATCTTCACCACCACCACCGTGAGCACGGCGGAAAGGAGCTGTCGAAGGAGATTCCGAAGGGGTGTTTGGCTGTGATGGTGGGCCAGGGGGAGGAGCAGAAGAGGTTTGTGATTCCGGTGATCTACATCAACCATCCACTCTTCATGCAGTTACTGAAAGAAGCCGAGGAGGAGTACGGATTTGATCAGAAGGGTCCCATCACCATTCCCTGCCAGGTGGAGGAGTTCCGCACCGTCCAAGATAGGATCGATAAGGAGTCTTGGTTTGGCGACCATCATCACCACCACCACGTCTGGTGTTTTAGGGTTTGATCGATAGATGATATTATTATTAATTAATACTTTTAGTCACTTCATACTAATTATGTGAATATTAATTTTCCATCTACCCTTGCACGATGGCTTTTTATTGATTGTTTGTGAGGCCATGGATTCTTTTCTAATTCTTTTTTTTTTTTTTTTTAAAGTTTAGCTGCTGTTTCATGATGATCATAAAAATAATAATAATAAAAAAAGATGATGGATGAATCATATATTATATGTTTTATTTTAAGAATATTTCTTTGGAGCCAGAATAAAGATGAAAATCACAATTTGGGTTGCCTTCATATGTAGTATTTTTCTTTTCCTCTTTATCGTGAGGTTGAATGCATAATTGCTTGATATATGTTAGTTATGGGGAGATAAGGAAACAAACGTTTAGGAACATCCCTCGTTGGTTTCTAATTAATTATATACATACAGACATGCATGGCACTACATATTTTGATTTAAATTTTGGGGCAAATAATTAATTATAGACGTTACGGTAGAAACTGATTTAAACAAGAGTAATTACTCATACAAACAAACACTCGTAAACATGCCATGGTTGTTGATGATGATGACGTGTCACTCTTTATCATATCGGATTGAATGCTGCAACATTACTTCATTTAGAAGAACTGTGAAGTCAAGGTATATAATATTTTGATTCAATCATTTGCTTTCGTATCCTTTTTGCATTAAGGGCTCATGACTATACGTACTTGTTAATTATTATTATTATTATTATTATTATAAATTTTATTTATTTATTTTCAGTTGTTTTTAACTCTGTTCGAAGGGAGCCTATAACAACTAGGTAGATGTTTTTTGGTGATTTGAAATCGCCTTCGATATTTCAAGCATGCCCTAAAACAGAGAATGCATATGCAATTGTCACACGGTAAGACATAGTCTTGTGCGCAAAAATATTTTAGAAGAAAAAAACATTATTAATATATTTTAAAGGTTTAACCGTGGAATATATTAAACTTATTGTTTACTATATTATAATTTTTACGTAAAAATAAAAGACTATGCAACATATATTTGAATGAGTCCAAGGATTATTTCTAAATTTGAGTATTGTATTTGAATAAATAATAATATTGAGAAGGTCAATTGTAGCGTAAATACGAAGCATGTGCGTCTCAATTAGCAGAATATTGTTGGCGGGTTCTAACTTTTAAAGACTATGACACATTTGGCTCTATTATCACATTTATAGATTATGTCGATTGCGGATAATTTACAAGGCATGTTTACGAGTGTCTGTTTCTCTGTTCGTGGCCACATGTGGACGGACCATGCCCAGAAAGGACGCCGCCGATATCATCAGTAGTGCTAGTAAGGCCGACAAATACAAAGAGTGACGGTGCGACACCGCTTTTTTAAGAAAAGAAGGCTAGTTCTTTCTCTTTCTAGATCGAAAGAATTTTAATCGAATGACCAAGCTAAGAAGAATCGAATCATCTAGGAAAGAAAAGCTCAACTTGATTAAGGCCCTTTCTTTCCTAGAGCCACTACAGGTCAACAATCAACCAACCATGCAAACTCAATTACAAAATGTACCTATAATGAAAAAGCTCGAATTTGACTCAACAAAATTTATTTCCATTAGTATAATCATCACCCCACAAATTTCCAGTTGAAATAAGGAATTCAATTGAGCCACAAACAACTCATACAGATGAGGTTTGTCTGAATTTAAGAATCTCAACAGCCACAACAACTAGCAACGTATAAGCATTATTTTTTACAATGTTCTTCATGTGTGGTAGAGGGTTTTGATTTGCATATACATTCCCACAGATTCATAATTTATTGGAATAGACCTATATCTCCTCAATCTCAACCTGAAACTCTAAGGCACTGAGCAAGAAACGTCTCTTCTTTTCGACTTTTTTCACTGATCTGAAACTGAGAAACGTCTCTTCGTTTCGAGTTTTTCACCAATCAGAAACTTAGCACGTTTTCTTAAACTTTTTTACCTTCACTCTCCAACGGGATGCTTAGATATGGTTCTAAAAAAATCAGAACAAAGTAAAAGTTCGGTTTTCAAAAAAAAAAAATATATCTATACCGCTGTGGTTCACATTCACCGATGTCGAGTATTGGGACTACGTATTGTCACACCATGCAATAATCTGGTGTATCCAAGGAAGGTAAGTTTTCCATCGGAAGTTCGGATCCAGTCACTGAGTAAAGGGTAAGATGTCAGACCCAGATTCATTTCCTGCATCAAGTTTTCATTCTTATTCAGTCTTCCATTCCGAAACTAAAATCTAAAATTTCAAAAACTGACGTAGATGACTAGATGAGATACTAACTTTATATGACCAATTATACGAAAAACTTATTTACTGTGTACCTGTGCCAACTCCTCAACGGAGATGACCCGATTTCCTTCATTTTCAAAATACTCAAAAGCTGCAATTGCAATCTTCTCCCATGATTCGTGAGCTTCTAGCTGATACGTGCTTATTGCAGCAACACAGAACTCTTCAAAGTCCAGCTTCTTGTGTGAAAGTGGTTCCATCTTCAATGAAAACAAGAAAAGAATATAAAGTATGCAAAACCAAACTAAAACAAGAAGTCAAATGAACCGAAAAGTAGCTTTGTTTATCAATTATATCCATCATGTGACCAAGGTTGAGTTTGTCAATAGAAAAGACAGGCCAGCAATGAACAAAGTCAAAGAAGAGAACAAGCAATGCCGAGAAATTCTGGAGTCCTCCAATAGTAAGAGAAAGAAGGTGTTTTCTCTTTCTTGATATCATTAACTACAATCTTGACAGAAACAGGCTCCTATCCTGACTCACATATCCCAATATTTGCAACAGCGTGCAGTTTTACATAATTACAAAAAATTCCAAAAAGGAAAAAACAAAACCTACTCAAGTTTCATTGTTATATAGGAATCCACTGTACATAAAAACAGATTTAGGATAATTGCAGTGTTGAAATCAAAGAAAGTGAACTGAAAGGCATCACGGCTTACCACATTTATAATGTCATGAACCCTCGACTCCTTCATGGCATCAGTCGAATTCTTCAGGAGTGCCTGCAATATTTTTCAAAAAAATGTCATTAAAAATAATGGAAGAAAAACAAATTTGAAATATCTACCTATAGTCCTTATTGGACATAGTGAATGGCCTTAATATTTTGTTACATAGATAATATAGGTGCAAAAATGAGTTGCTAAATGTGACGAAGAGGATGGTTAAAGCAATAAAAAAGTTGACTAACTGTTCTGAAGTTATCAAGGGACACATATCCATGTTTTGGATCCAGGAGCTTAAATTGAGCTCTAAGATAGAAGAGCTCGTCTTCTGTTATTGCCTTGGAGAGCGCCTGTGCGTAAAGAATGACGTTACAAAGTTAAAAAGAATGCAAGCCAAGACCACTACTATAGGTAGATTAGATGACATTGCATTGCCCCAAAAGTAGGTCATAGCCTAACAACATTCAGTATGGAACGGCAAACAAATGAAAGTTCTGCTACACACCCTGTTTAGCCTACCTTATTCTCTTTGATTTTAAGTTGCTTCTTCTTCCCCCCTTTTTTTCCAAATTCAGGGGGGACTAGAAAGGCAAATTTTCTATTTAATGTATGACTATGCTACCTTTAGTGCTGCACGCTTGAAAGGTGTGACACGAACATATGACTTGACCAACTTGTAGATCAATATATCTAGAGGCACCTCGCGTCTTTCATCACGTAACCACGGGTGAGCTGTGAAAACAGGAGATAATTATTAACCGTCAGGAGCTAGAGAGATAATAGTTGACTCCATTGAGGATTGGGTTAAGTATTTAAAACCCAACTTACTTAAAGCTTGTGCGGCTGTCATTCTTTTTCTGTGGTCCTTATTCAGAAGCCTTTTAAGAAAATCTTTGGCTTCTGAGGACACTGAAGGCCAAGGTGTATCATCAAAGTTAGGATCAGCTCTTAGCACCGAACGAAAGATTCCTGACTCAGTTCGTGCCCAGAAAGGTCTACTTCCACATAGCAATATATATGTTATGACACCAATACTCCACATATCTGCTTCAAGACTGTAAGATCTATGTAACACTTCGGGCGCAACGTAATATGCACTTCCAACAATATCACTGAGGCGTTGATCTGCACATGGAGAACTAAATGCGTTGTGAAAACAATGTAAGATCCAGATGATTGAAGTTCATTGGATTGATTTCTGAGAAGGTAAGTCTGTCTATAAGGAATATGGAAAACATATCACAAAAAAGAGGGAAAAAAAGGGCTCTGGAGAAGATTAAAAGAACAAAAACACTTCCAAGGAAATAAATAGTTCGAAATGATGCAGATTGGCAACCCAATAGAAAGCAATAATCATAAAAGATAACATGCTAAGGGATAGTGTGTGGAAAGCAACCATTACCGGGCCTAATAAAATCAGAGAGACCAAAATCAATAACCTTCATTGGAGCATCCTCGTCTCTTGAGGCAAAAAGAAAATTCTACCAAAAAGTCATAACGAGTAGAATAATTAGTTATTAGTTGCAATGAGAATCAATAATGGAAAACAGAACTAAAGCTGAGTTAATTGTTAGTTAAACATTCTGATGTCATACCTCTGGCTTTAGATCACGGTGCACAACGCCTTGAAGATGACAGAAAGCTGTTACACTTAAAATTTGCACAACAATAGTTTTAGCATCTTCTTCTGTATATCTTCCACCCCTGCCACAAATGAGTGATTCAGAATAAACACTTGTAACTCATAAAATCAGAAAGCACAAATAAAAAGTAAATACAAGAACATAAAGCATTACATTCTACCTCGACAAAATTTTATCAAGTAGCTCTCCACCTTCACACAA
Organism: Prinsepia uniflora; assembly: GCA_032719365.1. NCBI lineage: Eukaryota > Viridiplantae > Streptophyta > Magnoliopsida > Rosales > Rosaceae > Prinsepia > Prinsepia uniflora. The sequence continues at coordinate 29,579,462 of CM064870.1, read as the reverse complement.
CCTGAAAATCTAACAAGATCAGAAAACTTCAAAACCACTTAGCTGCCAACAAATTTTTCATTCTGATATACTCAGAAAATGTACTGACAGACACGTATCAACTATAACGCAATAGTTCACAAGATGAACTGGTAACAAAGTTGAACCATGCCTCTAATAGTGATTTTTATGAAATGAATAAGACTAGAGATTAATAAAGAGAAAAAAGTGCATACTCCATGACTATGTAGACATTGCTAGCATCCTCAAATGCATCATAAAATCTGACCAGATTCTTGTGTCCAGCTAATGCTTTGAGTATTTTCACCTCTCTTCGAACATCTTCAATAGCTATTGCTGTTGTCATCTGCGAAAAACAAAAAAAAAAAAACCTCACTTAATCACCAATACACCTTCCAATTAAAATCGCATGCTATAACTTAGTAAATCATGTAACATTGATCAAGCAATCCCCCAGACTTTGTTGCAGAGAAAGCATTATTCACATAGTCAATGTTCAGATTGTTCCATAGTTGATTGGCTTCAATTTCAAACAAAGTGAAATAGCTAACACTTAGAAATACTAATAGCTTCAACTCAATTCTTAAATGGTGCACTTTTGACCTTCTAATTCATACATGGGGTGTTGCCACATGCTAATTACTTCTACTTCTGATTCTTTGTAATTTTTTTTCCTTTCCATATTCTCTTACATACACAAAAACAAAAAATAAATTAAATGTAACCAGATAAAATCAGAGTATAAGAAAAACCTTGGCCTTCGCTATGATCTTGACCGCGACAGGCTGTCCCTTGAGCTCTCCTTTCTTGCCTTTGGCCCAACAAGTATGACCAAAATGCCCTCGACCGACCTCCTTCCCCAGCTCAAACTTTGCCCCAAAGTTCTTGCCATAACCAAAGCTCTTGTCCAGAGCTCTATCCCCCTCTTGTTCGTCGCCTTGATGCTCCTCCGGTATCGGCCCGTCCTTTGGTTTCGCCTCACGCCCCTGCCGCCGCCTAATCGCCGCCATGATCGGCTTCGCCGGTGACGGAGGAGGCAAGGGCCATCGGAACTTCCTTCCCGGAGTCCTTGCCGGCGACGGAGCTACTCCGGCGGGGAGTGGACTCGGGAAAGGACTCGCCGAGAAAGAGTTTTGCGGAGTGTCCTTTCCGGAGTGAACATCGCCGCAGCTGGGGCTATGCGGCACCGGCGCGACGGGCGAGTGCTTTGACTGCTGGCGGGTAGGTTCGTTGTCGGCCACGGAAACTGCGACGCTTTTGCTGCAACAATGTCCCATCGTTGAATTTAGGGTTTTGGTGGGCGGGAGTCAAAGTAAGAACATCGGGCGGTGGAGAGCGAAGAAAATTCGATGACTTGTAGAGGCGGGAGAGAGTTCAGATGGAAATGAAAGTGAATAATAGAAGAAAAAGAGGAGCTGAAATGGTGTATTCATGATTTATTTACATAAACACCTTCGTATTTTTTTAAAATATCTTTAAATTTTAAATTTTTAAGTTCCAAAAATATCACAAATCATATATAAAATATAAAAACTCTTTAATTAATTATAACATAAATTATGTGAATACTAAAATACCATATAGTTTTCTAGATGCATACTAATTCTAAATACGAAAATAATATTATAAAAGATCAATTTTATCAATTTTTAGTTTAATGTTATTTTTTAATAAATAATTATTTAATAAATAAAATTATTTGTAATATTTTTAGAAATTAAATAATATTTGTATAAAGTTTAAAATTTGAAGAAATATTTATGAAAATACAAATTGTTTTTTTATAACAATGTTTGTGTAAACAACTCTTGATTTATATATAATAGTTATTTGACAGCTAAGCGGGTGCATTCATGTTGAATGTTTAATACTTGGCCATTGGATTTTAATCGTTCGGCTGTCGCCGGCTCTACCCATATAAATTTCACTCAGTCCTGGTAGTTTCATTTTTTTTTTTTTTTCAGTTGTACCTTTGAGTTATTTATCCTTCCTTGTTTTAAAGGCGTCTTAATTTGCAATTATAAAATTTGTTTGGAGACAACCAATATTGTCATCTTGTTGGGTCTCCCACCTAATTATGTAATTGAAGGAATGCATCCCAATTTGGATACATTATATTTTTCCGATACTAATGTCGAATTGTTAATTAATTTTTGGAGAATGCTTAACATTTTATTTTGATGATACCTTTTTTAGAAACTATTTGATTTATTAAATTTATTTATACATATATCATAATTAAAAATTATTTATTCTCTAAATAATTATATGAAGGTCATCTTCATAAATAATCAACAAGATTAGAGATTGTTTAGTCATTCATATATATCAATTAAATTGAAGATTTTTCATAAAATTTTAATTTTTATAAAAACTATTGATTTATTTGATATATAAACGATTTCCAATTTTATTAATTTTTTTTACTCAAATGATCTTAACATGATTCTTTAAATAATGAATGAATCTAATTAATGATATATATACAAAGATTATTAGATAAAACGAAAGAATAGTACCATAAAATATGATAAGATAGTATATGCAAGGATTTTTCATATTTTTTTGTCACATATAATATATATATATATATATATGATTACGAGTAAATTTTCTAATTGATATGTTCGAGGTATATTGGAACATTACCTATATGCTAAAACGACTGGGTTCTCACCACTGTTCACGAACAATGCATTTTCAATTTTGCCCCTCTTCCATCTGCCTCTTTTTTCTCTTGTTTTCCTTTTATTTCTTTGCGATTGTTCCATGGTCGATGTTGAAGTTTTGTTTTCCTTCAAATTTCCCCGTCTCTCCTCTTGTCTTGCTTTCAGACCGAAGATCTCTTTGCCGCCTTCACATTCACAGCCCACTTATCTTCTCTGCTTTGTTTTCTTCAATTTGACATGGTTGTTTTGATTTTTGCAGGTCGGTTCTGTCGATGGTGGAAGCAGAAAACACGGGTAAAGTTTTGTTTTGATTTTTCTTCAATTGGCCGTGATGACCGCCGATGATACTATAAGAGGCGCTCGTCTTCTCGACAACGATATCCAAATACTGAAGGTCCCTTATTCACCGTAGCATTTTGTTACGGGTTTTGTAAATCGAGGTATGGGTTTATGAGGTGACATTCACGTTTGAGCTTTGGGGCTAAAATTTCTAATTTATTTATCTTTTACAGTTTGGGTAGAGGTAGAACCGAAATGAGGAACTCTACCCGTCATTAATTTCATTGGTGAGTTTGTTTGTTTCATGAATCAAGCTATATATTTTGTGAACGTAGTTAGCATATTATCTGTAAAATTGGTTTCAATCTGTTTGCATATTTCACATGTTTGTAGATGTCATGATCCGGCCCATCTAGCACAATATTGTCCGCTTTGGGCCCAGCCCTCACGGTTTTGTTTTTGGGAGCTCACGTGCAACTTCCCAATAGGTCACCCATCATGAGATTGCACCAGCCTCAACACGCTTAACTTTGGAGTTCTCAAGGAATCTAAAGTCAGTGAGCTCTCAAAAGACCTTGTGTTAGATAGATACGTGCATACACATATTAGGCACTTCACCTTTCCCTCTCCGAGCAATGTGAGATTGTTCACCGATCTTGCCTTTCCAAGCTCACGGGTCTTGCTCACCATTCTTGCTTCTCAAGCTCACGGGTCTTGCTCATCGTTCTTACTTCCAAGACCGGATCTTACAATCCACCCCACTAGGGGCCCAGCGTCCTCGCTGGTACACTTCCGGTCGGGGTCTGGCTCTGATACCATTTTATCACGACCCTACCCATCTAGTACAATATTGTCCGCTTTGGGCCAGCCCTGACGGTTTTCGGGAGCTCACGTGCAACTAGCCCTCACGGTTTTGTTTTCGGGAGCTCACGTGCAACTTCCCAGTAGGTCACCCATCTTGGGATTGCACCAGCCTCAACTCGACTGACTTGGATTCCTTTAAATTTGGAGTTCCCAAGAAATTCAAAGTCAGTGAGCTCCCAAAAGACCTTGTGTTAGATAGATACGTGCCCACACATATAAAGCACTTCACCTTTCCCTCTCCGAGCGATGTGGGATTGTTCACCGATCTTGCCTTTCAAAGCTCACGGATCTTGCTCATCGTTCTCGCTTCTCAAGTTCACAGTTCTTGCTCACTATTCTTGCTTCCAAGACCTGGTCTTACAGTAGATTTTATTGTTTTTCTTCTTTGAATATCTAATACTTTATTGTTCATGTTATTTAAATTTGGTTTGGATTTTTTGGATTTTCAATAAATCTGTTTAAATATTTTCTTCAATTTTTGTTTTTGATAAATCGATTGTTTTTTCGGCTTTTAGTCAATAGCTTGAAGCTTCGAGTCCCCACAACAAAATTTTTTAATCCACTCCTCTCTAAAGTCATTGAAGTCGTGAAGCCAAAGATGAAGAAGATCGTCAACATATGTAGAGGTGAGTTTAGTTTCTGAGTCGGTTCAGTTTTGTTGTTTAAATGGATTTTATGAGCTCTTCATAAATTTTGGCCTGTTGAATTTTTTGGACAGTTGAATTTTTTGGATAGTTGATGATTTTTGGGTAAAATTAGGCTGATTCTTCACCATGTTTGGTGTATCTATGGCTAAAGATTGTGTTTACAATTCATTGAAATAGGTTAGTTCATTATGTTTTTTCTCTTTGGTTATATTTTTTTTCCCAATCCTATTTATTCTCTTAGCGTGTGGTTTTGTAGCTGTCTTCTCTGCATTTTTGTATGATATTCAATAAAAATTTGTTGAAATCGTTCTCACAATTTGGTTGTTCTTTGGATGCTTTAGGTTTTAATATTTCCTTTATGCCATTGGAAATTTGTTGAAACCTTGCATACGCTTTGGTTGTGATCTGGATGGTTTGAGTTGTATAAAATGATGTTGTGTTTTCTTATAAAGCTGCCAACATTTATTAAATTTTTGATGGTTTTGGCTCCAATTAATCTCGTGCTTTTACTAAAGTGAAAAAGATTCATATGGCAGCGTCTATACTAATTTTCAACAAATCTGTTTAAATTTTTTCTTAAATTTAGAGTTTTAATAAATCGATTGTTTTATCCTCTTCTCTTCGATAGCTTAAGGCTTTTAGGCCCCACAACAAAGTTTTTTTCTCCATTCCTAAAGTCCTTGCAACCAAAGAAGAGAAAGATCACCAGCATATTTAGAGGTAAAAAGTTTTTTCTGAGTTAATTGATTTTGTTCTTTAAATGGATCTTATGGGCTCTCTATCAATTTTGGATATTTGATTTTTTTGGGTTGGTTGGTTGATCTTTGATTAAAATAGCGATGATTGTTCACCATGTTCCTGTATCTATGGTCTACGATTTGTATTTTAAGTTAATTACATATTCTCTACTTGGTCATAATTTCTCCCAATCCTATTTGTTTCTTTTCCATATGTTTTTTAGTTGGTTTTCCTGCATTTTTTATGATATTCGTTGGAAAGTTGTTGAAATCGTTCATACTATTTGGTTGACCTTTGGATGCTTTGGCTTTCAATTTTTCTTTCATAAATGATCTTCTTCTAGGTCCTTGCTAAGTAGTATTCATCCTTTATGAATGGCTTCCATCTTATGCCTTTTGAAGCATACCTTCCTTCTTTGTTACTTCAATATGTAATTTGGGTTCCATTTGTTTCCAACATTTGAACTTCGGATTCTTTCTTTGTGACTTGCAGAGTAGAGGGTTAATATTCGTTAAGGACATATATTTGCATACTTATTACTACAGTAGTTAATAATGCTTGTGTAACAACCCGTTTCGAATTCTAGGATTATATTAGTGACTAATTAAGGATTAGTGAGACTAATCAGTGATTAGTTGAATGATTTCGAACTGAAGGTGCGAAATGACCGTTTTGCCCTTGGAGATGGGCAAAATGTTGACTTTTGACTCAGACGGTCAAATGGACTTTAGCCAATGACTGTGACGTGGTTTGAGACTCACGAGTCCATAGACAGATGACACGTCGAAATCGGACATCGAACGGGAAAGTTATGGTCACGGGAGTGAAATCGGTTAAACTTACGTCTTGAGAATTCGATGGAAATAATAATAAAATATTGAAATGTGATTAATGATTATGGTCCCTTGGATGAGTGGCAAGTGTCACTCATCCTATGTTTTGAGACCCTAAATTGTGGATCATGTTTCCCGTTAATCCATTATTAATTATCCATCTTCATCCTCAATTATCATTTCTTCTTCATTATCAATCATCTTCTCTGTTTCTTCTTTGAACCGTGAAAAACAGAGTATGATTGTGTGAGAACACTGAACTCCTTCCATAGCTAACTTCCTTCCACAGCTAACCTTGAGAGGAATTGTGAGAAAATTAGGAGACTGAGATAGAAAGGAAAACACGAGAGACAAAGAGGGAAATTGAAACCCATAATAGAAAAATTGGGGAAATGGGGTGAGAATTTGAATTTCAAGCTGTGAGCTCTGAGGATCAAAATTGAAGCTTGAGTTAGCTTCCTGAGACCATTTCGAGCCAATCCACATCAAGAACTAAGAGAATTGGTGTCTGTTTGGCTTAGAATAGACATGGCGAAAGTGAAGAATTTCGAGGATTGAGTTGTGAATTTAGAAGGCTTAAACGATAAAATTGAGATCGAAAATAAGTTTATCATAGTCCTACGAAGCTTTTGGATGGATCAATTGAAGAAAAACAAGTGGGATTGATGAACTTCGAAGAATGAACAGTGCACAGATATCCTTCGAATATTCATCTTCGAATCGGTTGGATTGAGGTAAGGAATTGTGTAATTGGACATACAGACCTCTAATTAACATTAAAACGATGATGTTAGCTAAATCAATTGAAAGAATTGATGCAGAATTGACAGGGATTGCGTCGGGTGGTCTCGCGGGTTGCATAACCCGAATTGCAGGAAATCGGGTTGGGACGACGACACTATAGCAGGAGCGTGATGGTCACGCGAAGCCACTCACAGTGGCGCATGAGGGCGCGTGGTGCCTTGTTTCAAGGTGAGGTCAACATGACTTTGAATCCTCTCAGTGTAACGAACATTTTGGCACTGGTTTCGAGGAAATCGGATATCGTTTCGATAGAGTTCTGTGTATCCGAAGTTTTGATTTACATGTTAAATACGTATTTAAATCCCAAAAAAATTAAGGAAAATTATATGCGATATATTGAAGTGTTAGTGACCCTCGATAATGATTTTGGATAGGAATTGTGATTTTTAGAATTTACGGAAAAACGTGCAGCTCAGAAGCGATGCGTTTGGACGGTGTGTGCGAGTGGACTTTGTTTTCTACGTGATGCATGCATATATATTTTAAATGCTTTATTATATGATTTGACATAATTTGACATGATTCGATTTTCTGGATTATTATATTGTTTTGGGCACGATTTTCGAGAAATTGTGAAATTGATGTTTTGGGCATAAGCCCGGAATTGAAAAATGATGTTTTGACTCGGATTATGAGTCAAGGATTGATTTGATGGATTTACCTAATGTTTTTTGGATATATTTTATGGATTTACATGAAAATGGCAACTCAGTTTACGGTTGCACGGAATTACGTGAAATCAAGATTTTGGGCTTGAGACCCAATGGAATTGTGATTTTGATTGGATTTGTATTTCCATGTGGTTACATGATGGTATTGATGGTTTTCGGATTTATGGAATAAATCGGGACATTATTTTTACGGATTTGAGGAAACTATATTTGGGGCTAAGACCCTGTGTTGATAATGATTTGAGTTTCAAACACAACTGTTTTAACTGGTTTTCATGATGGTGATGTGTTGCAGATATTTAGGGCTTCCGGTTGGGAATGTGTTTTCCCCAGAGTGCACCCTGGAGATATCGCTCGCCTCCGGGATGGGATGTGTTCGCCCGGAGAGGTCACGTAGCACGGTTTGTTGTCCTGCAGCCGAGAGAGGCTCGACTCAGATGTGTTGGTATTATGTGAAGATCAATCGATGATGTGTTCACGACGATCTGGAATGTTGGCTGGTGATGTGTTCAAAACGACATGCTCGCATTTGAGCGGCCCTTAGCTTATTTGATTTGCACGCGTTGAAGGGATAACGTGACTAATGAGATTGGATATGGAAATGAGTCCCGTGGATTTATTGAAATTTTTGATTTATTGATATTTGTGTCCAGATACTTTATATCATGAATTGATTTGATGAACATGAATTTCAGGGAAAATGTGGACCATGGGAATTTAGAAACATGTTTTGATTTTATCGGTCCACTATTCATACTTGATTGATTTCACACTATTACTCATGTTTTATGATATGCATGCATGTTTGTGAAACTGGAGGGTAAGAATGTATTTTGGTAAATGTATTTATAAAAGTTTGTTTTGTCCACTCATACCTTTTCTTTTTTATTGACCCTCCAGGTCGTGGCGCGATGATCGAGGCTATTCGAGAGGTGGAGGTATGAGTAGGCACATGTGCAGTTATCCCTTGTTTGGCAAGTCTTGAAGGGTAATTTTGGAACCTCAGTTGACTTGTCAGACGGGAACAGGACCGGGCACAGTTATCTATGTCCTTCGGGGACGGGTCCTGTCAAATTGGTATTAGAGCACTAGGTTGTTGATTCTATTGCCATGTCATACCTCCGAAACGTAAGCCTCGTGCCCGACCTGTTAGTGAGACTAGTATATTAGGGTATATGAGACCTCATGATAGATCTCAGAATGGAATTGACCCTGGTTTGGGGGTTAGATGTTAATCAGTGTACACTGTGACTTACTAACTGTTGAACCCGGATTTATGTGGGTCTCATGAATGAATGAACCCAAAGGCTAGAAAGGTAGCACAATTGGGTAGATTGGACTCGGGATAAAATAATTCTCAGTAAATTCCTTAAGTGGAATGTGTGTTTCAGAGTCTAGAGTGTGATGGGATATCCCTTAGACTTTCTAAGTGGTATAAGATGTGGTTCACCAGCGGTATTTTCTGGGTGACCGGGTATGTCAAAGATGGAAAGGATGATTGAGATGAGATTGGACTCAAGAGGAGTCGAGATATGGATACGGGACTCAAAACGAGTCAGGATTTTGGGTAGGACTCGAGATGAGTCTTGGTAATGTATCGGGACTTGGAAGGAGCCGAAAAGGTTGAACAGAATTATGGTTTATGACACAACCGACCCATGTGATTGCGAAATATTTGGCATATGGGATGCCAAGGATAAGTATAGAGTTAGATACTGATGGGGTATGGGTTTATGAATTGGTATTGCTTAACCCTGTGTCTTGGATTTATGGATTTGGATGGGTGGCGTCAGTTTCACTTAGTGATTAAAGGTTCGGGTAAAGACCCTAGTACACAGAGATTTGGACTTAGGAGATAGTCCAGTTCAGTGGGACGTCAGTTGGGTCCACTGGGAGATTAAATGATAAGGTTAATTGCACAATGATGCTCATGATTGTGGGTCGTCTGGTCACATCATAAAGAAATGGTTATTTAGTTTGGTAAAGTGATAGAGGCACCGGTTGGAGTGCAATAGAGCAGAGATTGGCACCTGGAGTGACTGCTGATGTGGCAGGCGAGGGAAGAGTTGGTAGGACCCATGATGGATTGTAAGGGTATGGTCGGATTTGGGACCATATACCCGAGGATCGATAAATTCTGAGCAGGAGGCCTGAGTCGCCCCTGGAGTGATGACCTAGATGTTTATTACTTGTGGTCATGATGTTTGTATTTGGTAGGTCCCAGTCTATCTGCTCTTCTGTGTCTCGGAGTTATACATTTGGATGGTTATGAAGATGTCCGTGATATAGAGAGGTCCGTGATTGGTTAAGGTATGGAAGTTGGTGAGCCGACTAGAGTTACGGAAGTGATAGATTTGATGATATCTATGTGGTCACCTTGGTAATTAGATTTGGTGAAATTGGTAAGATATAAGGGAGTAGACCCCTTTTATGTGAGGCTACCCAAGATGACTAACCATACGAGCCTAATGGCTGAATTGGGTATTCTTGGACTTGGATTGAGCTGGGCATAATCCTTGGGATGGATTGGTTAATGAATCATGATACCTCTATCGAGTATGTCGATTAGAAAGCGATATGTGGAGTTTAGGATTACCAAAGGGTATGTTTCAGGGTGCTACCCGCTAGAATGATATTGACCCTCAGAATCGATGGATTTTTTTGTAAGAGGTAATCAAATTTTACTGGGCACATGTGTGACACATGTGAGTAGTGTCTGAGATGCCCAGTGAAGGCCGAGGATGTATGGATTTCTCAAAATATTTCCTGCTTTTTTGCCAGGATGAGAGGTTGATTTTGTTGGAGGTCATGTCGAGTATACGAGTTGTTTCTCGGACACTTCGGTATGTGACACCTACGGAGTCATAAGGACTGAAGGTGCAAGTACATGACTTGATAGATACTGGTTCGTTCGGTCGAGTGTCGCCGTGGGGAACCCAGTGTTGTTAAAGAGGAAAAAGGGAGGATGGTCCGAGCTTACATGTCGATTATTGGAAAACTTAATAAGGTAACGGTATATCCCTTATCACGAGCTAATGATTTGTGGTTCTATTGTAAATGTGTGATTATTGGGCCTATTGAGAGTAGCCAACAAGGTGATGACTATCGACTATGAGTAAAAGAGGAAAAGCTAATGTTTGGATTCGATATGACCAAGGTTAGTCGATGGTGATGCCTTTGGATGGGCAAATGAATCGGTTATGTTTGTGAGTTGATGAGATAGGTATTCTGGCCATAGTTCGATTGGTTATGATAACATGATGGATGCTATACTGGTGTGCCCACATCTACGGATGTGCATGTGATGTGCATGATGAATGTGTTGAATATCCTAAGAAAAAAAAAGTGTGGTTGAATAAGTGTTAGGTTTGGTCGACCAGAGTAGACTTGTGACATATGTGATAGTAAGGGCCGAGATTAGTATGAATCCCAGGAGAAACAGATGTATTGGTCAGTGGGAAATAACTAAAGATTGTGATAGTGTTTATGAGTTGCTTTGAGATTGGTTGGATACCATCGAGGATTGTAGAGGGGTTCTCTACAATATTACCAGTTGTTGTGACTGATCAGGAAGGAAGTCAGATATGTTTGAAACGAGGACCATGTATAGTATGGTTATGATTGGGGAAGTGATTCTATTAATGTTGACCTTTCCTGTGGACACATTGATGTGTCACTATGAGATTTGTGATTTGGCGAGGTGTTTTCGGCAGCATAGGGCGAGGATTGCTGATTCTAGCTAAACCCTCAAGAGTTTTACTTTCCCCCACATGGTTTGGGATCGACCATAGTGATCTATGGGCCGAGTATGCAGAAGTCATACCTCTGGAAAGGACTACGCGATGGTGGGGGTATATTGAGATTACAACCGCATGGTCAGGTTGGGTATCTTTTCGGAGCGGTTATTGAGATAGCCAGTATACTAAGCAGAGAGTTAATATGTTCGATAACTTAAGGATATGTGAAATCCTTTTATTGATGAAACTCCATAGGATTGGAGTGACAGATGGCTTAACTTGATAACTTGGACTATTGGAGTCCAACTGCAGGATCATACTTGGTGTATGATGTAGATTAGAGTTGAGATTAAGGACGGATATGACTTGAAACATGGAGTGGATGATTATACTGGATGCCAGTCACTGGCATGAGATAGGCATTGGGAATGCTTGTGATGAACAATATAACAAAGTGAATAATTGAATTTGGGATACAGATTGACTCTAGGGAAGAAGGTAGTGTGATTAGATGAATGGGGGGAATGAATTCCCATCTTATGGGATCCTATGCGGTTATTGGTTTAGTGGCTTGGTATCATATGCGTGAGAATTTAAGCCATTGTACTATGTCACGAGTAGATGGCATGTGCTTAAGATAATAATATTGACACTTGTGATTCCTGGATTGTGTGGACTCGGATGTGAGCTAGGCTACGTACTCCGAGTAAGGAAATGGTATGACTTCCCATGGGCCAGGGGTCTACTGAAAATTTTGTCCCGATGTTAACCCAGTGTTAGGGACTGGTTGTATTGTTTGCAAAGGTTTGGTTCTGATTTATATCCGGTTGAACCAGAATAGTATAAGGTTGATTGTCTTTCCGGTGGGGAGAAATATCTTGGCACTTACTGATCGAAATTTCAAGGACGAAATTCTTTAAGGGGGATAGGTTGTAACGACCCGTTCTGAATTTCGGGATTATATTAGTGACTAATGAAGGATTAGTGAGACTAATCAGTGATTAGTTGAGCAATTTCGAACGAAAGGTGCAAAATGACCATTTTGCCCTTAGAGGTGGGCAAAATGTTGACTTTTGTCTCGGACGGTCAAATGGACTTTGGCCAATGACTGTGACGTGGTTCGGGATGTCACTAGTCAGTAGACAGGAGGCACGTCGAAATCAGACATCAAACGAGAAAGTTACGGTCACGGGAGTGAAATCGATTAAACTTACGTCCCGGGAATATTGAAATGTGATAAATGATTATGGACCCTTGGATGAGTGATAAGTGTCACTAATCCCATGTTTTGAGACCCTAAATTGTGGATCATGTTTCCCGTTAATCCATTATTAATTATCCATCTTCATCCTCAATTATCATTTCTTCTTCATTATCAATCATCTTCTCTGTTTCTTCTTTGAACCGTGAAAAACAGAGTATGATTGTGTGAGAACACTGAACTCCTTCCATAGCTAACTTCCTTCCACAGCTAACCTTGAGAGGAATTGTGAGAAAATTAGGAGACTGAGATAGAAAGGAAAACACGAGAGACAGAGAGGGAAATTGAAACCCATAATAGAAAAATTGGGGAAATGGGGTGAGAATTCGAATTTCAAGCTGTGAGCTCTGAGGATCAAAATTGAAGCTTGAGTTAGCTTCCTGAGACCATTTCGAGCCAATCCACATCAAGAACTAAGAGAATTGGTGTCTGTTTGGCTTAGAATAGACATGGCGAAAGTGAAGAATTTCGAGGATTGAGTTGTGAATTTAGAAGGCTTAAACGATGAAATTGAGATCGAAAATAAGTTTATCATAGTCCTACGAAGCTTTTGGATGGATCAATTGAAGAAAAACAAGTGGGATTGATGAACTTCGAAGAATGAACAGTGCACAGATATCCTTCGAATGTTAATCTTCGAATCGGTTGGATCGAGGTAAGGAATTGTGTAATTGAACATACAGACCTCTAATTAACATTAAAACGATAATGTTAGCTAAATCAATTGAAAGAATTGATGCAGAATTAACAGGGATTGCGTCGGGTCGTCTAGCGGGTTGCATAACCCGAATTGCATGAAATCGGGTTGGGATGACGACATTGAAGCAGGCGCGTGATGGTCACGCGCAGCTACTCACGGCGACGCTTGAGGGTGCGTGGAGCCTTGTTTCAAGGTGAGGTCAACATGACTTTGAATCCTCTCAGTGTAACAAACATTTTGGCACTGGTTTCGAGGAAATCGGATATCGTTTCGATAGAGTTATGTGTATCCGAATTTTTTATTTGCGTGTTAAATAAGTATTTAAATCCCAGAAAAATTGGAGAAAATTATATGAGATATATTGAAGTGTTAGTGACCCTCGATAATGATTTTGGACAGGAATTGAGATTTCTAGAATTTACGAAAAAACGTGCAGCTCGGAAGCTAGGCTTTTGGACGGTGTGTGTGAGTGGACTTTGTTTTCTAACCGTGATGCATGCATATATGCTTTAACTGCTTTATTATATGATTTGACATGATTGATGCTTCAATACGGTGATTTATCAATTTTTTGGATTATTATATTGTTTTGGGCACGATTTTCGAGAAATTGTGAAATTGATGTTTTGGGCTTAGGCTCGGAATTGAAAAATGATGTTTTGACTCAGATTATGAGTCAGAGATTGATTTGATGAATTTACCTAATGTTTTTCGGATATATTTTATGGATTTACGTGAAAATGGCAACTCGGTTTACGGTTGCACGGAATTACGTGAAATTGAGATTTTGGGCTTGAGACCTAATGGAATTGTGATTTTGATTGGATTTGTATTTCCATGTGGTTACATGTTGGTATTGATGGTTTTCGAATTTATGGAGTAAATCGGGACATTTTTTTTACGGATTTGAGGAAATTATATTTTGGGCTGAGACCCTGTGTTGATAATGATTTGAGTTTCAAACACAACTGTTTTCACTAGTTTTCATGATGGTGATGTGTTGCGGATATTTAGGGCTTCCAGTTGGGAATGTGTTTTCCCCGGAGTGCACCTTTGTCCACTCACACCTTTTCTGTTTTATTGACCCTTCAGGTCGTGGCGCGCTGATCGAGGCTATTCGAGAGGTGGAGGTATGAGTGAGCACAAGTGCAGTTATCCCTTGTTTGGCAAGTCTTGGAGGGTAATTTTGGAACCTCAGTTGACTTGTCAGACGGAAGCAGGACCAGACACGGTTATCTATGTCCTTCGGGGACGGGTCCTGTCAGCTTGTCTATGAAAACAGTGGGATTTTTTGTGCTCTTATATTTGAGGACTAGAATAGTATTTCATAATTCATTTACGTTGTTGTTTGCTTCTCTTCTGGGTTCTCTTGACCTCCTTAGAAATTACCGTTATTTAGTTATATTATACATATTTGTTTTATCTTTTTTGGATAAAAAATTAGTTAACTTTTTTTGATCCACTTATTTTATGGGTATTTTCGACCCTGGTTGCTAAGAATGCTGAAGCAGAAACAAAAGTTACTGCTAATGAAAATATTGAACTTTAAACTATCACAATATCAAACATTTTCTCATTTATTTCATTTCAAAATTGAACATTTGTCCATTTGATAAATATGTCTCATCATTGTCCTAATTCTGTGAAAAGTTACATTAGCTCATATAAAATTCATATAATTATGGGAAAAAGTACATTAGCTGAAAAATGTTGTATAACAATATTATGTGCTGAACTGTCAAATTTATTCTTAGTCCAGTTGCTTACATAGACATAGCTTACTTTAACCACTGGCATAGAGATATCTTCAAAATTTACATAATTTACTTAATATGTGCTCTATAGTTTTATTATCTAATTTATTTAGAGATATCTTCGTTCAGGTAAATTATTGTTGCTTCTGTTAGCCAAAAAAAAAATTGTTGCTGCTTTTTTAGTGACATTTAATTTTTTGTGCTAGTTATTTGTTGCTATTTTGGTATTTTTTTAGTCCAGTTATCTACTATTTTCTTCTACCTCATATTGAAGCTGGTTCATCTTACATGTTATCTGCGTTTTTCTTTCATTGGACTACTTTATGGTATTAAATAATGTATAATTTTGTCATACATAGTGTTGACAATATTTTTATTTGTTAGGGGAAGCTATTGATCATTTAGAAGTGTTGTTGATCATTTAGAAGGCTTTTGCTTGTAAATAGGTCAGTTTAGTTATTTGTTATTGTATAATATTCCAGCAATTAAATAAATGGTTATATAATTTGTTGTTTTACACTTTTGTGATGTTAAACTTACAATTTGATCATAATATTGAATAGCTTTTCCCGATTGCTAATATCCAATTTTGAATTTACAAAATTTAGATACTGTAATATTTTTACCATCGATTGTAAAAATTTACCTTTGACCTATTTATTATGGAAATTTACATTATACTATTTTAAAAATAGTTTTTTTCTACTTCGTAACTTATGCCCACCATTTCATCATAATATTCAGCAGTCTGTTTTTATTAGATGAGATCAAAGTTTTATTTTGTGCAATCTTCAATAGTATACACTTTGTTGAGTTCATGTACTTACGATATTAGCACCATCCTATCTACTTCAATTATGGTTCTATGTTGTATCATTATGATTCATGTCTTTGTTATGTTTGTCTTTAGGTTCATATTTGTCTCATGTTAAGTGGGTAGTTGTTAAAATCCTTTTGGCAATTTGGTTGCCAATTTGAAATTGCAGCATCTATACTGAATATGGTTTTACATGAATTGGTTGCTAATATCCAATTTTGAATTTATAGGATTTAGATATTGCATTATTTTTACTATCAATTGTAAAAATTTATTTTCAATCTATCTATTAGGGAAATTTACATTATAACATTTTGAAATTAGTTTTTTAACCTGCAGCATCTCGCGGGCTTCTTGCTAGTGATCAATAACTAATAGCCCAACGTAGCAACATCACATTCTGTTCACACATATGCATAAAATTTGGTGAATGCCCAATAAAAAAATTAGAGGTCAGAGATTGAAATAAATAAAGTTAATATTATCGGAAGAAAACTTATTAATAATGAATTATATTTTTATGATCATTACATGTTATATTTGGAAAAAAAAATTAGATAACGAGAAAATAAAATAATGAGGTGAAATTATTTTGTAAATAAGACATTTCATTGTAAATTTAAACTTTTTTTTTTCTAACTATTGACAAAACTAACATTGGTCAATGTATACCTGATAATTATGGTGTCCATTTGTAAGTTGTGTTGTCTTATTTTCATTAACATATCACAAATTCACAAATAAAACCCTCCCGCAATTGTATAAGTTTCTTAATCCAAAGTATACGGTTTTTGTCGATGTAGATGATGATATCTACATAGATGGATTTTATCGTATAATTTTTATACATACTATATAACGAAATATTACACGAGTCATTGAAATATAGGAATCAAAATCTTCCGAATAACTTCGATTAAGATCGATATAAACTAGCCCATATATGTATATGATCAAACATGTTAACTATTTGTTGACACCATATTGAATTAGACTCACTAAGCCATATACCTAAAAATCAAACATCAAAGAATAACTAAGGACCTAAAACAACCAAACAATTGAAAAGACAACTTCGGTCAAGCCCACACAACCTATATAACCCTAACAATGAGTCTAACATGAGATGACACGTAGACACATCCTCACCATCGATCTACATGCCACATGTCAGCACCAAAATAAAAGTGTATTTATCCTTCATCAAAACTATTCATCAAGTCCATCTCAATTACCAGTACAAAAAATCTGCACATTTCCCAATAAGATAATTAATATTCACTATTCACTATTATTCTATCAAAATTACCACTTACTGTTATTTCTTTCAAACAAACTTACTAACTTAACCGTTGGAGAACCTTAGGCCAGCACGAATTCGATACTTATCCTTAACAGACGGTTCACTACTCTTCCTAAACAATAGGTTCGAAAGACATGTGAAATTAGATGATTGGATAAGACATAATCCTAAATTGGAATATTTTGTGCTTCAACACTATTAAACAACTCATATGTCTTAGGAGATATATGTGAAGTACTTCTTGTTCATTAATATCTCAAAACTACTCCATTATAATTAAGACTCGAATACAAGTTCATATATGACAGGTCTCATCAGAAAACGTCTAAAGAACCATGCCCAGTCCTACTCCTATCTGACAATTGAACCGAAGTTTCCAAAAACACCCTTAACACTTGTCATATAAGGGATAACATCTCAAGTTCCACTCAAAGGAACTGTGCTAACTAATCGTCACAACTAATAGTGGACAACTAGAGCAACTTGAACAACAGTAAGACAAGGGTACGAACCCTTTTATGTAGTTTCCCACAAACACTTAGTCGTAAATAAATGCCTCTTCCATAAGAATGGCCACAACAATATTCAACGGCCTGGAGGGATTTCAAAACCTGTAAAAGTGTGAGTCGATAAAAATAAACATTTGAAACACAATTTATATGGAAAAACATCATTTACCCTCTAATTATAAAGCATGCATACATATAAAGAAAACATTTAGAT
This sequence comes from Prinsepia uniflora, assembly GCA_032719365.1. NCBI lineage: Eukaryota > Viridiplantae > Streptophyta > Magnoliopsida > Rosales > Rosaceae > Prinsepia > Prinsepia uniflora. The sequence continues at coordinate 29,561,662 of CM064870.1, read as the reverse complement.
TCAAAATAGTAAAACACATGAATTTCATATGTAATGTAACGACCCATCCCGAATTAGCAGGATTAATTAAGAATTAATGACGGATTAGTGAGACTAATCAGGGATTAGACGAGGGTTAGCGGATGAGCAGGGCAAAATGACGATTTTGCCCTTGAAATGGGCGTATCGTTGACTTTTCGTTCTGGCAGTCAAATGGACTTTGGCCAATGACTGTGACGTAGTTCGGGACGTCACGAGTTCATAGACAGGTGGCACGCCCGATTCGATGTTCAAGGAGGAAGTTATGATTTTCGGAAGCTCGGGGGCATTTTGGTAATTTGGTTGAATATGGGTAAATAGTTGACTTTTGACCTGGGAGGTCAGATGGCCAAGGGCCGAGGACCGTTATGTAGATCGAGGTGATACAAATCCGTAGACAGGCGGCACGTCGAATTCGGACGTTCGACGGAGAAGTTACGGTCCACGGAAGTTCCGTGGTACTATTGCACGAAGTTCGAGACATATTGATTTTTGTCGTAAGTGGGGCCCAGATATTTTGGCAAGCCCAATGGATGAGTGACAAGTGTCACCCACCCATTGCCCACCTTCCTACATACATGCATCGACCATCTTCTTTGTTTTCTCAAACCAAACCCGATCTCACCTAAAACCTACCCCAAAACCATTTCAATCCTTGTTTTTGATTTGAGGGGGAGAAACTGGGTGAGAGGAGGACTGAAAGGCAATGGCAGGATGGCCAACCGTCGTGGACGGCGGAGGAAGGCCACGGCAGAGGTAACCCGAGACCCCTCCTTTGTAATTTCAAATTCAATTTTTTGTATTGGACGTTGGAGGATGTTTTGGATTATTGGAGTGCGTTTGTGAGGTTTGTATGATGAATTAGAGGAGGTTTGGACGGTGGGGGGGGACGGCTGAGCAGCCCATGGAAGGGTCTGGAATTTGGGTCGTGAGAAACAAAATTGAACTGGTTGGTTTTGGATGGTTTTCCTTGGTTTTCTTTATATAATTAGGTTGCTAGAACTGAATCAGGGAGATTGGGATTAAAAATGAAGAAATTAGACGAAAAATATGGAAAATATAGGGTTGGACCGGTCACGCCGGTAAAGTTACAGGCTTGAACCGAACCGGCCAGTCTGGACCAGTCTGAGGTTGAAGATGAAGTATTGTAGCCCGGCGCGTGAGGCCCACGCGCAGGGCAATCTCAGGGCGCGTGACAGCGCTGGCAGGGAATTTGGGGAAGTGTACAATATATAATTTCATCTATTCGATGTAACGAACATTTTGGGACTGGCTTCGTGTCAATCGAACATCGTTACGATATAGTTCGGGACGTCCGAAGGTTTAGGTTCGCGTTTAAAAATATTTAGAAATTCCGAAAAATTACGATACTTTAGTGAGGGCTTATTTAAGTAGTTAATAACCCTCTATTACAATTTGGACAGGTTCGGGAGTCCCGGAGGTGATAATTGGCCAGGGAGAGGCTTATGACGCGTGTATCGAGGCACGACTTCAGACGGTCTGTGAGTGGACTTGTTTTATGAATTTGATGCATGCATAAATGTTTTATAATTGTTTTAATACATTCTTTGTGATGCCATGAGTGCGTTTTTTTGTGGTAGCCTAGGATTTACGTATTTGCACGTATTTCGATATTTCAGTTTTATATGATGCTTATACGTGCTAGGTTTTTAACAAGGGTTTAATAAATGGATTTTGGACTTAGAAATATGAAATCGGGCATGAGACCTATTTGATTGGAAACTCTCAGACTTGAAGTCCATTTGATTTGACGAGGAATCGGACCGAGGGTCCATTTGAGTTATACGATCGAACCAAGGATCCCTTTGATTTACGAGTTCGAGCTTGAGGCTCAGTTGGTTGTAATCTCGGGCTTGAGGCCCCTTTGACTGTAGTATCGGGCTTGAGGCCCCGTTGGTTTTGAAATCGGGCTTGAGGCCCGTTGTTTTATGGTTTCGGGCTTAGGGCCCAGTTAGTCATGATATCGGGTTAGAGGCCCTGTTGATTGTAACATCGGGCTTGAGTCCCAGTTCGATTTATGAAATGAGAATTCGGGCATGAGACCCTGTTGAACTGCGGATTTAGGCCGAGGCCTGTGAAATGGATTTGACAGGTGAGGGCTAGAGATGGAATTTGGAAGCCCCGGTGAGGGCTAGAGACGGAATTTTCCCTCGTCTGATACTTCGTGTCAGACGGGATCAGGCACGTCTCATGTTAATCCCGGGGGATTTGGGACGGGTCCTGATAATGTGGTATCAGAGCAAGGTTTGTGCGCTCTAAACCCGAGTTATCATGGGGTACTCTGATGACTGCTCTGATATTGACAAGTGGTATCAGAGCAGGTTGGATCATTTGATACTCATGGTACTTTGATACCAAGTGGTATTAGAGCGTGTTTTACTCTTGGTGTGCGCGCAGGTCGAGGATGTGATGTCTCTGAAGTCGTAACAGCCCGTCATCAATCTGATAGTTAGGGTAAAAGTAGAAAGTGCCCCGGGCTGAACGAAATTCTATACGATAGTTGGAGGTTCGGTTGGCATCCAATGCTGTACATGTCGCCTATATCAAGGAAGTGGGTCCCGAGTAGGATCAGTATTTGTGTGAATCTAACGGCTTAGAGTCGTAGTGTAACTGGTAATTAGGATCCAATGGGCCCTTAGACACTGTATGACGACTTCTGAGTTGAGACCGTTGTCGGTTGTGTCATGTCGGATTGGAGAGTGTGCTGCAGAGAGTAGCTGAAGTCATGGTTAACCTGAGTGAGATTTTTGGGAATAGGAATGTGTGACCCTATTTGGCATGTGTTGCCATATTTGAGTGTGTCGAATCCCGGAGGGATGTCGACTGGTAGGAGATATCCGGAGTAGTTGCGGTGTGACACGATAGGATACGATTACGACGTGTAGTACTTGTGTAGTGTGAGGTACGGAGTATTGCCAAGTTCTTGTGGAGGCCAGCGGTTGAGAGCCGTAGAGTTACGAGAGGATGAGATCCTCACAGTGTGGTTACTGGTTGTTTGGACACCAGTATCGGAGTACGAAGACTCTTCGGAATCGAGAGCGAAGGATCGGTCAGGATGGTTGGGCTGCAACGGGCAGCCGGGTTTGTGATAACCCTAGTAGGAGATTGATTGGGCAAGTTAACATGAGTGCGGTACTTGTCGATCGGATCCTGAGGTGGACCGATCGGTGGATGTTACGTGTGGAGTGGTTGGTACCGGTGGTCGACTACCGCATGAATTTGGAGTCTCGATAGCAGAGTATTTCTAAGATTGGTCTGCACGAGGTTGTGGCAGAAGCTGCTATCGATGGACGTAGTCGTGTCTTATCAAGTTGGATAGGCTCAGGTAGTCGTGACGATTGTGATGATGGGATTTTTCAGTCGTGACGATGATACGAGGTGAGTGAGTGACGCACAGTACGAGCATAGATTCTGGATTCGACTCGATTACGGCTGAGTGAGATCGCAGAATGAGACGCTGACGTTGGGTGTTGGCACACTTACCACGCTACCTCTGTGAGGTGACGTGACTAATAGGATATACCTGGATGAGTGACAGGTTCCCTAGATATTCTTGGATGGATTACACGAGTGTGAATGCTGGAGTTGATCCCATAGAGTTTGGACGTACGAACCAGTATGCAGACGGAATAGTAGATGTGCCCAGAGTGGCGAGCATGTGAGTTCGGTGGGCACTGAGCGGGACAGAGAGGATCCCAAGTGGCTCTGTGCGAGGCATTAGGAGTAGTTGGTTTGGTGACCAGTTCCCTGATGATACAAGATTTGGGGCGCGAATGTGTGCCTAGAAATAGTAACGTTAAAGGTTGAAATGCCTAAGTGGCATTCGGGTGACAATATTAACGGATGACATGAGTGACGTCACATGACGTATGGGTCGGTTGGTCAGATATGGTAGTACACAAAGAGTTGGCTTTAGATCACGACAGGCGTTGCGATCTGTTTAGCCTACCGACCGATGTCAGTAGATTTCGACCAATTATGTGAGTCAGAGTTGGATCAGGTTAATTAAAAGTACGAGATGCAAGTGTTGGAGGCAGTTTATGCATATCCGTAAATAGTATACAAGGTTTAACCTTGAGTTGCATGAATTCCACTCGGAATAAGTGTACTCACTTGAACGGTAGTCGCGAACGCGTGGATGGTGTCCAGTGGAACTAAGGACTTGAGAGTCCATTGCATATTGGTGTTGATTGGCTACGGTTGACCATACCTCCTGAGTTTGAGACTTGGAAATTGTTTGCCTATAGGACGCGAGAATGCTCGTGTAATGAGTGAGCTCAGTATTTGGAAAAGAAGCATGTTTCCAACGTGATTGGAACTTCGGAATCAAGAGAAGTTGTGATTGAGACGATGAAAGGAGTGCTGATTCCGCATTGGAGATGGATATTCTGAGGTCACTGAGTGTGACTCTTTGGTAAATAGTGCTCAGTGCCGGAGGATGACATAGAATGAATTTTGATGTCATCATCTTGGATTCGTCCCTAGGTGGATGACGAGGAGTGATATGATAGCTAGAAGTTCAAAGAGGGTGTAAGAACCAAACACCTAGGCTGTAGGTCAAATTTGATTGACTTGGTGAGTAGATGGTATTTAGTGTCACAGGATGTGACGAGTGAGTGTCTGAGGTGATGGATTAGTGTTCGCCTGGTGACGGACGATTGGGGTCCAGACCATGGTTGGAACACGGATAGTAGTATGTGGTTGGACGTTGCCAGAGTGCAGTCCTTGAGTAGGCCAAGTAGGGCCTTGATGATTGATGTGATGTGGGTGCACCGGAATGTTGTGCGTGTTGAACGATGGCATTGACCACGGTCAATCGATATGTCAGGTTGAGAGTGCCCCGAGAGTTTGAATTTGTTGTAGATTGGATAGAGTCCTAGATGAACATGAGTGGCGATCGGATTAGATCTGATAGTGACAGTTTGGAGACTCGAGGTGAGTCTAGATGTTAGCAGAAATGGCTGAGTAACATGAGATACAATCTGGGGACTCGAGAACGAATCGAGATTAGAGTAGAGCAGCGAAGCGCAGTGGAGCCGGGAGTTGTCGGCTGGTCACGAAGTCGTGACATATTGTGGTAATGGATTTAATCGATATCCGACAAGTTCGGATTGGTATGGATTGATGGGACTCTAAGGAGAGTCAGTATGGGCATAGGTTTGCGAATGATCTGCGAGATGGGATTCGTGCCATTGTGATGGCAGCATCTTGAGGGTGTTGTCTGATTGGATGTTGCGCTAGATGCCAGCTTAGATGTGTTAGCCTTTAGTGGGAGTACGTAATTCAACCTGACGACTGTAGGATGGAACATGTCCGAGTGTTAGGCTGAAAATCCGTTTGAATGGCGTTGTGGTATTGCTGACCTGTCAAAGTGAGTGACAGGCGTGATCGACGAGTGTCGACATTTTGTCTTGAGTGAGATGTACGAGCTGACGTGTAGTGTTCGGAAATGAATTGGAGCTTTGGAGGCTCTGGTGACAGTACGTACCGACGAGTACGGTATGTGTGTCGGACGTGTACTGTTACTCGGGTATTCTCGCGTGTGTGTGGCGACCTGAGTCGGAGGACATGGTTGGATTCCACAATTTGGTTGTGGAATCGGGTCGATTTGAATTTCGAGGACGAAATTCTTTAAGGGTGAAGATTGTAACGACCCGTCCCGAATTAGTGGGATTAATTAAGAATTAATGACGGATTAGCGAGACTAATCGGGGATTAGACGAGGATTAGCGGACGATCAGGGCGAAATGACGATTTTGCCCTTAAAATGGGTGAATCGTTGACTTTTTGTTCTGGCAGTCAAATGGACTTTGGCCAATGACTGTGACGTCATTCGAGACGTCACGAGTTCATAGACAGGTGGCACGCTAGATTCCGACGTTCGAGGAGGAAGTTATGATTTTCGAAAGCTCAGCGGCATTTTGGTAATTTGGTTGAATAAGGGCAAATAGTTGACTTTTAAATCGGGAGGTCGATGGCCAAATGCCAAGAACCATTACGTAGATCGAGGCAATACAAATTCGTAGATAGGTGGCACGTCGAATTCGGACGTTCGATAGAGAAGTTACGGTTCACGGAAGTTCTGTGATACTATTGCACGAAGTTCGAGACAGATTGATTTTTGTCCTAAGTGGGGCCCAAATATTTTGGTAGGCCAATGGATGAGTTACAAGTGTCAAACCAAACCCGATCTCACCTAAAAACCCACCCCAAAACCATTTCAATCCTTGTTTCTAATTTGAGGGGGAGAAACTGGGTGAGAGGAGGACTGAACGACTATGGCAGGACGTCCAGCCGTCGTGGACGGCAGAGGAAGGCCACGGCAGAGGTAACCCGAGACCCCTCCTTTGTAATATCAAATTCAAATTTTTGTATTGGACGTTGGGGACTGTTTTGGATGATTGGAGTGCGTTTGTGAGGTTCGTATGATGAATTAGATGAGGTTTGGACGGTGGGGGGACGGCTAAGCAGCCCATGGAAGGGGCTGGAATTTGGGCCGTGAGAAACAAAATTGGACGGGTTGGTTTTCCTTGGTTTTCCTTTGTTTTCTTTATATAATTAGGTTGCTAAGACTGAATTAGGGAGATTGGGATTAAAAAGGAAGAAATTGGATGAAAAATATGGAAAATATAGGGCTGGACCGGTCACGCCGGTCCAGTTACAGGCCTGAACCGAACCGGCCGATCTGGACCGGTCAGAGGTTGAAGATGAAGTACTGTAGCCCAGCGTGTGAGGTCCACGCGCAGGGCAATCTGAGGGCGCATGACAGGCAATTTGGGGAAGTGTCCAACATGTAATTTCATCTATTCGATGTAACGAATATTTTGGGACTGGTTTCGTGTCAATCGGACATCGTTTCGATATAGTTCGGGAAGTCCGAAGGTTTAGGTTCGCGTTTAAAAATAGTTAGAAATTCCAAAAAATTACGAGACTTTAGTGAGGGGTTATTTAAGTAGTTAATAACCCTCTATTACAATTTGGACAGGTTCGGGAATCCCAGAGGCGACGATTGGCCCGGAAGAGGCTTATGGCGCTCGTATCTAGGCGCGACTTTGGACGGTTTGTGAGTGGACTTGTTTTATGAATTCGATGCATGCATAAATGTTTTATAATTGTTTTAATACATGCTTTGTTATGCCATGAGTGCATTTGTTTGTGGTAGCCTAGGATTTACGTATTTGCATGTACATGCTAGGTTTTCAATGAGGGTTTAATAAATTGATTTTGGATTTAGAAATATGAAATCGAGCACGAGACCCATTTGATTGGAAACTCTCGGACTTGGAGTCCATTTGATTTGATGAGGAATCTGACCGAGGGTCCATTTGAGTTATACGATCGGACCGAGGGTCCCTTTGGTTTACGAGTTCGGGCTTGAGGCCCAGTTGCATGTAATATCGGGCTTGAGGTCCCTTTGACTGTAGTATCGGGCTTAAGGCCCCGTTGGTTGTGAAATCGGGCTTGAGGCCCATTGCTTTATGGTTTCGGGCTAAGGGCCCAGTTAGTCGTGATATCGGGCTAGAGGCCCTGTTGATTGTAACATCGGGCTTGAGTCCTAATTCGTTTTATAAAATGAGAATTCGAGTATGAGACCCTGTTGAACTGCGGATTTAGGCCGAGGCCTGTGAAATGGATTTGAATCGGATTCGAGGAATCCTGTTGAGATGAATCGGGTATGAGACCCAGTTGAGAAAGGTTTTGAGAAAGAAAGTATTTGGAAAATGTATATGAACCCTCCATATGATTATATGCTCTCCTCCAGACGTCGACCTGGAGAGTCACGATCCATAGACCAGAATGGGTATCCCCATAGGAATCCCGTTCTAGGAGTGGAAGTTATGATGTGGTCCCGGACCAGATTCCAGAGAGATGATCGGACTAGATCCGGAGATAGAGCTCGGACTAGACCCAGAGATAGAGCCTCCCAGATGGAAAATTCCTGGGGGAAGACTTAGAGTGAGACCCCAAGTAGTGTGCACACTAGTATAGATTTGATTAATCATGACATATATCGTGGATGTGTTCGCTAGGGGCTGTGTGCCCCGAGTTCTCGGAAGTGCCGCGGATGGGTTATATGTATGTCGATACATATGAGGTTTTACAGAAAGTGATTTGGGGGCAAAGACCCCGTGTTCCATGTGTTAGAAAGTGATTTGGGGTAGAGACCCCGTATTTGATGTTTTGGAAATGGTTTGGGGCGGAGACCCCGTATTGTATGTTTTGGTATTTCACTGAGAATGGTTTTGGGCTGAGACCCACGTATGTTGATTTGGGCCGAGTTCCCGCTTGTATGGATTTACGAGTTTTTGTGATTTCGGGTCGAGGACCCATAAATGGATTTATGGTTCATGATGGTTTATGGGGACTGGGCATGAACTCTTGAAAGGTTTTGAAAATGTTTCCAAATGGTTTATGAACGTTTTGGTAAACGGTTTTCGAATGCATGCATATGCTTTTAGTGAAGGGCATAAATGTCTTTGTAGAAATGTTTTTAATAAAATGATTATTTTGTCCACTCACGACTTTTGATGTTTTAATACCCTTCAGGTTGATCGCGGATGCGGGCTGTAGTAGAGACGAGACATCACACTCCTCTTCCTACGATCCTGGCATACTCTGGAAGTCCCAGTGAAGGCTAGAGATGGAATTTTCCCTGATCTGACACTTCGTGTCAGACGGGATCAGGTGCGTCCCACGTTAATCCCGGGGGATTTGGGACGGGTCCTGACATGTAAATTCAAATCATAATCCTTGGAACCATAAAATACGAAACGTAAATTTTTTTATAAAATACCTTTGACCCACATTTCCAAAAAAATTGCCGTTTATAAAACAATCTGGAAAATCTGGACACAAATATCAGTAGTAAAAAACCACCAATCCTCAATGCACTGGCCTCTGTCAACAGAATACCATGAATTATGCATAGACAGTCTCAGGATCAACAGAGCCGAGCTCTTGTCATCCGAGTCCCATCTTCGGGATCAATGGAGCCGAGATCTTGTCATCCGAGTCCCATCTTCGGGGTCATCAACGTCAAGGAGGTGACCCTAGGATCTGGCTATGACTTCCGGAAGATATCCCAATAATTTCTCCAAACTCAGGATCTGTGGAGTCGAGTTTCGGACGTCTGAGCACTGATCAAAACTTCTGAGGTTAGTCAACCGTGGAAATAGTGAAAAAGTAAATAAAAAAACCTTACTTTTAAGTACTAGACATCTCTTTACTGTCATTCTGGAATATGAAGGAGGTGTTATGAGTGTAGGGAAGCTTGGAAACACAAGTTAGAAGGTTGTTTGTGAGTAATGGGTAGGACTATGGCTTTCGAGGTAAGATTCCTTGTATTTAAGGTCATGGATTTTCTTATGGGTTTGAATACGTGAAGATTGAGCATTAAAACGTAGAAGATGGTGAAATGAGTGATTTTGAGACTGGTCAGGTCGCCAGGTCGGGCGACCCGAGTTGCAGACTCGTCTCAAGGTAAACTGTAAGTACATCCACAATTGCGCCTGTCACACATGTGAGGCCCATGCGCAGAAAACTCCATCGGCGCATGACGGCGTGTGAGACGTTCATTCACCGTCCACCCAACATGAAAGTTCTTTGTTATGGCATTTTGAGTTTAATGGTGTGATTGTATAGTAAATTGGGTTTCATTTGGGTATGTTTCCGAGATTATGAATTTATGTGGTTAATTATGTGATTATGTTTAAACCTTGAGATTAATATGCGAAATTAGGAATGAAGGAATAACAATATACTATTTAAATGGACATTCATGGATAATTGTGACGAATTGAAGGATTAAAGGAAGAATTAGTTGAGGTATTTTAATAAAGGACTTGTTTGTATACTTAATGGTTGATTTATTGAAGATTTTATTTCATAAAAGATTAATATTTATCCTTGCTATTGTTTTATAGTAATTTTGATATTTATACTTGCTATTGTTATAGTAATGTTAACAATAGCGGAAGTAAGGTCCCGATTAAAGTCAAATTAGTAACTTCCACGACTTTTCGGGAATAATGGGCGGTTTTCCCGTAAGGGTGGATTTAGTTTGGTTATTTTAACAAGAGTTGGGTAGGATTAAAATTGGTAAAATCCCTTGTTTGACAAGAGCTGTCAGACGGGAGTAGGACCGGTCCAGTTTTCGTGGAATTTAGGGATGGGTCTTGTTAACTTCGTATCAGATCTAGGTTATTGGATACTTTGTTTTTGAAATATGAGCCTCATATTTTAATGATAACGATTTGATTATGTTTTAATGAGCTTTGATGGGATTACTGAAACGTATGTTCTACAAAATTTTGATTCACAAATAGTGTTTGAACTTCAATTTGATTTGGTTGAAAATGAGAGTCATAGTATTAAATGATTTTTGTAACAATGATTTGACATTGGTTTTCAAAATGATTTTTGTGAATTCATAAACGTTTTATGAAGATTGTGCTTGAGTTATATTTTCATATTTGATCATAAATTATGATTAGGGCTTAGGCCCGAGTTTCGAGTGATGTTTGATGGCAATGTGTGATTTTGGAAATATCTGGTTAAATATGGATTTCATATGATTTTTGATGAATTTTAAAAGATGTTACTTATGAACATTTACGGAAGTTGTGTGATTTTGGTGATAACGTGTGATGACGATATGACACTGATGATGTGATGATTTGATGTTGTATATGGATGACAATATATGTGATGATTCCATGACATGATGTTACTGCGATGTTATGATGAATCTAATAACTGACTGTGGTCGTGCACACTTTGTCATCAATATATATTTTCTCGAAATGTGTGCATGGTTGAATTTATGGATAGGTTTCTTCGATGGTTGACTAACACTCAGATGTTGTATGTTGGAGCGGGTTGTGGTAGAAAATCTCAGACATCAAAATAAGGATCCTTTCCTAAGATTGGTATGGTGAGGATGACTCAGACATCAGACTAGGCCTTTTTCCTGAGCGGTAGTGTTAGTATTAGACGTTGGGCTAGACCTCTTTCCTGAGACTGGAGTGGTATGAGATGACCACTCAGACGTCGAGTTAGGCTCCGGTTCCTAAGTGGGTGGTGGTTGGTTGGTCTCGGATGTCGAGCTAGACTCTAGTTCCTGAGGATGATAGTGAGATGGTTAGTTCTCACTCATACGTTGAGCAGGCTCCAGTTCCTGAGTGAGGTTACACTCAGACACCGAGCTGGGCTCTGGTTCCCAAGTAGCTTGCAAAATGACCCCTGAGGGAATAGTTGTCTAGATACTATGTTGATGTTGTTTTTGGATTTAGTTCAGATGATATTTGAGGTAATGGCCTACGCCTACTGCCACTGTGTGAAATGGTTGATACCTGGAATGGTAACATGTTGAGTTTGATTTTGGATTGATGAAATAAATTAAGATCATACGGGATCCGGGTATTGTCTGAATCTTAATAGAGTATGCACACAAAACTCAGTCTAATAAGATCCATGGTATACTTTCTATGATAATGGCTTAATTAGGAGTTTTATATGATTTCAGTGATTTTTAAAGAAAATTAATTTAAACACACAATTTGTGTTTAAGCGTAGATCTAGTTTCTGAAACTTGAATTTGGTTATGGCATTAACATATGTTATATATGTGATTTCCCGATACCCGTACATTATGATATGAATTGTTGAGTGTAAGTGATATTGGGTATTGAGGACAAGTTTGGTTCTGTTCTAAAATTTCGATAAAATTTATTTAAGGGGGGGTGATTATAACACTCAGGATATTCGAGAAAATGAAAAATGACAATTTTTCCCTGAAAGTCAAAAAGTTAACTTTTGACCAAAATAGTTAAAGTGTTGACTTTTGACCGGTACATCTTTTAGAAACTTCGAAAAACTATTACAAATGTCTCGGCTGATAAGCCCTGAATTAAGCATCATTTTATACCTTTTTATGCTTATCTTTTAATTTTTAAATGTCAAATAATATAATAAAATAACATATTTTGTGAGAAATGTGTAGAATTAGATTAAGCTCGAAATTACAAAAATTTAAGCGAAAGAAACACCTAAATCAGAGTTATATTGGAGAAGTTATGATTGAAACAAGGGAGGCCACCAAAAAGAGCCATATATTTCGATAGCAGCCTACCGACTCCAAAATGACAGCCCAAATTGAATTCAGCAAGCGCTTACTGAACAATCATTCATTCTTTTAGCGCGCGTCTACTGGTCCCTAGTGTCAATCTTCAACGCTTGTCCACCGAGTTCTTCATCCTTATCTAGCCAACGCTTACCGAAGCTAGTTCAGCCCTTCCTTGCGCCTTTGATTGTTGTTGACCACTCAAATTCTTCCCAATTTTCAGCCAGCGCCCACCGAACTCTATCCCAGCTACCTTGGCACCTTTGACCGCCCTTTGACCACTGAAATTCAGCATTTGTTTTTTTTTTTTTATGTTTGTATGTTCGCACTTAATGCTTGTAGGTTTTTTATGATTCTAGTTTTTTTTTTTATGTTTGTATGTTGGCGCTTAATGCTTGACTAGATATAGGGGTCCCGAATCTAGATCTTTGAAAGTGTCGTCGGAGGTCCCAGACATGTACTTAAGATAATATGCAAGTAATTCGTAAGGCTTGAATTAGAGGATTTCGTAGGTTGAAGTTAATAGAATTCATGAACGAGTTAGGTTAAAGATGAGTTAACCAATGTAAATAATAAATTAGGATAGATTAGATTAGATTAGGTTAGTTAATAACATAGGATAATAGAAACAATCAATTGTCCCCTAGTTAATCAATCAAACGATAATCATGCTTAGGTACCCTCAATTCTCAGTTAAGAATGATCCTTACTTATCAATGCTACGTCTACACAAAAGGGTTTTAATTTGCATATGTTTTCATTAAGTGTTGAGTGTAACTTTGTCTTTACTTTAATGCTTAGTTTTAGCATATCAATTTTTGGCTCCGTTGCCAGGAATTGAAATTATCTCTTGTGTGATTTCGTTTGTGTAAATATGTTTATATTGTACATACCATATTTGTAAATAACATCATGCATTCATGCATTTGTCTTCGCTATATATGGTTCACTTGTACTTCGAAGTTTAGATCTTGATCTTTAATAAAATAGGTGAAGTTTTGTCTGTTAACTTACTCCTAAACCCTTCATGGCCCTTAAAAGCCATGAGGTTGAAGGCTGAGTTTGTTAACACTTGAATTATCTTGGAATGAATACACGTCTACCCTTCGTAAGAAATTTTCAATGGTGTTGTCTAGGACATGAGATCATGCGTGCTATAAGTCTGCTCTGAGATGTAGGACTTCAGAGTTTCAAAATCATCTTTGGATTAAGAAGTAGGACTTCGGAGTTCCAAAATCATCCGCCCCTTGCATGTATTCTTTCTACCTGGTCACTTTGGACTTGCACAAACAAAGGGACAATGGTTCGTAATCCAAGATATTAACTTGGGCTGCACGGACGTAGAAGTCTCCTTCTAAACTTTGAAAGTTATGTGAACCATACATATCTTTGACTTCCCTTACTTGTAAATATTCTCAGTTTGTTTTGTATATTCTTTTCTATATCTTGTTTTATTTTCATGTACATATTCTCGCCTAAGTCACTCGAAGGAACACTTAATATGTAACGACCCATCCCAGAAATCGGGATTAAATTAGTGAAGTTAAACAGTGATTAGTTGGTTGCATTCAGACGGACGGTGCGAAATGACGATTTTGACCCTAGAATGGGCAAAAATGTTGACTTTTTGTTTGGGCAGCGAAATGGACCTTGACCGATGACCGGGACGTAGTTCGGGACGTCACGAGTTCATAGACAGGTGGCACGTCCGATTCCGACATCCGAGGAAAAAGTTATGACGTTCGGAAGGTCGAAGGGTAATTTGGTAATTTGGTGAAAAAGGGGCGATTGTTGACTTTTCAAACGATATGGAATTTTCATGAAAATTCAAGGACCATTAGAAAGGTCTCGATGCCCTGAGTACAACGACAGGCGGCACAGCATCATCGGACTTCGGATGAATTAGTTATGGGTCTAGGAATTTGAAGGGCAAAAGGTAATTTTGGGAGGCAAGGGCATTTTGGTCATTGTGATGCCTTGGGATTTGTACCTAGTTGGTGTAGGACACTTGGCTGCTTTGGGGTTTTGTGCCCACCGGATTGGGGACAAGTGTCCCACACTGGAAGGCTGTGGAACTTTGATGACCGCGTCACATTTGATTACATATTGTTACAATGGTGTTGCGCGGGTTCGAGTGTGAAGGAAACAGAGGAACAGTGCAAACCATGAATTCTTACCCCGATTCGTCACTTGATCTTCATCTTTTCCCTTTAACTTATGAACAAGAACGGAAAAGGAGGTTGAGCTGAGAGGGATGACGACCAAATTAAGCTGTTTTGTAAAAACCCGTGAGTTTGGAAAATGGTGAAGTTTAGTTTGAGCGGTTTTTGACCAAATTAAGTTATTGAAGGATGCTCTCAGGGTTGCCAGAAGTCTGAGAAACCCGGAGTGGAGGCCTGCCATGGCCGGTGGCCGGAAAACCTCAACGTGGTAAGTTTAAATTCAAAAATGGCAAGTCATTAATTAGTAATTTTCGATCAGTTTGATTAATTGGGAGATGATCTGGAAGTTCAGGGGAGCTCATAGCACTGAAAAGAATGGCTTGGGGAGGCCAGAGATGCCAAAACACAGAGGAGGAAATTTTAGGTGAAATCGATGCTTGGGAAGGTAACCTCTCAACTTTGTTTCTTAACTTTGGAACCTAGACGATGATTGTAGCAGGCTTGTGAAGCCCACGCGCAACCCCTTTGGGCGGCGCTTGAGGGCGCGTGACATGGATTTTGAGGATGGTTCCAACACAACTTTTAAAGTATTCGATGTAACGAACATTTTGGGATTTGTTTCGAGTCAATCGGACATCGTCTCGATAGTTTTCGGGATGTCCAAAGGTTTTAGGGCCCGGTTAAAAATAGTTAAAAATTCGAGAAAATTACAGGGCTTAAGTATGATCATTGTGAGGTAGTTAGTGACCTTATTATGGAATTTGGATAGGTTCGAGAAAGTCGGTGATAGTGGTTTGGCCGGGAACGGCATAGGTGCCCCTTATCGAGGCAACGGTGAAATGGTCTGTGAGTGGACTTTGCTTTCTAACTTATGATCCATGCATTTATGTTTTTATATGTTTTCATACGTGATTCTATGATTTGATTTATGATCTTGATGATTTACAATTTGCACGGTTTTCGAGATATTTACGGGATTTCATGTTTTACAAGATTTCGGTTGATCTTGTGATTTGATCATGGTTTTAATGTTTTGATTTGTATTTAAAATATGATTTAATTTTAAGGATTTGGATTGGATTTCGGAAAAGAGATTTCGGGCTTGGAGCCCTATTCATGTGATTGAGTTTTCGGTTTTGAAACTGAAATTCGGAAAGGAAATTTGGATTTGGGTTCGGGATGATGGTTCCAGATGCTAGCTTACGGAATCATTGTTGCGAATTCGGATGAGGATTTTCTATGGTTTTCATGGTTCCAGCTGGATCTGGTTTTGAGTTTAAAGACTCGGATTGATTGACGGGAGGAGGGCCCTGGATTAATATGTTTTGAGTTTAAAGACTCGGTATATGTTTTGAGTTTAAAGACTCGTTGATATCCCATGAAGGCCTAATATTGCGCATGGTTTTGAGTTTAAAGACTCGGGTGCACTTGAGATCCAGTAAACTTGTATACTTGATGTTTTTCTGACAGGGCCCACCCCTAATCCCCCGGGATTAAGGGCTAAACCCTGCTCCCGTCTAACTTACGAATGACACGAAGGCTAAACGAACGTCCAACCTCCATGTGACACGTAAGTCGGACAAGGGATTTTCGATCCGACTATCCAAACTTCCGAACTTCTCAGGGTGCGCAAAGTCTACTATGGATCGTGCGGGAGATGTCTCTGACTCTCTCGATCGACAGCCCGCGCCGCAACAACTTGGAGGGTATCGAAAACACGAAAAGACTGTGAGTGGACAAAAATAAAGAATATATTTAAAAACATTTCCTAAAACAATGACATTTATAACCTCCGCGTAAAAAGCCAATGCATGCATATCCAATTCATGTCATAAAACCATATAAGAAAACCAACCACAGTTTCATTTTCTCAAATCCCGGGCCTCAGCCCAACACCATCGAAAAACCTTATTTGAAAATCATCATCATCAAATCTCAGTGAAATCCAAAACACATTTAAAGCCACATTCCTATCCATCGAACCTGCTGGATCTATCCGAGTCTTTAAACTCCTGAGTCTTTAAACTCAATCCAGGCCTCAATATAATCCGAGTCCATGAGTGGACAAAAATAAAGAATATATTTAAAAACATTTCATAAAACAATGGCATTTATACCCTCCGCGTAAAAAGCCGACGCATGCATATCCAATTCATGTCATAAAACCATATAAGAAAACCAACCACAGTTTCATTTTCTCAAATCCCGGGCCTAAGCTCAACACCATCGAAAAACCTTATTTGAAAACCGTCATCATCAAATCTCAGTGAAATCCAAAACACATTTAAAGCCACATTCCCATCCATCGAACCTGCTGGATCTATCCGAGTCTTTAAACTCCCGAGTCTTTAAACTCAATCCAGGCCTCAATATAATCCGAGTCTTTAAACTCCCGAGTCTTTAAACTCAATAGGCCTACGGGGGAAAATATCAATATCCGAGTCTTTAAACTCCCGAGTCTTTAAACTCAATCCGGGTCTTTAAACCCAATAACCAGATCTAGCAAATCCAATCCAAAACCGTTTGAAAACCTTTTTCCATTTCCGAATCCAAATCCGCAATCTCATCAGGATCCCGAATCCAAACCCAGAACTCATACCCATCTCCTTTCCAGATCTGAGTTCGCAACCATCATTCCGTAA
Source organism: Prinsepia uniflora (assembly GCA_032719365.1). Lineage (NCBI taxonomy): Eukaryota > Viridiplantae > Streptophyta > Magnoliopsida > Rosales > Rosaceae > Prinsepia > Prinsepia uniflora. Next base: position 29,544,698 of record CM064870.1, on the reverse strand, counting down.
GCTGGCATCCGGAAAACATAAACCATCAAGATCATAATTCAAATCATAGAATAATGTATAGAAAACATATAAAAACATAGATGCATGCATCAAGAGTTAGGAAGCAAAGTCCACTCATAGACCATTCCGTCGTCGCCTCGATACGTGCGCGCTTATGCCGTTCCCGACCATTCCGCTATCCTCGGCTTTCCCGAACCTGTTCAAATCCCATAACGAGGTCACTAACGACTTAATTAAGCTTCTATTAAAGCCCCGTAATTTTCTCGTATTTTTAACTATTTTTAACCGAGCCTTGAAACCTTCGGACATCCCGAAAACCTATCGAAACGATGTCCGATTGACACGAAACCAGTCCCAAAATATTCGTTACATCGAATAGAAGATTTCATATGTTGAACACTTCCCCAAATCACTGTTCACGTGCCCTCACGCACCACTAGAAGGCTCAGAATACTATTCATCATCACTAACCTCCAGCTGAACCGGTTCATTGTTCACCAGCACTGTGCTGAACCGGCATGGCCGGTTCAGTGCTTTCCTCCCTCTCTTTTGGTCCGATTTCAACCCTAATCAATCCTATAATTCCTATATCTTCATTCCCTATCATTTCCAATCATTAAACCTAGCTAAAAATGCATAAAACCCATGGTTCTAAAATGAAACTCACGACCAAAGTTTTCAATTTCTCCTCCCATGGCTTCTCAGCCGTTAAACCCATTAAAAACCTTCATATTAAGTCCCTAGCAAATAATTCCAGTCCTAAAAACTAGGCATCACAGCCTCTAACCCGTCGCCCTCAAGCTCGAACAAAACTATCTGAAACCCCTGTTCTTCCTCCCGGCCAACCAACCTTCTTCCCGTCATGGCTTCACAACTAGAAGCTTCCTAGGGACTTACTTAGTCGATTAGGGCTCACCAAACACTTCGACTCAGTCCCAAAAGTCACGACTTCCAGTTTGAACCAAAATGGAAAAATAGAGCATAGAGAGAAAACTGAGAAATTACCTACGTCCTAGCCGCCACCGTGAGCTCCGTCGTGCCTACTCGACTCCCCTCAAGCCTCTCGACACCACCACGGGTTCACTTTGATGGTTTGGTCACTAGAAGTGCACAACTGTGCACGGTGGTCCTCTGTCCTGTTCTTCCTGGTTTTTCCTCACTTCACGCACACACCCCTCGACTCTCAATCCCTCTCAACCAGTCCCTGCACTCTTAGCCTCCTTCTGATCACATGTAAGGACCCGTCCCGGGATTCGGGATTAGCGAAGTGATTAGTGACGGATTAGCTGAGTTAATCGGTGGTTAGTTGGTTACTGTTGGACGTTAGCGCGGACTGAAGATTTTGCCCCTAGTTTGGGTAAAGAGTTGACTTTAGTTCGGGTGGTCAATTGGGTAGTAACTGATGACTGTCACATAGTTTGGGACGTCACGAGTCCGTAGACAGGTGGCACTCCGGATTCCGACATCCGAGGAGGAAGTTTTGATGTTCGGAAGACTGAGGGCACTTTCGTAATTTGGTTAAAAGAAGGGAAAAAGTTGAATTTTTGCATGACAAGGTTTCTTCACGCAAACTGAGGACCGTTAGGTAGATCTCGACGTCCTGAGTATAACGACAGGCGGCATGCCTTCATCGGACAACGGACGGGTGAGATATGGGTCTAGAAAGGCGAAGGGTAAAATCGTAATTTGGACAATTAGGGGTATTTTGGTCTTTTTGTGCCTTGGGATGCGTGCAAATTAGATTGGGACAAGTGTACAGGATTTAATTGGATATTTTTGGGCTTGGGCCACCAGGTGTGTGACACCTGCTGTTTTCTGGTGGCTTCTAGCCACTTGCACGATGCCAATTAAATTGGCTGTGTTGAGTTTGAGTCGTGCTTGAGAGAAAACAGAGACGGTGTGCTAGAGAGAAGCAATCGATCCAGTTGAGTGAGTGTGTAAGCGTTGTGGGGTTTTACTGTGTTTGAGTGAGAGTTAGGAAGTGTGTGATCGTGTTTTTGAGGGTTGGAAGGTGACTGTGTGTGAGTGTTGTAAACAGAAATCAGAGAAACAGAGAGGGAGGTTTGGTGGTGGTGCTGTCGTGTTTTGATCAAACCGGTCGAGTTTGGAGTTGTGGGAGTGTTCTAAGGACGGAGGAGGACCAGAGGAGTCGAATAGACCTAGGGGAACGCGGCGGCGAGCACGACGGAGGCCAGAATGACGGTGAGTTTTCTGTGTACTCTGTTTTTCCGCTTAGTTCCAAACGTAAAGTCGTAGGTTTTAAGGCTGAGTCGAACTATCCTATGGGTTCTAATAGATGTAGGAGGTCCTTAGGAACCTTTATAATCTGAAGCCGTGACGGGGGGAAGACCTGGTGGCCGGGTAAGCTTGTACAGTCCTCTGTTTTTTACCGTTTGCTTCAATTTGAAAGTCGTGACGTTTGGAGGAGTGTCGACGGTTTCTAGTGACCCTATTAGTTCTAGGAAGGTGTTGGGAACCTTAGGTATCGACCTAGAGCCCTACGGTGGCCGTGGGTGGCCAGAGACAGAAACTCGACATTTCTCGGTTTTCTTCGAGCTTTGGTTGTTAGGAATGTGTAGCGTTTGTCATGAATTAATTAATGGAATCAACTACCCAGACAAGGACGAAACTAGGGGGATCAAAAGGAGTGAAAATGGATGGAAAATGGCGAGGAACCGGTCACGCCGGTTCAGACTGATCGAGTGGCTGAGGAAGAAGATGAACAGTATCACTGTTGCAGGCGCGTGAAGCCCACGCGCAGCCCCTTTGGGCGACGCGTAAGGGCGCGTGGGGCCGTTTCCGGGGAAGTGTTCAACATGGTTTTTAGTCTAATCGTTGTAACGAACATTTTGGCACAAGTTTCTAGATGATCGGACATCGTCTCGGGTTAGTTTCGGGTGTTCAAAGGTTTAGGGTTCCGTTTAAATAGTTTAAAAATTTGGGAAAATTACAAGACTTAAGTCTAAGCTTAATGAAGTAGTTAGTGACCTCATTATGGGATTTGGGCAGGTTCGGGAAAGCCGAGGATAGCGGAATGGTCGGGAACGGCGTAAGTACGCGCGTATCGAGGCGACGTCGGAATGGTCTGTGAGTGGACTTTTCTTTCTAACTCTTGATGCATGCATATATGTTTTTATATGTTGTCTATACTTGATTCTATGATTTGATTTATGATTGTGATGGTTTATGGTTTTTGCACGTTTTTCGAGGTTTCGATGAATATTGTGATTTGAACCTGGTTTTAATGATTTGATTTCGGGATTCGAAATTCGATTTTAATTCAAAGAAAGTAAAAGGAATTTGGAAAGTGATTTCGGGCTTGAAGCCCAGTTCAGAAAAGTGATTTTGAGAAACGTGATTTCGGGTTTTGGAATCGGATTTCCAGATGACGATTCAGAATTCGGTTTGGAACTGGAAATGGATTTTTGGGTTTGGGTTCTGAATGGTTATTCCGGATGCTAGATTACGGAATGATGGTTGCGGACTCGGATCTGGAAAGGAGATGGATAAGAGTTCCGGATTTGAATTCGGGATCCAGATGAGATTGCGGATTCGGATTCGGAAATGGAAAATGGTTTTCAAACGGTTTTGGATTGAATTTGCTGGATCTGGTTATTGGGTTTAAAGACCCGGATTATGATTGACGAGGGACGGGCCCGGATTGGGTTTAAAGACCCAGATTGAGTTTAAAGACTCGGGAGTTTAAAAACTCGGATATTATGATTTCCCCCGTAGGCCTATTGAGTTTAAAGACTCGGGAGTTTAAAGACTCGGATTATATTGAGGTCTGGATTGATTTTAAGACTCGGGAGTTTAAAGACTCGGATAGATCCAGCAGGTTTGATGGGTGGAAAAATGGTTTCGCATGTTTTTGGCTTTCACTGAAACTTGATGATGGTGGCTTTGATGGTTTTGGGTTGATGCCCGGGTTTTGAGAAAAAGAACTGTGTTTGGTTTTCTTACATGGTTTTATGACATGAATGGGATATGCATGCATTGGTTTTTGAAACGGAGGGTAAAAATGTAATTGTTTTTTTATGTTAACTGTTTTTAAACTTATACTTTATTTTTGTCAACTCACAGTCTTTTCGTGTTTTCGATACCCTCCAGGTTGTTGCGGCACGGGCTGTTAATCGAGAAAGATGGAGACATCACACCCGCGATCCACAGTAGATTCAGCACGTTCTGGGAAATTCGGTTGCTGTTAGGCGGTTGAATCGAGAATCCCTTGTCCGACTTACGTGTCACATGGAGGTTAGATGTCAGTTTAGCCTTCGTGTCATGCGTAAGTTAGACGGGATCGGGATTTAGCCCATAATCCCGGGGGATTAGGGGTGGGTCCTATCATCACACTCACACACTCAAAGGCTCACTCACTCTCTGCAATTCGATCAATTCCTCCCTCAATCTCACTCTCTATTTCTCCCTCTTCGAACACGACTAACACACATACACGGCCCAAATTAATTGGAACCGTGCAACAACCTAGAACCCACTAGAGCACCCCCACGTGTCCAAATCCCATGGCCCAAACTAAAAAATATCCAACAATTGTTGTACACTTGTCCCAATCTGGTTTGCACAATTCCCAATGTTCAAAAAGACCAACATGCCCCTGTGAGTCCAAATTACCATTTTTCCCTTTGCCTTTCTAAACCCGTAACTCACTCGTCCTACGTCCGATGAATGCATGCTGCCTGTCATTGAACTCAGGACGACGAGATCTACCTAACGGTCCTCGGTCTACGTGTAAAAACCCTGTCGTACAAAAAGTCAACTTTCCCCCTATTTTAACCAAATTACGAAAATACCCTCAACCTTCCGAACATCATAACTTCCTCCTTGGATGTCGGAATCGGGCGTGCCACCTGTCTACGGATTCGTGACATCCCAAACTACGTCACAGTCATCGGTCAATACCCAATTGACCGCCCAAACTAAAAGTCAACATTTTGCCCAAACTAGGGGCAAAATCATCATTCTACGCCTAATGCCCAAAAGTAGCCAACTAACCACCGAGTAATGCAACTAATCCGTCGCTAATCCCGACTCCCGGGACGGGTCGTTACATTTTCACTGGTTTTCCGATGTTTTGGGCAGTGTCCCGGATGAATTGGTTTTGATGAGTTTTGGGACCGAGTTCCCGTATTTGAGATTGATTTGTGATTTGAGGCTGAGACCTGGATTTGAATAACGGATTTGACTCGGGTTTCCAAATGGTTTTCAATGATGGTTTTGATATGAATGGTTTCATGACTTGGATTTGATATGCATGCATTGGTTTTTAAATGAAGGGTATAAATGTACTTTTTTTATCGAACTGTTTTTACACTACACTTTATTTTCTGTCCACTCACAGTCTTTTGTGTTTTTGATACCCTCCAGGTTGTTGCGGTGCGGGCTGTTGGTCGAGAGAGACGAAGACATCACACTCGAGATCCATAGTAGTTTTGTGCACAATGGGAAGTCCGGTTACTTTTAGGAAGGTTGGATCGAGAATCCCTTGTCCGACTTACATGTCACATGGAGGTTGGACGTCGGTTTAGTCTTCGTGTCATGCGTAAGTTAGACGAGAGCAGGATTTAGCCCTTAATCCCGGGGGATTAGGGGTGGGTCCTGACACAATATGCAATTCACTTAATATAAGGCCTATGAACTAGACTTGGGGACACCCTTGTCAAAGAGATAGCGCATGAACTTGACCCTCGAATTTAAGATGGATTGACGCCTAACCTAGAGGCAATTGGTGAGCAAGATGTGGAGTTTGAAAGAGTGCATAGACCTCGCATCCAAAGAATAAATGAAGCATCGGGTCTAGGCTGAATGAACATTAAACTTCAAGCACTTCTTGGGAGGCAACCCAATGAAGGAGAAGTCGAGGAGCCAAAAAACAAAGATTTGCTTTCTTTAAACCCTTCACTCTCTTTACTTTAGTTACTTTATGTCTTTACTGCTCTCTTTTCGTGAATCATTCCTCCTTACTTAGATTCTATGCTTTCACTTTCATATATTGCGGACAATGACAAATTTAATTGGGTTGGGGTGGGGTTGGTGGGGGGGGGGGGGGGGGGGGGGGGGGCAAATTTGTTGAGTCTTATTCTGAAAAAAATAAACAAAAATGAATCTTATTTCAAAAATCAAAAAAAAAAATCGAAAAACAACAAAAACCCAAAAAGATTTTTTGTGTTTTAGTCCTTAGTCTTAAGTCTTTTTGTTTAACTTAGTATTTTAACGAGTCTTAGGATGCCTTTTAACCTGTCGATGATAAGAATGACGGATAAATGAAGACAACATGGATAAAAGATGATCACTACAACTTGAATTCATTTGATAATGCTCTGTGATTGAATGTTTATGACTTGTAGTAAATGATGCATGTTAAACTGGTACATGAAGAGCATGTTAAGAGATGTATGGATCATATGGACCCTGTGTGAGCTTTAGAGCCTTATATACTTCTTGATTGCGTAATTCATATGAGTTCTTTGTTTAAATTGATATGCATATGCCTCATAACTGCTTGTCATAGCTTTTAATGAACTCTAGAGTACTAGAACTTATTCTATATGATTTTCAAAGCTTTTAAGTCAATAAACTCTCTGATTTTGGATATGATTAAGGCAATAGGGTTGCTACCACTTATCTAAATATCCGAACCCTATTTGATCACACAAGTGTGATCCCCCTAGTTTTACCCATTTGAGCCTACATTAAGCATTTCTTTCTTCGCCTTAAACATCTAAAAACGTGAGCCTAGTATAGACATCATTTATCCTAGTTCCAAAGACTTGGTTGAAGACTTCAACATGGCGTGAAAAAAAAAGATATGATGATTGAAGACTTGTATATACATATAGGGATGAACTTGTTCAAACTTCGTTCTAATACATAGAATTATCATGAAAAAAAAACGAAAAAAAAACAAAGGAAATGAAATTGACAGAAAAAGTGGAAAAACAAATAATAATAATAATAATAAAGCGAACAATGTTTTGAATCTCTCGAAAAGTAATAAAATTTTGCATTTGAGTTAAGTGCCCTATACTTATGAATTCGGAAACATTGAAGATTTCGACCTTTGCCTTATTTGCAATACTCAAGGTCATGTAAAGTATTTGATCGGGACTAGCAAAATCTAAGTGTAGGGGTATTAAAAGTACTTATGCATATGTGACGGAGCCTTTTGTAAGTTATGGAACAAAATTTAACACCATTATCCTAAAAATCCATGCCTCTACACCTAGCCTCATGACAACCTTCAATAAAGACCTTATGATCCTTGAAATGAGTAAACTTTGATTAGTTGAGTCTATCATTTGAGTAAGCTTATGGTTTTGGTTCATTTGTACAAGTATGTTATGGTTTATGTTTGAAATTTTTATGAAGTTCTTACTCTCTATTATATGAGTATCTTTCTCATATACCTTGACTGCAAACAGAAACCCTATACACATTAAATGGAAATTATAAGTGCATGTCCCTGTGAGTTGATTCATATTTGTTTTATTCATGTTGAGATACATTTCATCAATTTTACTCATTATCTTACTTGTCAAGGCATTTTGTTATGATGTATTAACTTTTGAATTCCATATGCTGAAATGCTTTCTTAATGTTAATCTTTAATGCCACACTTTTGTTGATACAATTTGAGACAAATGGTTAAGGGCTTAGTAGTTTTGATTTTGTTTTTTCAAAAGGAAGAAAAAAATTTGAGTTTCAAAGCCTTAGTTTATTTTGGTATTTTCCAGGGACTAGCAAAGCCTAAGTGTGGGGCTATTTGGTAAGCCTTGAATTAAGCATCTTTTATACTTATCTTAATGTTTAAATGCTAAACAATAGGAGAAAATATTATATTTTGTGAAAAATGTGCATAATTGGATTAAGCTTGGAACTACAAGAATTTAAGCGAAAAAATCACATAAATCGGAGTTATATTGAAGAAATTATGATTGAAATAAGGGACGCCACCAAAAAGAGCCATATATTTCGGTAGCAGTCTTCCGAATCCAAAATATCAGCCCAAATTGAATTCAACAAGTACCTGCTGAACATCCATTCACTCTTTCAGCGTGTGTCTACTGATCCACAGTGCCCATTTTCGGCGCACGTTCACCGAGTTCTTCGTCCTTATCCCACCACCCTTACTGAAGCTAGTTCAGCCCTTCCTTGCGCCTTTGACCGTTTTTTACTGCCGGAATTCTTCCCAATTTTCAGCCAGCGCCTACCGAACTCGATTCCAGCTACCTTGGCACCTTTGACCGCCTTTGACAACTGAAATTCAGCATTCATTTCGACCGCTGTCCACCAAACATCTTTCTTGTTCAATTCTAGCACCTATTTCCTTCCTTTTTGTGGAAATTGTCCAATTAAAGCTTGGATTTGTTTTCCTTTTCCTCAAGAAAACCATTTTAAGTAGGATTTTAATTTTCTTTAATTTTTAGGAGCTTTGTAACTCTATTTAAAGGGATTTTCTCCTCACTTTTAAGGGTCGTTCATTCTTTGTACCAAACTTCTGCTTAACCAATTTTCCCTTTTCAATAAATTCAATATTTCTTGTACAATGTTAATAATACCATACTTCATCTTTTACACCTTCATCTGTGACTTAGTTGGGGGGTCCCCGCTTGTCTCACCAAAGAATGCACATTCACTTCGTATCCATAGGGTCGCCCAAAGAGAAAAAGTGTAACACAACCTCTTTACCATATAGTTATCTCTTGTGCTTGAATATTGCGTTTGTGAACTGATTTATAATATTATTCTTGGTTTTATGATTTGTATTGATTCAATTCTCTATGTGTTTTATGATTCTAGTTTTGGTTATATTTGTATGTTCACGCTTAATGCTTGACTAGATATAAAGGGTCTCGAGTCTAGATCATTGAAAGTGCCGTCGAGGGTCCTGGGCACGTACTTAAGAGAATATGCAAGTAACTCGTAAGGCTAGAATGAGAGGATTTTGTAGGTTGAAGTTAATAGAATTCATGAATGAGCTAGGTTAAAGATGAGTTGATCATGTGAAGAATAAATTAGATTAGATTAGGTTAGTTAATCACGTAGGATAATAGAAACAATCAACTACTCCCCAAATTAATCAATCAAACGATAATCATACTTAGGTACCCTCAATCTCCAGTTAAGAACGACGCCTACTTAATAATGCTACAATATACAAAAAAAAAGTTTTAATTTGCATATGTTTTCATTAAGTGTTGAGTGTGACTTTGTGTTTACTTTATTACTTAGTTTTAGCATTACCATCGGTCTCCTGAGTACATACACATGCGGCATGTCGAAAATGAAGTTCTGATAAGTACGCTACAGGTGAAAAGAAAGTAAGGGCATTTTGGTAATTTTTTAAGGACCTAAAATGTTCTAAGATTTTTTACATAATTCCCTCCCAACTTGTGCACCGACCTACCCTCACTATATAAACGTGTTGTATGTGTTAATGGAGGACATTGGGGAGTGTCACCGAAAAAGGAAAGAAATGAAGAAAAGGAAGAAAACAAAAAATGATGAAGGAAAAAGAGAGAAAAAGAGAGAGGAGAAAAATCTAATGGATATGAGACTTAGAGCTGAACAAGAGCAGGGAGAGAAACATCCAGGACCATAGGTCTAAACAGAGATCCGAGGACCTAAAGTTTGGCCTTGGGTTGCCAAAGTGGTTTTGGGTCGTCTAGCTCAAAGATGAGAGTTCTAATGTACTAGACATGTCTCTACAGTCGTTCTGGAATAGGAAGGAGGTGTTCTGAGCGCAGGGAAGCTTAGAAACACAAGTTAGAAGGTTGGCCATGAGTAATGGGTCGGGCTATGGCTTTCAAGGTAAGATTCCTTGTATTTAAGGTCATGGATCCTCTTATGGGTTTGAATACGTGAATATTGAGAGTTAAAGTGTAGAAGATGGGCGTGAAATGAGTTATTTCGAGACAGGCCAGGTCGCCGAGTTGGGCGACCCGAGTTGCATACCCATCTCAAGGTAGACGACGAGTACGTCTGCGAGTGTGCCTGTCACATGCTTGAGGCCCATACGCAGAGAGCCTCATCGGTTCATGACAGCACGTGAGACGTTCATTCACCGTCCACCCAACATCAAAGTTCTTTGTTATGGCATTCTAAGTTTAATGGTGTGATTATTGAGTAAATTGGGTTTCATTTGGGGTATGTTTATGAGATTATGAAATTATGTTGTTAATTATATGCTTATGTTTAAACCTTGAGACTAATATGGGAAAATTAGGAATTAAGGGATAACATTCTACTGTTTAATTGGACATTCATGGATAATTGTGATGAATAGAAAGATTAAAGGAATAATTAGTTGAGGTATTTTAATAAAGGACTTGTGTGTATTCTTAGTGGTTGATTTATTGAAGATGTTATTTTGTAAAAGATTAATATTTATACTTGCTATTGTTATAGTAATTTTAAAATTTATACTTACTATTGTTATAGTAATATTAATTTGGTTAGCAATAGTTGAAGTAAGGTCCTGATTAGGGTCAAATTAGTAATTTCCACGACTTGTCAGGGAATAGTGGGCGGTTTTTCCGTAAGGGTGGATTTAGTTTGGTTATTTTAACAAGTGGTGGGTAGGATTAAAATTGGTGAGATATCTTGTCTAATAAGAGTTGTCAGGCGGGAGCAGTGTCAATCCAGTTTTCGTGGAATTTAGGGACTGGTGATAGATGCCAAGTCCAACAACAATTATGCAAGAGAAGTGATCTACGTGTAATGACTTTGCAAGTGCACAAGACGTGTAGATAGTATAGTGGCACAACAAAGGTAAAATTCCTTAGGGACTTGTTCAAGGTATCCAATTTGTTCAAACAATAAGACTTAGAGTGAAAAGTAAGACAATGGGATTGAGGGGGAGGGGGGAGGTTGTTCTTTGATTGCTTAGATTGCAAGTAAAGAAACGATTAGATTACTAGATTGCTTTTAAGATAGAATTAGGGTTAACTATCTAACCTACCACTTGTTATCTTCCTTAGATTCCATTTTGACAACTTTATTGGTGATTTGAATTAGGTGCTCATGCCTAAGGCAGTGCATATGCTCAATAGACACACTCATCCTTTCTTACTTAGTTTACTCTCAAGGCAATGCATATGCTCTCAAGTGTCTATCACAACGTTTTGGTGATGTTTTTCATGCAAAAAGGGTTTAATGACACCATACTAACCTAGGGGTATAAATAAAGCCCTAAGCTTCATAGATTCAACCTACAACTAGGAGTACACCCCCTAGCCATGATGCTTACACTATCTAGATAGATATGATGATCTAACCTAGCATATGACATGACCTACCCCTATTCCCCCAGGATTAAGGGCTAAATCCTGCTCCGTCTAACTTACACATGACACAAAGGTTAACCCGACGTCCAACCTCCATGTGACACGTAAGTCAGAAAAGGGATTCTCGATCCGACCATCCTAAAAGTATCCGGACTTCCCAGAGTGCACCGAATCTACTGTGGATCTCGGGTGTGATGTCTTCGTCTCTCTCTCTACCAACAGCCCGCACCGCAACAACCTGGAGGGTATCGAAAACACGAAAAGACTGTGAGTGGACAAAAATAAAGTATCAGTTTAAAAACAGTTCATAAAACAAGTACATTTAAACCCTCCATGTAAAAACAATGTATGCATATCAAGCCAAGTTATAAAACCATTCTCTACGCAAGTTATTTAAACCATGTAAGAAAAACCGAATACATTGTTCTTTTCTCAAATCCCGGGCCTCAACCCAAAACATCGAAAAACCATGATCAAAAACCATCATCATCAAATCTTAGTGAAAATCAAAACATTTTTGAAACCATATTTCCATCCTTCGAACCTGCTGGATCTATCCGAGTCTTTAAACTCAATCCAGGCCTCAATATAATCCGAGTCTTTAAACTCCCGAGTCTTTAAACTCAACAGGCCTACGGGGGAAATATCAATATCCGAGTCTTTAAACTCCCGAGTCTTTAAACTCAATCTGGGTCTTTAAACCCAATCCGGGCCTGCCTCCGTCATGTCATATCCGGATCTTTAAACCCAATAACCAGATCCAGCAAATCCATTCCATACCCACTATCCATATCCAAATTCGAATCCGAAATCTCATCAGGATCTCGGATCCAAACCCAGAACTCATATCCATATCCCTTTCCAAATCCGAGTTCGAAACCATCATTCCGTAAGCCGGCATCCGGAATAACCATTCTGAACCCAAACCGGGAATCCATTTTCAAGTTTTCAAAATCGAATCCAAAATCGTCATTTTGAAATCCGATTCAAAAACCTGAAATCATATTCTTTAAACCCACTTTTCAGAAATCCATGTTTAAATCATTGATATCAAATCATGTTTCAAATCTCGAAAGCAAATCATGAAAACCAGGTTCAAATCACAACATCCATCATATTCTCATAAAACGTATAATTCCATAAATTCTTCGAAAAACGTGCAAAATCGTAAACCGTCAAGATCATAAATCAACTCATAGAATCACGTATAAAAACATATAAAAACATATATGCATGCATCATAAGTTAGAAAGCAAAGTCCACTTACAGACCATTATGCTGTCACCTCGATACGCGTGCAATTACGCTTTTCCCAGCTAATCCGCTATCCTCGGCTTTCTTGAACCTGTCCAAATCCCATAATAAGGTTACTAACTACTTCAATAAGCTTCTAATAAAGTCCAGTATTTTTCCCCAATTTTTAACTATTTTTAATCCAGGCCTAAAACTTTCGGACATCCCGAAACATATCGAGACGATGTCCGATTGACTCGAAACCAATCCCAAAATGTTCGTTACATAAAATACTTTAAAAGTCATGTTGGAACCATCCTTGAAATACGTGCCATACACCCACACGTGCCACCCAAAGGGGCTGCGCATGAGCCTCACGCGCTAGCACCAGTCATCTTCTTCCTCGGGTAAACCCGGTCCGACCGGTTCACAGTTCAGCCCGAACCGGCGTGGCCGGTTCACCCTCTTACTGCGTTCATTTTATCCCGTTTTCAGTTCTAATTCATCCCCTTAAGTTCAACATTTAATTCCTAATCAAATAGCATGATCAAAACAAGAACCTTTCAATCTAAAGCATACCTTCAATCAAATATTTCGAACTGGCCGTCCACCACCTTGACGGTTCCCTCACTTCCGGCCACTGTTTGTCATGGTGTCAAGTCCTACGAACTCCCCTGGACTTCCAGATCATCACCCAACTGGCCAAAATGATCGACAATCACTAATTCAAAAATTACCATTTTTGACGTAAGAACAAAACTTCAGAGAAAGCTTACCTACTGATCGTTTTAGAACTCACAAATAGGTTCCATCAGTTCCTTACGACCTTAGACCCATCACTTTGTGACCAGAATGATCATTAACCCTTCAATTGACCACCACCAATTTTCAAGTTAAAACAGAGGCCTTCACGGTTTCGATCAGGCTTCCACCTCCTTTCTCCGTCGTGAACAGCCCAGCTACCACCGTCATCTGTCTCCTAACCTCCTCATTTTGTTTCCTTCACGAATTATGGGTTATGGGAGGGACTTTTTCGAATTGAGGTATGAGTCGTGGCCTAGTGTCTGTTTTTCTTCCGTCTCCCCCGTGCAAGCATCAATCCCCGTTTTAAATTTCCTAAGGTGAACGGTGTGGCACCTTCCACGGCCATCCAGAGAGGACCAGGTGTCCAACACCTTGTGGACACACATTCCAGAACAGGCCAAGTGTCCTTTCCTTACTGGACACAGATCCAAACGCAAGAAATGACCAGAATGCCCCTTGATGCCTAAATTACCATTTCGCCTCTTGTACGTTTAGACCCGTAACTTTGTCGTCCAAACTCTAATCGACATGTGCCACCTGTCGTTGCACTCAGGGCATCGAGACCTTCCTAACGGTCCTCGAATTTCGTGAAAAAGTCATGTCGTTTACAAAGTCAACAAAATGCCCCATTTTAACTAAATTACCAAATTGCCTTTGAACTTCCGAACTTCATAACTTCCTCCTCGGATGTCGGAATCAGACGTGCCACCTGTCTATGCATTCGTGACATCCCGAACTACGTCACAGTCATCGGTCAAAGTCCATTTAGTTGCCCGAACAAAAAGTCAACATTTTTGCCCATTCCAAGGGCAAAATCGTCATTTCGCACCGTCCATCTGAAATCGTCCAACTAAATCACCGATTAACTTCACTAATCTGTCATTAACCATTAATCTAATCCTGATTTCCGGGACGGGTCGTTACAGCACATGTCATAAACAATTTCATGCATATAAGTTAGCTACTCTTACACACATACCATTGAGTTTATTAAGTATTGTCAGCGTACACAATGAAGATAATAAAAGAAGAATCTAAGTATAATAACTCATGGTTAGGGCTTCAAGTAGCCCCAATCCTTAAAGGACTACTCACACATGCTTAAAGTAAACGAAGGAATAATTGAATGAAACATGAAATAAATGAAAGATTAAAGTGAGATACTAAATTACAAAAGGGAAGGAAAGATGAGCTTCACACGATAAAGTCACCTTTCAAGTACTAATCGCAAAACACTAAGTATAAAAGGCAAGTATTTAGTTTGACAAAGCTTTGGGTCCAAAGGAGGTAAGAACGACCTTCCGTAGAATGACTGAAAATGAGACTTAAATAAGGGACCAAACCCTAGATACTTCCTAATCACAAAAGGACTGAAACGGGATCCTAAGTCAACCGCTAAAACTTAAGGCCCAATTCCTTGTGGCACATGGAATGCACTTGGACTCCTAATTCATCGAACAAGCCTCTGATCCGTCCATTGAGTCCTTGTCCTGGAATGTAAGACCCGTGTCCTGAAAGGAACGGTGAAGGATCCCACATTCCTGCAAGGGGGAATGGTCTGGGAGGGGAATGGTGGTATGCCTTAAAGGTGTAGGCACACACCTATCTAGCGCGAGGCCTTCTGGGAGCTCATTGGCTTTGGCTTCCTAGGGAACTCCAAAGTTAAGCGAGTGGAGGCTAGTGCAATCCCATGATGGGTGACTCACTGGGAAGTTGCATCGTGAGCTCCCGGGAACAAAACCCTTTGGGCTAGGTTGGTTCGGCCAGTGAGTCTAGAGAGGAACATATTTTGCTAGAGTCGGGTCCTGACCGAGGAGGGTCGGGTCTTGACAGAATGGTATCAGAGATAAACCCCGAGCAGGAAGTGTGCCAGCAAGGACGCTGGGCCCTAAGGGGGTGGATTGTAAGACCCGTATCCTAGAAGGAACGGTGAACGATCCCAAATTCCTACGAGGGGTGAATGGTCTGGGAGGGGAATGATGGTGTGCCTTAAAGGTGTAGACACACACCTATCTAGCGTGAGGCCTTCTGGGAGCTCACTAGTTTTGGCTTCCTGGGGAACTCCAAAGTTAAGCGAGTAGAGGCTGGTGCAATCCCATGATGGGTGACCTACTGGGAAGTTTCACCATGAGCTCCCGGGAAAAAAACCCTTAGGGTTGGGCTGGTTCGGCCGGTGAGTCTAGAGAGGACAATATCGTGTTAGATAGAGTGGGCCGTTGCGCAACTCTGATCTAAATGAGGCCTCTTGGGAGCTCGCTGACTTTGGATTCCGGGGGAACTCCAAAGTTAAGTGAATAGAGGCTGGTGCAATCCCATGATGGGTGACCCACTTGGAAGTTACACCGTGAGCTCCCGGGAATTAAACCCTACGGGCTGGGCTGGTTCGGCGAGTGAGTTTAGAGGGGATAATATCGTGTTAGGTGGAGTGGTCCGTTGCGTAACTCTAATCTAAACGAGGCCTTTTGGGAGCTCAGTGGCTTTGGGTTTGGTTGGAACTCCAAAGTTAAGCGAGTTGAGGCTAGTGCAATTCCATGATGGGTGACCCTCTGGGAGGTTGCACCGTGAGCTCCCGAAAACAAAACTGTGAGGGTGAGCAGGCCCAAAACGGACAATATCGTGCTATAGTCGGGTCCTGACCAAGGAGGGTTGGGTCCTAACATGGAAACCTTGAAGGACCTGGTCCAAGCTCTGGTGACATATCACTGGAACACGGGACTGGCACAAGGGCCTGGTTCTGGTCCCCGACTGATACTTATTTTGGAGATGTGGAATAATTGAAGCCTTCAATGGAACAAGATAGAACAAAACCTCAAAATAGAGCATTAGGGAACTATCTTAGACTTTGGTTGGTGTAGGGCATGTTCTTGGAGTGAGTACTGTTGGAACAAAAGTAGGCTCTCCAGGGGACATGTCACGTGTGACATGTCCCCGGCACATGAGCTGGTACACGACACTGGAACTGAGAATACGGACCTGGAACAGGGCCCAAAGATGGAACAAGACTGGAATACGGACAAGGACGAGCACATGACCTCGGTTTAGGTCCAGTGACATGTCAGTGACATCGGTAGGGTCCTAGTCGTATGGCTTAGGCCTGGTAGCACATTGGTGACACGATGTTGGCACATGACCTCGGTTTAGGGTCCTTCTCCACCTCTGGAACGATTTGGGACCTTTCTTCACTTTTGCATAGGACTTGGCCCTAGATCAACACTCTGAACAATTCTCACAAAAGAAGTTATTTTCTCCTATGTTATTACATTATTCATAGCAAAAAGGCAGTAAAGGGATGAAGGATCATGTCGAAAAGATGATGAAAAATTAACCCAACAAATACCTCCAAACCTAGCTTTTGCTCGTCCCTTAGCAAAACAATAAAAGCAAGGACTTGATCTAGTTAAGATAACGTTTGAATCCTTAGGTTGACCTAGTATGATGAGTTTTGTCTTCTGAGGGTTTAACAATATGATCGTCACAAACATTTTACTTGACACTAACATGCTAGAGTTATACACTTCCAAGCTAATGAGAACCAAAACGACAACAATCTTAACTAACTCTAATATGCATAAGATAGTGAATCCCAAGTGTTAAGTGAAATTCCATGCTTTAGAGATCGAGTTTAAAAACACAAGTGGTCAAGAAACCTAGAATCATTTTGCTGCCTTACAAGATCTCACTCATTGTACAAGAGTCATAGGGTTTCACTCATACAAGCATATGTGAAGAGTTTATGTATATGAATCAAGTAATCACATATGAGCTCAAATGAATAAAGACACTTTCAAAATGTAAAGGTCTCAAGAAGGAATTGATGCTTAAGAACAAGACACTTACCTCAACCTTCAACTGACACGTTCACAAGAACATTTAGGTCTTCCTTGATGGTTGCAATAGGGCTAGGCTAAGGAGGTCTTGAAAGAAGGGATAGAGTTCGATGAGCCCATGGTATGCCAAGGCATGGGAGGCCCTGACCAAAGCTAGTATCAAGATCCCAACTTGAAACTTGTGGCCACGGCAGCTTGATCATGAATACTAGGGCTTCTTGGTTCAAGTTCTTTCTTTGTCTCTTTTTTTTCTTTCTTTTGAGCTTTTCTTGGTTTCTTCTTCTTTTTCCCAAACCCTAAGTCACCAAATACGTCCTAAACCTAAGTGACGTTGATCTGGATGCTCAAATCCCTTGAAATAAAGTATGATCGCCTTAAGACTTACAACATCAGATTCATGACGTCGAGAACTATCAAACATGCACCACCATGCAAAGAGAAAACACAGTAGGAGTGTAACGACCCATCCCGAATGTTGTAATTAACGAGTTTTAATTAAGGATTAATCAGAAATTAATCGAGGATTATCAGGATGATCGAGGTGAAATGACAATTTTGCCCTTAGACGGATGAAAATGTTAAATCTTGACCTCCCATGTTAAATGCACATGGACCGAGATCCATTACGTAAATCGAGATGTTACGAGTCTGTAGACAGGCAGTATGTCGAGATCGGGCATCGTACGGGAAAGTTACGGGTCTAGAACTATTTTTTGTACTATTACAGTTACACAAATTACGAGACAGTTGACCTTTGGTTTATTTTTAGTGCGCCCAAAATATCAGTTTTGGGCTAGTAGATGAGGAACAAGTGTCACTCATCCACTGATCCTTATCCCACATTTATGCACCTAATCCCTTCCTTTGTTCGAAGAAACCAGAAACCGTCCCTCATTCCATCCTTCCTCATCTTCTTCTTCCCTTCTTTTGCTGAGAAAGACAGAGAGTGAGATTGAGGGACTGACAAAGATGGTGGAAGGACGGAGGAGCTATGGTGGCTACCAGAAACCGTGAGAAACCAGGTCAAACTGAAACCTGTTCAGGTTGGAATTTCTGGGTTTGGATTTTAAGGGTTGAAACCCTCTTCACTAATCACTGTCATCTTCTTGGTTTCCTTGTGAGTGTGACGAGCTAGGAAATCGTGAGTTTGGATGCAAGGAGGAGCTCTGGTGGAGGTTGAAACTAGATCCGTGAGGATTCGAGCAGGACCAAGCTTTTCAGGTACGTTCTTCATGTTTGGAGGCCATGGGTCGAATTCTAGGTGAGAGACGAGTTGAATGCCGAAAGAATGGTGTTTTTTCGTGGTCGGATGGCTGAGTTATGGCCTGGTTAACGTCGTGGGCCGAATGACCCATTACAGTCAAATAGGTCGACCCGTTTGATGTTGACGATGATGATGTCAGGCCATGTGCCCATGGCTAGTTGGTGCCACGTGGATTGTTATTAGTAGGTGTCAGTCTAGTTAGCAGCTGACGTTGTAGTGCCACGTTATACATGTCAGACCACGTGGTCTAGTGAGGTGGTGCAATGTGGCAATATGTCAGGAGCTGTTAGATAACGTGTCAAATGACTTGGCAGTCCACGTCAGACATGTCAGACCACATGGACCAGTGAGGTGGTGCCACATGGCAGTATGTCAGAGTTGTCAATGACACGTGGCAGTGATGACGTTAGTAGGTGACATCATCATGTGATGTGGCATGTGTTAGAGGGTGACACGTGGCACCAATCAAGGTGTGCCATGAGGTAGGCTTTCAAAACTGTCAGATGTCAGGTGTCAGGTTGACATCACTAGTGGGCTGATGTCAGCATATGACGTTAGCGGATGACGTCTGCATGACGATAGCATTGACTTTCATTGACTAGACTTTGACCTACGCGTGTGGGTGCGTCGGCACAAATTTTGAATTCAAATCGATCTTGTTTGAATGGTTTCGACGATTTGAAACCAATGGTATTGGTTTCAGGTTGATCGGAGATCGTTTGATAAGTTATTTGAAGGTTTTTAGCCTCAAGAAGCGTGGTTGGGACACGTTTACTGTACTGGGACTTTTTAGGGTTTCTGTTTAAGACTTGTATAGATGGTTAGTGACGCTTGGGTATGATTTGGACATATCCGGACATTCCGGAGACTTTGGATTAGCCTCGGATTATCTTACGGTGCAGATTGTGAGCGCGCAGCGTGGATAGTCTGTGAGTTGACATTTTCTTTATAAAATGATGCATGCATAAATGTTTTATATGTTTTACGAACATGGTTTGAGATACACTGATTGCATATGATTTGAATATGATTTATGTTTGATGTTGAGCATTTTCGTGGAAAATATTATATTGCACGTATTTCGATATTTAAATTTTTGTGATACTTTGGGCTTATGTCAAGTTTTCTACGTGCTTGCGATTTCAATGATTTGAATGCGGATTCGATTATCGATTTTGAATGTTTTCACGGAGATGCATGAAAATGGCATTTCGGGCTTGTGTCCCAGTTGATTTATGGTTTGACTTAGAGTATAGTCAAACGTGAAATTGAACAATGTTTTGAATAGTTAAATAGTTTTCAGATTTGTAAATGATATATTGGGCTTATACCCAGTTCTGATTTATGATATGAGATTTCAGGCTTGTGACCCTATTGTGGATATATGAAATGATATTTCGGGATTGTGACCCCATTGGAAATTATTTTGACTCAAATTGTGAGTCCTTGTGAACTTGAAAGAAATATTATGATTTGAAAAGGTTTGCCTATCGATTTGATGTGTTTGGAGGAAAGTCTGGGCATTGTTTTTAAGATGGTTTTGTGGAACGTAATTTAATGAACCTATATTTCGGGCATAGACCCTATTGAGATACTTTGGGATAATTTGAGATACAAATGTTTGTGAACTGTTTTCAACACTACCATCCTCTATGATGTGATTGTTCCCTTCGGACGTCGTAGATCCCGGAATGGTATTCTCAAGACGTCATAGATCTTGGAGAGGTCACGATTGCACTGCCTAGAGATGAGTAGCTCCGAGGAGAGGCTCATGCTTAAGAGTGTCAGATATGGACATTACCCAGACGTCGTAGTTCTTGGGAATGCCATCACCTAGACGTCGTAGTTTCTAGGTGTATACTCGGACGTAGTAATCCCGAGTCACACGCGTTGCATTGATATCGTGATTATCATATGGAAGTTGGATATTGGATATTGAGGATTGGTTGCTCATGTTTTGATTACTGATATTATGTCCAGATATTTGTTTTATGATTTGATTGTAAGGAAATCATTTGAGGTTTCGTGTTTTCTGATGCATGCATGCTTTTAATTGAAGGGTATAAATGTTATTTAGGAAATTGTTTTCCAACTGTTTATTTTTGTCCACTCACAGTTTTAATGTTTTTGATACCCTTCAGGTTGATCGTGGATGCATGTTATAATAGAGACTGAGACATCGCACAATGTTGCGTACTCTGGAAACCATTACGTACTTTGGAAACCCCAAGTGGGTTATGGCCTTATCCCTAGTCTGACACGTGGTGTTAGATGAGAGCAGGACATCCCACAATAATCCAAGGGGATTAGGGATGGGTCTTGTTAAGGAGTCACGATGTGTTGGACGAAGGCCGACGACCTTCCAACGCTCCCAAATGCAACCCTATGCGCATGTGTACTAGCTGCATAGTTAGCCTGACAGGCTCCTGATGTGGACGACACGTGGTTAACAAGGTGCTACTTGGTGGCATCCACATGACTGCCACATGGGTGTCATGTCAGCACCACATCACTACCATGTCAACACCACATCACAACCACGTAAGTGCCACGTCAACTCATCCTTGACCTCGTGAATGGGTCGATCCGTAGGTCTGTAACTGGGTTTAGATCGGAATTCACGACCTCGTTCCTATTTCGTCCAATCTAAGTCCAAAATCGAAATAAATTCCACTATACTAGTCTAAATCCACCCATAAATACAATTATAACCTTAGAAGTAGGAAAACTCACCTTGATTTCACGAAAAAATTGATCAAAATTATAGGCAAAGTTTGAGCTCGTTTTCGGGTTTGTCCCGTGTCTAAATTCTTCAAGTTTTAGCATGATTATAGTTCACAGGGGCTCACCACCACTATAGTGATATGAACCTTCCTAATACGACTAGACCAACATGAGGAATTCTGCTGCTGTTGGACAGTTACTACTCAAAGACGTTAAGACTAATCTCAAAAGATTGTGTAACGACAACAAAACCATTCAACTATCAGACCAATGATGTTTACACAAATGGTCAACTCATTATATGATAGAACCCGTCCCAAATTATCAAGAAAACTGGATCGGCCCTGCTTCCGTCTAACAATCCAAGTTAGACAAGGGATATTATTAAATTTTGGCTCTAAATAAACTTTAACTAATTACCCAAACCTAAGTCACCGATGCGGGATACCACCCACTTCCAATCCACTTTCCGATAAGGCGAAGAACGCAACCATTAATATTTAACATACAAATACAATTATACTCGGGTCCATAAGTTCCCCCTAGTTATTCTAATTGTGACTAACCACCCATTCGTTCATTATCATTGTTCTAATAGAACATACAAGACACTCAAATTAGATCCCTAATTAAATAGCTTAATACATATTTGAAATACCAAATTCATTGTTCATAAACAAACTTATTCACTTAGGCTACCTATCACCCCTCCAACGTGCTCACTAAAACACATCATTATCACACACATAATTGATAAATTAGTTAACATATAATCCTTAATTTCCAACTTTATTAAGGACCAACTAATGAACAATTAAACAATAATTGAATTATAACCAAACACCTTAAATATTCAGAACTATGCCTAAACAGAGTTAAAAAAAACCAAAAATTATACCAATAAATCTACAAAATTACAATAAGGAACTTTCGTGTTTATACTGCCAGGCGACATCGCACGTGCTGCCACACCTCGGCGCAAGGTCTATGCGTGTAGTGGCCACACGCTGGTCACACGGTCTTCGTCCAGACCCGAATATCTGGTTTCCTAGGTCGCTGACCCGCGACGATGACTCGGCTGGTTATCAACCATTTCACGACGGTTTCCTTTGCTCTAAGTATCAATCTTCACCTAATTAGACTAAAGAGAAGTTCTATGTAGTTAGAAAGGAGAAATAATTACAGGAACTTGTCAACTAACCTTCGTCACCTTACGACAATGGTCGCCTAGCCGTTGCTTCGACGGTTCCAACGTCCATTGCCTCTCCTTTGGATCCCAAATTGATCACAGGCTCTCTAGAAGACTACTATCACCTTCCCCTTCGAGTTCCCTGGCCTAGAACTCAAAACCCGATATAGGAGCTCACGAGTTCCCTGATAACCCTTAGTATTTTTCCTTCATTTCATTCACTAAACCTCACCAAATTCTTCCCTTTTTTCATATTTCTCACCTTCCTTTTCTTCATTTCTATGTTTTACCCTAACCAGACCACCCATTTCTTAACCTCACCAAACTCTAAAATTGCATTAGAAATATTTTGCCTAAGTTTTCCTTAAGGAAGGCTCAAATTGTGCCTAAAAGAAAAGTCCCCAAACAATGAGAATAACCCCATATATATAGGGAAAATGCCACTAAAAAATCTAAAAAATAAATAAATTACAAATTAAATAAAAATTACAATTAAAAAATAAATGGTGAAAATGATGAGCTTGTGGCTGATTTTTAGTGAAAATGGCTTAAAATCCTGCCCAAAGA
This sequence comes from Prinsepia uniflora, assembly GCA_032719365.1. Lineage (NCBI taxonomy): Eukaryota > Viridiplantae > Streptophyta > Magnoliopsida > Rosales > Rosaceae > Prinsepia > Prinsepia uniflora. The sequence continues at coordinate 29,521,787 of CM064870.1, read as the reverse complement.
CGGGCAGGTTTGATGCAGTTGGGAGCAGGGCATGAATGCTTGAATTCGGCAGAGATTTCCTGAGCTGGAAGGAGGGAGTTCAGCAAGTCAGGGGTAGGTGAAATCGGCGTGGTTGTGTAGAGGAGCAGGTGGAAATCAGCGCGGTTGTGCAAATGAGCAGGTGGAAATCAACGCGTGAGGCGCTGAGGAAGCATGCTGGGGTTAACTTTGTTATGTGAGCTCCGAAGGGTTTTCAGGGCTGAGCAAGGAAATAAGGTTGTGCTACTTGTAACGCCCCATACTTTCAAAATAATAGAAATGACTATTTTGCCCCTAAAAAGTCAAAATGTTGATTCTTCAATCGGAGCCTCTTGTGGATATATCGAGAGTATTGTTATGAAGATCTTGAGTTTATGAGAACATGGATAGGTAGTACACTAAAATCGGAGGGTGGATGAGACAGTTATGGGTCTAGAAAGGTTAAGGGTATTTTGGTAATTATATGTGAGAAGGGTAAAATGGTCATTTAGGTTTATGGCATGTGACTCATATGCCTTTGTCTAGATTTTTCTCCAAAATTCTTCCCCAATCTGTACCACCGACATATATATATGTATCTTTGAATATGTAAGAGAGGAATTCAGCCATGGGAAGAAAGAAAGAAAAAAAAAGGTGGTGATACATATGAAACGAAGAAACATAAGGGAAATGAGAGAGACAGAGAAAAGAAAGGAACAAAAAAGAGGAAGAGTGGCTGGTATAATTAGTGGTGACAGAGGGAAGAATAAGGGGGCGGGGGGTGATGAGAAACTCGTGAGATCCCATGGTCGAGTTTTGGTTTTGGAATCAGAAAACAGGGAACAAGTTGATTTAGTGAGTTCCCAGAGGTCTTACGATCCTCCTGAAGCTGAAAGCAGTAGGGCTGGCACTAGGATGCCATAGCAGATAACTAGGAGTTTCAGCTCATGACTATGAGGTAATAGTTTTTAGTTCTAAGGTTATATATCTAATTAGGGGATTGATTAGAAGCGTTTATACGTTTGAATTGAGAAAAATGGATGCAATTAACGGGTTTTAGTACTGGGTTGCGATGCGGGTCGGGCGACCCAATTAACAGACAAACAGGTCGTCGTTTGGAGGAAGACGACGACATTGTTCATGCGTGTGATCTATATGCGCAGAGACTTAGAGCCGCGCGTGGCGGCGCGTGCAGTCTTCAATGGTCGTCTGATCAACATGAGATATTTATCTTTAACTATTCTGAGTTTAACTATATAATTTCTGGATATATTGGGTATCGATTGAGCATATTTTAGAATATTTTTTGTTTTTAGGTTATATTCGAATTAGTCTTTAAAATTCCCAATTGTTGGTATATTCACCTATTAATATGGTGAAATATGTTAAAGGATGTTATCTTGAATTAAGGAGTTAAGGTGAGTAAGAAAATGCGAATATACTTATAAGAATTTTTTATGTACATCTTATAAGAAATTGTGACCCTAAGAGTAAATACAAGATGTATTACTATGACGATAATAAAGAACTGAATTTGATTTTCCAAATTACTTATTCTATGAATTTCGTGGAATTGGAGATATTGAATGCAAATAGTCGGTAAATGACAGTATGGTTAAGTAAAAGACTAACTCAGTAACTTTCACTTCTTGACGGGCAAAGTGGGTTGGATGTGGGCGGTACCCCGCACGAGATGGTTTTAGTTTGGTTTACATTTCAATTATCTGGTAAAATTTTAAATGAGAAAATCCCTTGTCTGACCTGAGTCGTCAGACGAGAGCATGATCGATCTGGTTCTTCTGTAAGAAGGAACGGGTCCTGTCACTACTAGACTGGGCTAAAGGCTTTGCGGGCCGTGGGCTGCTGGGCTACGATTTTGGGCCTGATTGGATTTTTGTGGGCTACACAAGAAATGGATTTGGGCTGTAACATCTCAGTAGCTTTCCACCGAATTTCCTTGTGTAATTTAGTGGCATCCCTTGTTTCATCCATAATTTATTCGTTATAATTCCGATTGGGCCGATCCTTCGCCAAAATACTCAAAATTCCAAGCATTATTTATTTCTTCAAATTTCCAACAAAATAAATTATTTTCTCCAATTGTTTGGTATTTTAATATTAAAAGATAAGTATAAAGGGTATAAAATAATATAAAATAAATCTCAATTAAAGGCCTAACAAGATTGTGGGAGAGAATTTAAGAATCTTTTAGTTAATTATAGAGTTCTCTAGAAAATTACCAAAATGCCCTTATGTGAAATAACCAAATTGCCTCTAACCATTCTTGACCCATAATGTACTTATCTGAACTCTTTTTTTTTTTCGGCATATCGCCTATCTACGTACTCATGGATTCGAGACCTTCGTAACGGTCCTCAACTTTTTACCCTTTTAGGGGAAAAATTATCATTTTCCACTTTCTTGAATTTTCTGGGTGTTACAATTCATCTTGAAATATTTATTTAAAATTTAAATAGTTTCGATTATGATTATGTATGAAGATTATTCGATCCTACAAGTATTATCTCTGATAATTATGAATTTGGATGATTTTGCACAACCAAAATTTTCGTTGCAATAAAGCTTATTACTCAAAATAATCCCTTAACCAAACATTGAATCTCACTTTGCTCCCACAACAAAAAAATCATTGCAATATACTACCAAAATCGATATACCATGTTGGTAACAGCGTCAATGTTGTTTATGTGTCAACAAGAAATTGGTTGTTTAATTATTTTATCAAAAATGATTAAAAAGTAAATATTTAAAAAATAAAAAATTGAAGAAGGAAGAGGAGGATAAATAATGCATCTGATCTGAGTTTTTCCTCACCTTATTCCCAACCCTCCAATCCAATATGGATTTTTTTCTTCTTCCTCATCAGCATCATCAACTTTTTTATTTGATCTAATTAAAGTAGAATTTTGGGTTCAACAAAAACCCAATCCCAAATTCTAATCCCAAAAAAAACCTAGAAATTCTAATCCCTCAAAAGCCCAGTTGAGGGAATGATCGATTTTCTATTTAAGTAACAAAACGAGTCCTCACTTGTCTCCAATATTTGATTTGTTTGGTTTGGATTTGTATTAACAATGAAGCCTGAATTCCTCCAACAGTAGTGAAGATGAGTACATGTCAGGAACCGTCCCAATCCCCCCGGGCTTTTTCCCCTGGGCCTGAATTCCTCACGTTTCTCATCCCGTCTGACACGGAGTGTCAGACAAGGGAAATTCCAACTTTAGCCCTCTAGGGCTTCAGAGTACGCTATGTAATGACCCGTCCCGAATTCCAGGATTAGATTAGTGACTAATCACGATTAGTGAGGCTAATCGGTGATTAGTTAGGCGAAGTTACGGTTCACTGGCCAGCCTTAATCATTCATGCATCTCCCGTCCAACATCATCGATCATTCCTTTGTTTCCAAACAAAACCCAACCCGATCTCATTTTGAGCCAAACCAATCCAACCCTCTTCCATTTGATCTTGCCTAAGAAGACTAGAGAGTGAGAGAGTGACTGAGAGGTGGCAGCCGGGCACCCAGCCACCGTGGACGGCGGCAGAACACCCAGAAAACGGTAAACCGAGGAACCTTGGATTTTGAAATTTCAATTTCATTTTTTGGATGTTTTAAATTGTTTTTGACGATTGGGTTATACTTCTGGGACATGGATGAACCGTCGAGGATCAAAAAGGGAGGAGGAAGACGGTGGAGGAGTTCTGGACGTCAACGAGAGGTTTGGCCGTGAAAAACCAAATTGAAAGGTGAGGACTTGAACCCTTTTTTCCTTGTTCTAATCATTCAAATAGGTTGCTAAGATTGAAATAGGAATTATAGGATTAATTAGGGTTGGAATCAGACCAAAATAGAGGAGGAAAATCGCTGAACCGGTCACGTCGGTCCAGACTGGTTCAGGTTGCAGTGGACCGGTTCACGCGGGTTGAAGATGACACTGTGCATCCAACGCGTGGACTCACGTGCAGGGAATTCAGAGGGCGCGTGGGGGCGCGTGCCTCACCTTTTGGGGAAGTGTTCAACACGTGAAATCATCTATTCGATGTAACGAACATTTTGGGACTGGTTTCGTGTTGATCGGACATCATTTCGATAGGTTTCAGGGTGTCCGAAGGTTTAGGATAGAGTTTAAAAATAGTTAGAAAATCGGGAAAATTATGGGACTTCAATGAGAGGTTAATGAGGCTATTAGTAACCCTCTAAATGAATTTGTACAGGTTTGGGAGTCCCGGTGATGGTGATTGACCCGGGAGACAATTATAGCACGCGTATCGAGGCGCGGCTTCAGACGGTCTGTGAGTGGACCTTGATTTCTAAACTAGGATGCATGCATAAATGTTTTATATGGATTATGAATGTGATTCTATGATGTTGATTTGGATATTGGTGAATTATATGGTTTCACGCTTTACGAGGCAATTTACGTGTTTACACGTAAATCGAGGTTTTTCGATTTTACACTGATTTTCCGTACTTATGGTTTTGGATATGATTTCATGAAATGATTTTGGATTTGAAAAGGTAAACTCGGGTGCGAAACCCATTTGATCTACGAACTCCCAGACTTGAGGTCCAGTTGATTTAACGAGGCATTGGGCCAGAGGCCCAGTTGGTTTATGATTCGGACCAGAGGTCCAGTTTGTAAGTGGATTCGGGCTTAGGGCCCAGGTGACAGGACCCATCCCAATCCCCCCGGGATTAGTGCGGGATGACCCTGCTCCCATCTGACACGGAGTGTCAGACAAGGGATATTTCTGACCTTTGCCCTCCCGGGCTATCAGAGTACGCCAGGATCCGGAGGAGGTATGTGATATCTCGGTCTCTGCTACAGTTCACATCCGATGTCAACCTGAAGGGCAGTCAAAACATTAAAAACTGTGAGTGGACAAAACAAGAGTTTATAAAAACATTTAATAAGAAGACATTTGTACCCTCCACTAAAAAGCATGCATGCATTCGAAAACCATTTATCCAAAACAAACCATATGTGGGACTAAGCCCAAAGCAGATATAAACCAAGGTCGAAAGGACCACAATGAAAACGACCATACGGGCCACTGCCCAAATCCATACGGGACTCGGCCCCAAACCATAAAGAAACCAAGTACGCGAGCCACTGCTCAAATCCTCCTGTGCACACCACATATCATATATCATATATACATCACATACATATATATATATAAGTCACACAACCAATCCTATCACGGTATCCAAAGCTACGCGCGTGCTACCCGGGTCTCAATCCGAGTCATCTCAAAGTCAAGGTCAATGTTAACAGACCACTGACCCTACCCGAGATAATAGTAACCATAGCCTTCCTGAGAGTAAGGAACCCAACTGGGGGGTGACTCCACTCAGTCGGTGCTCCGTGACTACTCCGGGGTCCACCCAGGCCAACGACCCTCCCCGGAGGAGATAATAGAAGTAGAGGAAGGTAGATGAACATATATATACATAACATAATATCCATGCCCGGTTCCCCTGAACGGTCATGATCCATAATATTCAACAAGGGTTCATGCCGGTTCCCATAAACCGTCATGAACCATGATACCATAACAAGGGTTCATGCCGGTTCCCATAAACCGTCATGAACCTGGGAATCCATTTAAGGTTCCCTGACCTGAAATCAAAACCGTAAAGTGACTGGGTCTCGTACCCGAACATAGGACATCAACTGGGCACCGTGCCCGGAATCTGAGGTCATATGCCCGAGACAAAACCAAATGGGTTTCATACCCGAGTTTATCCTTTTAGAAATCCAAAACCATTTCATTAAAACCAATAAAGAAATACAGACCCGTATAAGCACCGTATAAGGCTTAAACCTCGAAATACGTACTTATACATAACCACACACAAATGCACCCATGGCATTATCAAACAAGTAATAAAACATACAATAAACATTTATACATGCACCAATTTAGAAAATAAGGTCCACTCACAGACCGTCCGAGCTGCCGCCTCGATTTGCGTGCCATACGGCTCCCCTAGCCGATCACCGTCACCGGGACTCCCAACCCTGTCCAAATCGTAATAGAAGGTTACTAACTACTTAATTAACCTCCCACTAAAACCCCGTAATTTTCCCGTATTTTTAACTATTTTTAAAACCGAACCTAAACCTTCCGATGCCCCGAAACATATCGAGACGATGTCCGATTGACACGAAACCAGTCCCAAAATGTTCGTTACATCGAATAGATGATTTCGTATGTTGGAACCTTCCCCAGATTCCCTGCCACGCGCCCTCACGCGCCGCCTGAAGTGTTTGCGCGTGGGCTTCACGCGCCAGCTACAGTACCTGCTGACGTCATCGCTGACGTCAGCATGACGTCATCTGACAGCTGTCAGGTCTGACATGTCAGACTCTGACAGGTGCCACGTGTCATGCTCCCATTGGTCCACGTCACTGTGCTGTCAGTGCCACGTGGCAGTCTGACATGTGCCACGTGTCATCACGGCACTGGTCCACGTCAGTGACACGTGTCAGCCCCTGATTGGGCCACGTCACTGACATGTCAGTGCTGACTATGCACTGACATGTGACACGTGTCGTACTCCTATTGGCCCATTTTCTGACATGTCAGCTGACATTGTCAGATCTGACAATGCTGACGTCATCCCTGACATGATGACGTCAGCAGGATGACGTCACCTATCATCTCTGTCCTCCCGCGGGTCGACCCGAATACCAGTAACCGGGTCGCCGTGACCCGCGGCTTGACCCGGCCGGTTCTCCCAGCTCCGACCTCCAAAACACTCCCCGTTTGTCCCATTCTCTTCGTCTCAACCTAACCTACCGTCCTATGACTTAAAACGGAAGAAAAAACATCGAAAACCCGTACCTTCAATCCAGCCATGGCGGCCGTGACTTCTCCCGCCGTTCACGGCTGTTCCAAGCCGTCCAACGCCTCGAAACCAATCTCATTCATCTCCTGGGATCCCTAGAAACCTTACCCAATTAATGGAATCGAGTAAAAACCATTAAAATCCAATTTCGAATTTTTGAACATTTTCTTACCTCACGGGTTCGACTCCCCGCCGTGGCCACTGCCGTCCCCGGCCGTGGCTTGCCATCCTCAGCCTCTCACCACTTCCTCACGGTCATATTCATTGTAGCACACTCACAAGATGAGTGATGGAGGTGGGAAATATGTGTGTTTGTGTTTTGAAGAAAATGGAGAAAATGGTGAAGGGAGGGGAGGGGTTTCGGGTGTGAGGAACAAAGAAGAAGGAGATGAGAGCTGATGAGAGAAGAGAAATGGAGGGTGAGGATTTAAAGATGAGTTGAAATGGATGGTTAGGATTAATGGTTGGTGGATTTGATTATAAAATTAATTAAATAATATTAATTAATTATGTAGATCCACATTTTGGGGGAGTTAGCCAATAGGATGAGTGACACTTGTCACTCATCCATGGGACCCACCAAAATATCTGCCCAATCAGATTTCGCCAAATCGTCCCCGTCTCGAAGTTCGTGCATAGTGAAATCGAACTTTCGTGACCCATAACTCTCCCGTTTGAAGTCTGATTTCAGAGTGTCGCCTGCCTATGGATTCGTATCGTCTTTATCTACGTAACGATCTTCAGCCCTCGGCCATCGGACCTCCCAGTCAAAAAGTCAACTTTTGACCTCCTATTCACCCAAATTACCAAAATGCCCCTAAACTTCCGAACGTCATAACTTCTTCCTCGAATGTCGGAATTGAACGTGCCACCTGTCTATGAACTTGTGACGTCACGAACTACGTCAACATTTTACCCACGCTAGGGGCAAAACGGTCATTTCGCATCGTTCGTCCGATTTAGCCTAACTAATCACCGATTAACCTCACTAATCGTGATTAGTCACTAATCTAATCATGGAATTTGGGATGGGTCGTTACACCAGGTATGTGTTACAAATGGTTTTATGGTTCATGACGGTTTATGGGAACTGACATGAACCCTTGAAATGGATTTATGGGTCATGACGGTTTATGGGAACCGGCATGAACCCTTGGAAAGGATTTTATGGTTCATGACAGCTTATGGGGGCCGGGCATGAATCCTTGAAAGGTTTTAAGAATGATTTCAAAAGGTTTTTCATATTCCATCCTTTATATATGATTTTCTCCTCCGGGGAGGGTCGTTGGCCTGGGTGGACCCCGGAGTAGTCACGGAGCACTGACTGAGTGGAGTCGCCCCCCAGTTAGGTTCCTTACTCTCGGGATGGACATGGTTCGTTACCTCCAGGGAGGGTCATTGATCTACGGACATTGACCTGGGTGGACCCTGGAGAGACTTGGGTTTGAGACCCCGGTAAGCACGCGTGTAGCTTTATTTTACCGTGACAGATTCTTGGATATGAAATATAATGGATAAACATGATTTCAATTGGTTTGGGAAATTGTGTTTTATGATGATAAATGGATTTGGGCTGAGATCCCACATATGTTTTCTATGTTATGGTTCTCTGTAAATGGTTTTGGGCAGGAGCCCGTGTGACTTGTATTTACGGAACTTGGGGTGTGACCCTAAATATGGATGTTTTAACATAGGTGATTGGATAAATGGTTTTACTACGCATGCATGCTTTTTAGTGAAGGGTATAAAGGTCTTTATGAAATGTGTTTTTATAAACTTATTACTTTTTGTCCACTCAAAGTCTTTCTGTTTTTAATACCCTTCATGTTGGATACGATGTGGACTGTAGCAGAGACCGAGATATCACATGCCTCCTCCGGATCCTGGCGTACTTTGATAGCCCGGGAGGGTAAAGGTCGGAAATTTCCCTTGTCTGACACTCCGTGTCAGACGGGATCAGGGTCACTCCTCGTTAATCCATGGGGGATTGAGGACGGGTCCTGAGACGCTAGGATCCGGAGGAGGTATGTGATGTCTCGGTCTTTGCTACAGCCCGCATTCGCGATCAACCTGAAGGGCAGTCAAAACATTAAAAGTTGTGAGTGGACAAAACAAAGAGTTTATAAAACATTTTCTCGAAGACATTTGTACCCTTCACTAAAAAGCATGCATGCATTCGAAAACCATTTACCAAAACCATTAGGGCCTTAGCCCAAAAACGTAAATGAAACCGATCATACGGGCCACTGCCCAAATCCATGTGGGACTCAGCCCAAAACCTGTACACATCACATATCATATAACATATACATATAAATCACATAACCCATCTTGTCACGGTTTCTAAAGCTACGTGCGTGCTACCCGGGGTCTGAAAGCCCAAGTCTCCTCAGAGTCCACCTAGGTCAATGTTCACTGATCAATAACCCTCCCTGAGGGTTACAATCCAAGCCTTCCTGAGAGTAAGGTACCCAATGGGGGCGACTCCACTCAGTTAGTGCTCCGTGACTACTCTAGGGTCCACCCAGGCCAACGATCCTCCCCGGATGAGACATTCCAAATAAGGAAGGTATATGAATATATATATATATATATAACGAAAACATTCATGCCCGGTCCCCATAAACCGTCATGAAACTAGAAATCCATTTAGGGTCCTCGACCTGAAATCATAAACATAAAGTAATTGGGCCTCAAATCCGAACTCATGACTCAACTGGGCATCGTGCCCGATATCTCAGGGTCAATCACGATTCCGTTCCTAGTGATGTGTGCAACCACCCATCCAGGACCGCCCTCAATCCTAGTATGTCGCCGTGTACGAATCAACCGACGCGACTACCACTAGATCATGGTGCACTCATCACCGATCGATATCCTGAACCATCAACACTCCGAAGTGGAGCCTCTAGTGGCTGCTCAACGACCGTACGTGCGTCGTGACCTCTCCTAAAGGAACGCATCCCATTCCGGAGGCGAGCGTCATATCGTCTGTCGCCGTGCACAAGGCACTCACCGCGACCACGACTCAGACCCGTAGGTCACCAATAGGGCTACATGACCGAGACAAAACCAAATAGGTCTCATGCCCGAGTTTATCCTTTTTAAATCCAAAACCTTTTCATTTAAACCATCGTAGAAATACAAACCCGTATAGGCACCATGACAGGACCGTCCCCTGAGGAACATTGATAACCGTACCCGGTCCTGCTCCCGTCTGGCAAGTCAACTGATGTTCCCAAATTACCCTCAGCACTTGCCAAACAAGGGATAACCATACATGTGCCCACTTATGCCTCCACCTCTCAATCAGCCTCGATCATCGTGCCACGACCTGGAGGGTCAATAAAACATAAAAGGTGTGAGTGGACAAAAATAAATCAGTTCATTGAACATGTTACAGAAAAGACATTTCTACCCTCCACGTAAAACCAATGCATGCATTCGAAAATCATTTCATAATCCATTTCATTTCCAATATAAGAAAACTGTGTATGAAAACCAAATAATTTCCTTTTCTCAAACCTCGGGCCTTAGCCTGAAACCATAAATACGGGGCCTCAGCCCAAAATCACGAATCAAAATCCAAGTACGAGAATATAATCTAAAAATCCATAAAGTCATATAAACCGGGTCACTGCCCAACACATCGGAAACCAACAGTAAATCACAAGTCAATCAATCTGCTGGATCTCAATCACCGAGTCTTTAAACTCACACATATCAGGCCTTCCCGGGATATCAACGAGTCTTTAAACTCAAAACACAATCAATAGGCCTCGGAGGATATCACAATAACCGAGTCTTTAAACTCAAAACATATCAATCAAGGGCCCTCCCCCGTCATCAATCAACCGGGTATTTAAACCCAAAACCAGATCCAGCAATAGTACCGGGTCTTTAAACCCAAAACCATGTGTAAATCATAGAATATCCAGAATCCATCAAAATACAAATTCCAAAACCAACTTTGAAATCATAGTTTATCGAAATGGGTCTCGTGCCCGAATTCACATTCAAGCCCAATGTCACATCATCAAATCATTAACAAAACATGATATATGTAAACCATATAAAATCATCCATCAAACCATCATCATATAAAATCATTCATCAAACCATCATCAAAGTATATCATAAACCATATTCTCGAAATACGTGCAATTACGTATTGCATATCGAAATGCGTGTAAATACGGAAATCGTAAGTACCATAATCATAAGCATATAAATCATAGATAGAAAGCATAGAAAACAATTATGCATGCATTGAAATTTAGAAAGCAAAGTCCACTCACACACCGTCCAAACGGCCCGCTTCCGAGCTGCACGTTTTTCTGTAAATTCCGAAAATCACAATTCTTGTCCAAAATCATTATCGAGGGTCACTAACACTTCAATATACCTCATATAATTTTCCCCAATTTTTTCGGGATTTAAATACGTATTTTAAACGTATACGAAAACTTCGGATACACTGAACACTATCGAAACGATATCCGATTTCCTCGAAACTAGTGCCAAAATGTTCATTGGATCAAAAAGAGCAAGTTTCATGTTGAACTCACCTCGGGAATCGAGCCCACGCGCCCTCACGCAATGCTACAGTACCGGGTACTGTTTATCGTCTCTGCCTGACTGCCTGTTAAACGGGTCGTTCAGCCCGCATGTTGACCCGGTTCAATCCCGTCAAATTCCAACTTGAATTCCTCAATTGATCCATCACATAGCATCGTAATCACTTTAATTAGGGGTCTGTAACATTAATTTCAATCGTCACTGCCTCAAACCAATTCAATTGAATTCAATTTTCCAATGAATGTTCATCGTCCCAATTCATCAAACAGTCACTGATTTCTTCAATTAATTAGTTAGGGAGCATCATAGACTTACTTTAAAGATGATTTTGTAATCAATTTCACAAAAACTTACCCCCAATTACACGAACACAAGCTTGCGATTTCTCGAATTCCGCCATGTCTGTTCATGGCTCCAAGAGCTTCGAACCTTGAGTTTCTCGATTTGGATCGACAAATAAAGGTCCCAGAAATCATAATCTAACCTTAATTCAGCTTGGGCTATCCTACAACTCGAATTCAAATTTAAATTATCCAAGTACAAGTTTCGGGTTTCTCTTCGGGTTTTCTCTCTGTCCCTCGTGTTTTCTTTTTATCTCAGTCTCTTAATCCTCTGTTTTCCCTCTCTTAATTCTTCTCCAGCTCTTCTTTTCTCTCAATAGGTTGTTGGGAAGGTCGATCAAGTTAAGTTATGGTCGCTTGTCTCTGTTTTTCAAACACCCACACACACGGGTAATTGTGAAGCTTGTTAATTCATCTCACCGATTAATTGTGACACTACTCAGCATTTGCAAGGTGACAGATGTCACTCAGTGGCATAATCATGACTGAATCAGCCCAATCACCGTCCCATTTCTTATTCAATTGACCAATTACCATTTTTCCCTTTTCCTTACAAATGACCAAAATGCCCTTCATGTTCTTAGGCCCGTAACTTTGTCGTCCGAACTCCGATTGACGTGTGCCGCCTTTCTACGGACTCAGCATCTCAAGACCTACCCAACGGTCTTCGAATTACGTGAAAATATCATGTCATTTGAAAAGTCAACAAATTACCCTTTTTTAATCAAATTACCAAATTACCCTTGGACTTCCGAACATCATAACTTTCTACTCAAATGTCGGAAGCGGACGTGCCACCTGTCTATGAACTCGTGACGTCCCAAACTACGTTACAGTCATTGGTCAAATTCTGTTTGACCGTTCGAACCAAAAGTTAACTGTTCGCACAATTACAGGGGCAAAATCGTCATTTTCTTCAAATTTTCCAAAATTTCTTTTTTCAAATTTCCGGGTCGTCACACACCATATAAGGCCGAAACCTTGAAATATGTGCCCATACGTAACCACACACAAATGCACTCATGGCATCACAAAACAAGTATTAAAACATATATAAAACATTTATGCATGCTTCAATTTAGAAAAAAAAAAGGTCCACTCACAGACCGTCCGAGCTGCCACCTCGATATGCATGCCATACGACTCTCTAGGGCCAATCACCATCACCGGGACTCCCAAACCTGTCCAAATCACTTTAGAGGGTTACTAACTACCTTATTAACCTCTCACTAAAGCCCCGTAATTTTCTGGAATTTTTAACTATTTTTAAACCCGATCCTAAACCTTCGGACGTCCCGAACAATATCGAAAGGATGATTTCGTGTGTTGGAAGCATCCCCAAAATGTGGCCCACACGCCCCCGCACGCGGCCTGAAGTCCCTGCTTGTGAAGCCCACGCGTCGGGCACTGTTTATCTTCCCTAACCTCTAGTCGGCCGGGTTTAGACTAGTTCGAACCGGTTCGGTCCAACCGAACTGGTGGTCACGGTCTAGCCCTATTTCTCACCTGTTTTTAGTCCATTCCTTCCCATTTGTATCCCTAAATGTTCCTAACACTAAACCTAATTAATTTAGCCATTAAAAGCAGAAAAAAAGGTCGAAATCTCACCTTGAATATCCACGGTTGAACCGGCCACCTGCAAACCTCCACTGTCGTGGCCTCCAGCCATCGTAGCCCTCAAAACCGGTCCAGAACTTCCCCTAAGGTCCCCATAAAGCTAACCCCATTAATAGAATCAACCAAAAACCCCTCAAACTAAAACTCGAATTTCAAAACTTGCTTACTCGCCATTTCGGGTTTCCCTCCGCCGTGTCCACAACCGTGGCTCGCCGTCCATCACCGTGCCATCCTAGCCTCTCTCAGTCTCTCATTGACCCTCACATGACGTATGGATGCAAGTGGGGGTGGTGGTGGTGTGTCGTGTGGGTTTGTTTGCTAAATGAAAATGGTGGAAATGGAGGGGGCTTCGTGTTGTTTGAAGAAACAGAGAAGATGATTATCAAGTGAGAGATAAGGTAATGAAGGGTGAGGATTGAGAGATTAGATGAGATGGAGGGTTAGGATTGAGAGATGGGTGGATTAAATTTTAAAATAAAAATAATAATAATAGTATTTAATTAGGATAAATCCACTTTTTAGGGAATTGACCAATGGGATGAGTGACACTTGTTGTCACTCATCCATGGGTCTCACTAAAATATCTACCCAATCAAATATCACCACGTCATCCCCGTCTCGTGATGAGTGTGTAGTGAAATCGAACTTTCGTGACCCATAACTTTCCTGTTCGAAATTCGATTTCAGCTTGTCGTCTGTCTATGGATTCATATCGACCTGATCTACGTAACGGTCCTCGACCCTCGGCCATCGGACCTCCCGGTCAAAAAGTCAACATTTTACCCACGATCAAGGGCAAAACGGTCATTTTGCATCGTTCGTCCAATTTCACTCAACTAATCACCGATTAACCTCACTAATCCTCGATTAGTCACTAATCTAATCCCGAAATTCGGGACAGGTCGTTACAACCTTCCCTCCTTAATTAATTTCATCCTCGAAATTCCAACTGACCTAATTCCAACCGACCTTCCCTCCTTAATTAATTTTGTCCCCGCATTAATTAATTTCCTCTGCTCCTAGCTTAGCATAATCAGCAAGGAAATTCACCCTACTGATTACCAGACCTCGGTCACTCTCCTCAAGGTTGCCACAATCACTCAAATTTGACCCACAGCCTAGGTGTTCGGTTCTTATACCCTCTTTGAACACTTAGCTGTCACATCACACCTCGTCATCCCACTTAGGGAAGAATCAAGAAGAATCCAAGATGATGACATCAAAGTTCATCCAGTGTCATCCTCCAGTACCCTGTACTACTTGCTAAAGAGCAGAAAATGAGAAGTCTCATTCACCTACTTCAGAATCGAGAGTAGTTGCAACCATGTCGGAAGTATACTCAACTTTTCCAATTACTGGAGCCAGAAGTCCTCCTACTCCGACCTTTCCGAACAACGACGACTGTCGATAACTATTGTAATGACCCATTCTATTTCTCACAATCAAATTCTCCACAAACAAGCCTACCCGAAACTCATGAGGTATGGTCAATCACAGTCAACCAAACTAACCCAAAATGGACTCTCATGTTCTCAGCTCATCTGGACACCATCCAAGTGTCCGTGACTAGTCTAACTCACTACCAAGTTCGCCTATCCGTTTACACCATTTATGCACATTCAAAAGGATGTCAATTCATCCTAAACTGATGTACCGCTGGACTGAAGATTCACAACAGACTCCTACTGTGATCTGCAGTCAAATCTCTGCATACTACCATATCTGACCGACCAGTCACTAATCCCCATGACAGTACCCGATTCTTATGTTTTAACTATTGCTGGGTCCAATCCAGCCCATCACTATCCGTGATCCATTCCCGAACCACAGATACCGAACATATGCCCATCTCGACGGAGTCACATCCCGACTCGTGACTCATCGTCATCACAATCACCAGCACTAGCACCAGCACCAACACTAGCACTAGTACCAGTACCAATACCAACACCAGCACTAGCACTAGTACCAGTACCAATACCAGTACCAGCACATTAACATCAACATCAACATCAACATCTAGTGTGTGAAACAGACAACCCTGAATCTTTGCTCATACCGAGCAACGATCTCGTACCTCTGCTCAAATTGGAGTAACTCTACCTCCCTCGTACCCAACAACTCTGGGTACAGTGGCCCTGACAACTCATACGAGAAAAGGAAACGTCCCATAAACGTCCCTGATTCCCAACAACCGTAACTACAGCCACTCTCGGTAGTAGTGCCTGCCACAGACTCATGCAGACCTAATCACCAGACATCGCTATCGAGACTCCGTATCCAACGGAATCAATTGCATGTACTAACTACTTCGTAGGGCCCCACACTGCCAACCGCGACACAACTATGGCAACCCCGGAATCAAGTACCGAACCAAGACGATCTACGATTCAATCCTACTAACTATTGTACTGGCATCCTAACTATCAGGTTGATAACGAACTGCAGCCCATAGAGACATCACATCCTCGACCTGCGCACCACTCTGAGCACAAAACCCTGCTCTGATACCACTTGTCAGTATCAGAGCGTCCTGAGTATCTTATGAGCCAACCTTGCTCTAATACTACCACTTGTCAGGACTCGTCCCAATCCCCCCGGGATTAACGTGGGACATTTCTGATCCAGTCTGACACGAAGTGTCAGACAAGGGAAATTCCGACTTTAGCCCTCTCGGGGTTCAGAGTACGCTAGGATCCGGAGGAGGTATGTGATGTCTCAGTCTTTGCTACAGCTCGCATTCGCGATCAACCTGAAGGGCAGTCAAAACATTAAAAGTTGTGAGTGGACAAAACAAAGAGTTTATAAAACATTTTCTCGAAGACATTTGTACCCTTCACTAAAAAGCATGCATGCATTCGAAAACCATTTACCAAACCATTAGGGCCTTAGCCCAAAAACGTAAATGAAACCGATCATAAGGGCCACTGCCCAAATCCATGTGGGACTCAGCCCAAAACCTGTACACATCACATATCATATAACATATACATATAAATCACATAACCCATCTTGTCACGGTTTCTAAAGCTACGTGCGTGCTACCCGGGGTCTGAAAGCCCAAGTCTCCTCAGATTCCACCCAGATCAATGTCCGCAGATCAATGACCCTCCCTGAGGGTTACAATCCAAGCCTTCTTGAGAGTAAGGTACCAAACGGGGGCTACTCCACTTAGTTAGTGCTCCGTGATTACTCCAGGGTCCACCCAGGCCAACGACCCTCCCCGGAGGAGATATTCCAAATAAGGAAGGTATATGAATATATATATATATATATATATATAACGAAAAAATTCATGTCCGGTCCCCATAAATCGTCATGAAACTAGAAATCCATTTAGGGTCCTTGACCTGAAATCATAAACATAAAGTAATTGGGCCTCAAACCTGAACTTATGACTCAACTAGGCATCGTGCCCGATATCTCAGGGTTAGTCACGATTCTGATCTTAGTGATGTGTGCAACCACCCGTCCAGGACCGCCCTCAATCCTAGTATGTCGCCGTGAACGAATCAACCGACGCGACCACCACTAGATCATGGTGCACTCATCACCAATCGATATCCTGAACCTTCAGCACTCCGAGGTCGAGCCTCTAGTGGTTGCTCAACGACGGTACGTGCATCGTGACCTCTCCGGAAGGAACGCATCCCAGTCTGGAGGCGAGCGTCGTATCGTCCGTCGCCGTGCACAAAGCACTGACCGCGACCACGACTCAGACCCGTAGGTCACCAATAGGGCTACATGCTCGAGACAAAACCAAATGGGTCTCATGCCCGAGTTTATCCTTTTTAAATCCAAAACCTTTTCATTTAAACCATCGTAGAAATACAAACCCGTATAGGCACCGTATAAGGCTGAAA
This sequence comes from Prinsepia uniflora, assembly GCA_032719365.1. NCBI lineage: Eukaryota > Viridiplantae > Streptophyta > Magnoliopsida > Rosales > Rosaceae > Prinsepia > Prinsepia uniflora. Next base: position 29,504,517 of record CM064870.1, on the reverse strand, counting down.
TCTCGAAATACGTGTCCATACGTAACCACACACAAATGCACTCATAGCATCACAAAATAAGTATTAAAACATATATAAAAGATTTATACATGCATCAATTTAGAAAAAAAGGTCCACTCACAGACCGTCCGAGCTGCCACCTCGATACGCGTGCCATACAGCTCTCCCGGGACAATCATCATCACTGAGACTCCCAAACTTGTCCAAATCACTTTAGAGGGTTACTAAATACCTTATTAACCTTTCACTAAATCCACATTATTTTCTGGAATTTTTAACTATTTTTAAACCCGATCCTAAACCTTCGAACGTCCCGAACAATATCGAGACGGTGTCCGATTGACACGAAACCAGTCTCAAAATGTTCGTTACATCGAAAGGATGATTTTGTGTGTTGGAAGCATCCCCAAAATGTGGCTCACGTGTCCCCATGCACGACCTGAAGTCCCTGCGCGTGAAGCCCACACGCGGCCTGAAGTCCCTGCGCGTGAAGCCTACGCGCCAGGCACTGTTCATCGTCCCTAGCCTCTAGTCGACCGGGTTCAGACCGGTTCGAATCGTTTTGGTCCAACCGAATCGGCGGTCACGGTCCAGCCCTATTTCTCACCTGTTTTCAATCCATTCCTTCCCATTTTTATCCCTAAATGTTCCTAACACTAAACCTAATTAATTTAGCCATTAAAAGCAGGAAAAACGGGTCGAAATCTCACCGTGAATATCCACGATTGAACCGGCCACCTGCAAACCTCCATCGTCGTGGCCTCCGGCTGTCCTAGCCCTCAAAACTGGTCCAGAACTTCCCCTAAGGTCCCTAGAAAGCTAACCTCATTAATAGAATCAACCAAAAAGCCCTCAAACTAAAAATTGAATTTCAAAACTTGCTTACCCGCCATTTCGGGTTTCCCTCCGCCGTGTCCACCACCGTGGCTCGTCGTCCATCACCGTGCCATCCTAGCCTCTCTTAGTCTCTCATTAACCCTCACATGACGTACAGATGCAAGTGGGGTGGCGGTGATGTGTCGTGTGGGTTTGTTTGCTAATTGAAAATGGAGGAAATTTAGAGGGGGGGGGGGGGGTTCAGGTTGTTTGAAGAAACAGAGAAGATGATGATCAGGTGAGAGAGATGGGAATGGATGGTGAGGATTGAGAGATTAGATGAGATGGAGGGTTAGGATTGAGAGGTGGGTAGATTAAATTGTAAAATAATAATAATAATAATAATAATATTTAATTAGGGTAGATCCACTTTTTAGGGAATTGACCAATGGGATGAGTGACACTTGTGTCAGGGCCCACCCCTAATCCCCCGGGATTAAGGGCTAAACCCCGCTCCCGTCTAACGTACGCATGACACGAGGGCTAAACAACCGCCTAACCTCCGTGTGACACGTAAGTCGGACAAGGGAGTTCCAGACCAACCACCTCAACAACCTCAAACTTCTCAGAGTGCGCAGAGTCTACTGTGGATGGTGCATGTGATGTCTCCATCTCTCTCAACCGACAGCCCGCACTGCAGCAACCTGGAGGGTATCGAAAACACGAAAAGACTGTGAGTGGACAAAATAAAGTTTAAATTCAAAACAGTTATCAGAAAACACAAACAGTTATACCCTCCGTGTTAAAAACCAATGCATGCATATCAATTACGTCATAAAACAATATACGAAAACCAAACACATTTTCCTTTTTCCAATCCCGGGCCTCAGCCCAAAATCACCGAAAACCATCAAATCCGGGCCACTGCCCAAAACATCATCATCAAAGCTAGTGAAACCCAAAACACATTTAAAGCCACGTTCTCATCCATCGAACCTGCTGGATCTATCCGAGTCTTTAAACTCCCGAGTCTTTAAACTCAATCCAGGCCTCAATAATATCCGAGTCTTTAAACTCCCGAGTCTTTAAATTCAAGGCCTACGGGGGAAATCAATATATCCGAGTCTTTAAACTCCCGAGTCTTTAAACTCAATCCGGGCCCGTCCCCCGTCCAATCAACATCCGGGTCTTTAAACCCAATAACCAGATCCAGCAAATCCAATCAAAACCATGTGAAAACTTTTTTTTTTGCAATTCCAAGTCCATATCCAAACCCGAATCCGAAACTACTGGTCTGATGCCCTTCCGGCATCCATAACCGTCATTCCGAATCCAGACCCAGAACTCATTTCCTTCTCATTTCCCTGTCCGAGTCCGCAACCATCATTCCGTAAGCCGGCATCCGGAATAACCATTCCGAACCCAAACCCGAAATCCACTTCAAGTCCCGAATCGAATCCCGAATCGTCACCCGGGATTTCGATTCCGAAACCCGAGATCTCATTTCTGAAAACACCTTTGAACTGGGCCTCAGGCCCGAAAATACTTTTCAAAATCCTTTTACTTTCCTTGAAATCCAACCGTATTTCAAATCCCGAAATCAACCATTAAAACCAGGTTCAAATTACAATAGTTATCAAAACCTCGTAAAACGTGAAAACCGTCATTTTCCTCGAAAAACGTGCACAAACCATAAACCATCACAACCATAATCAAATCATAGAATCCAGTATAGAAATCCTATAAAAACATATATGCATGCATCAAGAGTTAGGAAGCAAAGTCCACTCACAGACCATTTCGACGTCGCCTCGATACGCGCGCACCTATGCCATTCCCTGCCAAACCATTATCCTCGGCTTTCCCAAACCTGTCCAAATCCCATAAAGAGATCACTACCTACTTCACAAAGGTCATACTAAAGCCCCATAATTTTCCTGGATTTTTAACTATTTTTAACCCAGCCCTAAAACCTTCGGACAGCCCGAAACATATCGAGACGATGTCCGATCGACTCGAAACCAACGCCAAAATGTTCGTTACATCAAATACTTTAAAAGTCATGTTGACTAATTTCCCAAATTACCCCTCACGCGCCCCCACGCGCGTCCAGAAGGTTCTGCGCGTGAAATCCACGCGCGTGAACAGTGTCACCAGCAACCTCAGGTGAACCCGGTTCACCTGGTTTGAACCGGTCCGGTCCAGCCGTGAACCGGCGTTCACGGTTTTCATCCCATTTTCATCCATTTTTAATCCCGTTGAAACCCTTAGTTTCGTCCTATCCTCCTTAATCCATTCCCCACCAGAAAACCCAACATCGAAGTCCTTAGCTCGTCGACTTCGAATTTGAAAACATTTACCCGAAACCCCTGTTTCGGTTCCCAGCTAATCAAACATTCCCCCCATCGCGGCAACAACTTATTCGACTCCTAGGGACCTCCTGAGTCTCATAACGCCCACCAAAAGCCTCGACTCGTACCCAAAACCCACAACTATTGATTTTAACCAAACTAGGAAAACAGAGGACCGTGGGCAATTACCTGTGTTCTGACCTCCGCCGTGCACGCCGCTGTGCTCCTCTCGGTTCACAAAGCTCCGCTCAGGTCCCTGAACACTTCCACCCGTCCAATTTTGGAGATTGATCGATCGGGGTGCACAACCGTGCACAAAACCCCTGCCCTGTTCTCTGGTTTTTTCCTCACTTCTCACACACCTCACATACTCATCGTCACGCCCAAATCCTCACAGATACAATCACTCCCTCTCCTAGCTCTCCTTTGAACATCACAGAACCTCACAACACTCACCCGGTTCAATCAATTCCTCCCTCAGCTCACCTCTGTTTTTCCCCCCTTCGGCTAAACTCAACACACACACACGACACAATTTTTAAACACACTCATGCACGGCCTAGAACCCACTAGAGCCCTGCCACATGTCACAATCTTCTCCCTTCTCACACAAAAATCTCCTCTATGCCTTGGACAAGTGTCCCAATCCGATTGCACCATGCCCCCCCAGCCAAAAGACCAAAATACCCTTCTTAACTCCAAAATTACCATTTTACCCTTACCGTTTTAGACCCGTAACTTGCCCGTCCTAACTCCGATAAACACGTGCCGCCTGTCGTTGAATTCAGGACGACGAGATCTACCCAACGGTCCAAGGTCAACATGTCAAAACTCGGTCGTAGGAAAAGTCAACTCTTTCCCCCCTAATTTAGTCAAATTACGGTTATGCCCTCAACTTTCCGAACATCATAACTTTTCCTCCGGTTGTCCGAATCGAACCTGCCACCTGTCTACGGACTCGTGACGTCCTAAACTACGTCACAGTCAAGGGCTAACACTCAACCAATCGGTAATTCAAAAAGTCAACTTTTCGTCTACTATTCACAAGGGCAAAATCGTCCATTTACACAAAATTTTACAAAATTACCTTTTTACCCTTCCCGAAGGTACGGGTTGTTACACTTGTCACTCATCCATGGGTCCCACTAAAATATCTGCCCAATCAGATATCGCCACGTCATCCCCGTCTCGTAATGCTTGCATAATGAAATTGAACTTCCGTGACCCATAACTTTCCCGTTCGAAGTCCGATTTCGGCGTGCCGCTTGTCTATGGATTCGTATCAACCCGATCTACGTAACGGTCCTTGGCCCTCGGCCATCGGACCTCCCAGTCAAAAAGTTAACATTTTACCCACGACTAGGGGCAAAACGGTCATTTTGCATCGTTATTCCGATTTCGCTCAACTAATCACCGATTAACCTCACTAATTCTCGATTAGTTATTAATCTAATCTTGAAATTTGGGACGGGTTGTTACAGTACGAGCCACGGGGCGAGTCAATCTCAGCACTGCTTAGTAACATCAGTTGGACCCTTTATCCAACATCCTCGATCTGCTATCAACTCGGTTCACCAACCCAAATCCGCACCTATATTTCAACATGGTCTTGTCCAAAACCCTACAATCTGACCCCCATCTCTCTGGCCTAATCCCCATCTCTCCCTCACGGTTTTGTTTTCAGGAGCTCACGGTGCAACTTCCCAGTGGGTCACCCATCATGAAATTGCACTAGCCTCAACTTGCTTAACTTTGGAGTTCCAACCTAATCCAAAGCCACCGAGCTCTCAAAAGGCCTCGTGCTAGATAGGTGTGTGCGTAGACCTTTAAGGCACACCACCAATCCTCTCCCAGACCATTCCCCTCGCAGGAATGTTGGATCGTTCACCGTTCCCTCTAGGACACGGGTCTTACAAATAGCCATAATAATATTCATCTAGGAGGAGGAGGCGGACTCTACCACAGTAGAGGCAGCGTTAGTGTTGATATTGGCATTGTCAATAGTGGAACGGCTCGTCTTCTTTTGCGGCGCTTCAGATCCCTTATGACCATCAAAATTTCTGGGTTTTTGTGGGATTAGAATTTTGGATTGGGTTTTTGCTGAACCCAAAATTTCACTTTAATTAGATGAAAAAAAAAATATATATGATGATGATGATAAGGAAGGAAGGAAAAAAATCCAGATTGGAATAGAGGGTTGGGAATGAGTTGAAGAAAAACTCGGATAAGATGCATTGTTCATCCTCTTCTTCCTTCTTCAACTTTTTGTTTTTTTAAATATTTACTTTCAATAATTTTTTGTAGAATTATTAAACAATCCATCTCTTAGGCAACATTGATGTCATTACTAACATGATATAACAATTGGAGTAACAAAGGTAACAAAAGGAAAATTCTAATAATAAATTGTAACGATTTCAGGTTATGTGAGTAAAGTGAAATTCGATATCTGATTAGAAAAATATTTTGAATAATAAATCTTATGTGAAACTTTAAGGGTACAAGGAATTAAGTAGTACCCACTGCATTGGTGGGATAGAAAACATATAAAAATAAATATTAAATAAAAAACAAATTTAAAAATAACATGGTGTAATGGGACGCGCCACTTGAAAGCGTGGACAATTATGCAAACCCTATAAATGGCGGGAGCCTCACCTGCTTGTAACTTTTTACTCTGTCTGTCTTCCTCGTCAACTTTATTGTAATTACATCTCAACCCCTCCAAAACCCTCCAATCCCGAAATTCCCCCAAATCGTCACCCAAAGTACTTCCTCTTCTCCATCGCTTCGGTGGAGTAAGTCCATTGCTGTGTGCTGGTCCCTTTTGCCTCGTAAATTTCTGAAATTACATGGTTTTACATTTTTCCCTTTTCTTTGAGCCGCTCGAACCCTAGGGTTTGTCAGAGCGAAGTGAGTTAGGGAGTTGGAGTTGTACCGTAGCTTCTGATTCAATGGAGGCTGCGACCGCTGCGCGCGGTAGTTCGATGCCGATGCCACCACCGCCAACGCGCAAAGAGTGGCGTGCCGTTTCCGAACATCATTCTGCTCGAAACATGGGGGATGAGGTAGTGAATTGCTAAAGACCTCTGGCATTGCATTTTTTTTGGTTTTCTGAGTAATTCAAAATAGATGAGGAATGAAAATTGGAACATTAGTTTTTAAATTGGGTTTGGACTGTGATAAACCCTTCCCCCTTTCTAAAGATTAGAGCCTGCATGTTATGTTTATCTTTTTTTTTTTTGGTTAGGGATTAAGAATGTGAAAACCCTTTTTCTATTATGTTTGATGTGAATAATAGTTGAGGATTCATTGGTTGTTTACTTCTGATTTGAGTTCGCATAATTTTTTTGTATGCCTTCCTTTTAATTTAGTAGCGGTTAAGTTGGCTGTAGGTCGGTGGGTAATGTGGTGTTTACTTTTACGCAACTAGGCTTGTCTACAACAATGCAATATCTAAGTACTTGAAGGAGAATTTTTCATGAGTACGCTTATACTTTGAATGGATCAGCTATTAGTGTTCTGTTAGAAACAACGACTTCTGTCTCATGACTTTCTCCCTTAAAAAATCCAATAACTTTCTGTATTATGATTAGGAGGTAAAGTGTAGGAAATTTAACAATGATTTCTCGGAATGTCGAGCAATTTGGTTATGAAGAAATATAAAGTTGGGATTACTTTTCTTTTGTATCTATTTACCTGTCAGCATGAGTTTGTTTTATATGTCTGAAACAAAGAGCTCATGGGAAAAAGAGAGAGAGAGAGAGAGAGCAGTTGCTTTTACCATTGGTTTACCTGTCAAAGTGAGGATTTTTTGCTACCTGATTAAGATCTGTTGTTTGAAAATTTGTTTTGCTGTTATCTTTGAAAAAAAAAATAAAGCAATGTTAGTCTTCTAGGAATTTAATATTTTGCTTTTCCCTAATGTTCTTGAGCTGGGCGTCTTCGATTATGCAGGATTTGGAACAATCAAAGTTAGGCCATTCGGATGAAAGAACAATATATGAGGTAGGTATGTCGATATTTTGTATTATTTTATTGTATGTAATTTCACTGAAAGCAAACCTGATTTGTTGCTGTTAAGATGCAGCATGGGAGAGAGCCAGGTGATGTGGACTTCTGTTCGATCACAATAGATGGAACTTTAGACCACGATGTCTTGCAGCAGCGTATAGATGAGGTTACTAGGCAGAGAGATGAACTGCAGCATATGGAGATCGATCTTAAAGCTCAAATTGTTGCAAGATCTGAGATAATGGAAATACAAAATAACTTTGATGCTCAAATAAAGGAACATGCTAATGCTGCTTCCAATCTTCAGGTTTTCGTTGATTGGATGTTTAATTTATAATATGTACTTGATAAAGGATTTTTCTGATTACAATTGCAAGAATCTATCGGGATGTAACAAATATTGAAGTTGTGTTAACATGTTTATTGTCATTTCATAATGTCATCACATGCGAATTCCATATCTAGTGTGAATTTTAAGGCCAAAAGTTATAAAACAATCCTAAAGTGCATGTTGATTGTTAGATTTTTTTTTTCTTTGAGGAATAACCATGAAATGAGCTGCTAACAGTTGATATCAGTCTTAACTATGGGGTTACATACTGTGCAGGAGCAACTCCATGAAAGGGATCAGACAATACATGACCTGGAAAGGAAAATGGAAGAGAAAGATAGAGAGCTGCATGCTATCAAATTAGATAATGAAGCGGTAAATTGAATGCTTGCGTGTTTATATTCTTCTTTTGCTAATGGTTTAGTTGCATGGTTGGATAATTGCAATTACTAATTCTTTTCACTTTCATAACGTTCTGTCAGGCCTGGGCTAAAGAAGACCTTCTTAGAGAACAGAACAAAGAATTAGCAAGTTTCAGGTACTGATTTGTTTGTTTGAGACCACTTATTTTGTCAGTTTAAGCTCTTGTCAATGCTTGCATTTTAAGAGCTCAAATATAAAAGCTTAAAATACAGAAGTACATGCATTATTGGGAAAGACCTTAAAAGTGAAGAAATGTATGTTACTCACCAAAATTTACTTGAATGTAAAGAAAATACTGTGTTTTATCATCACTTGAATTGAAGCGTCATATGCCACTTTTTGGTGAATAATGCTGTGTTGAGGTTTTAATTTTGTGTACAAATTTGATTGGGGTACTGTTTATTGCAGAAGAGAACGTGACCATTCCGAAGCTGAAAGAGCCCAGCATATACAACAAATGCATGACCTTCAAGAACACATTCAAGACAAAGAGAGGCAGCTTATTGAGTTGCGGGAACAGGTTGCATACCTGTATATATAGTCCTAAGTCCTAATGAAGTCGAAGTTGACAGTTCAAGCTTTGAAGCATATAATATCATACATGCATGTAGAATATGTGAAGATTGAGAGAATTTGTTTTTGTACTTAGTTTTTGCTTTCCTTGACTACACAAAGTCCTTAATAATATTGTTTCAAAATGTCATTTTGTTAGTTATATATAAGTTGGACTTATCTAGTCATTTTAATGCAAAAAGTTGTATGCTGACTTAGTCCTAGAAAGTCAGTGTGGCCAGTGCCTGATAGTGTTTGATATTTTCAGCATAGGCTTGCCCAAGAAACCATTCTTTTTAAGGATGAACAGTTGAGGGAGGCCCAAACTTGGATCACCCGTGTTCAGGAAGTGGATGCATTGCAGTCAACTACACTCCAAGCTGAATTGCGGGAACGTACAGAACAATATAATCAACTCTGGCTTGGTTGTCAAAGACAGGTGGGTTTGTTTTCTCTCTCCATTGCATTTTCAGGGTCTCTTCTCAGGCACCCACACATTGTATTTCTTTCTATACCGAGTTTTTCAATACTCATGTCAAATCATAGGTATGTTGGTGCTATTAAATGAATTGTGGTTTGTTTTTTCTGGAATGTTTGGTCACGGCTTTGGTTTTATCTTTTTGGGTTACTGATTTCAGTTTGCTGAGATGGAGAGACTTCATATGCATTCAATACAACAGCTTCAACTTGAGGTTGCTGATGCAAGAGAAAGAAGTGGAGCTTACACTGATGAATCACGCATGGCACAATCAAATTCAAAAGATTCATCTCAATTTGGTCAGAACAATGGCAACCAGCTAGATTTGAATACATCAAATGGAAATACAGGGGCCCTCCCAAATGAGAATTCAGATGATCCTTCGTTTCCTTCAACTGGAAATGCATCAACTCAGGTAGTTTCTTTTTGCTGTTATAACATTAGTAGCTTGCGTACTAATATTGCACTATGGCTTTTGTCACATTTGTAGCTTTCGATTTTCAAACTATCATGGTATGTTTGGATGAGGAACTTTAACGTAACAATGGATTTAGGCTAAATTAGTTAGAAGTGTCCCTCAAAAAATTAAATAGAGGGATTTCAAATGACAAGGTGCTATGCACTTGTGGGGATTTTTAATTTAGCCTAAATCCCTTGGTACTTTGAAGTTCTTCCTCCAATAGAGCATTAGCAATTTGGCTAAGTTACTCTGTTTAAAATGAAATGCATAAATAGGAATTTGAATAAAATTTTGTTTTATCTTATATCCATAATGTTATTATTTTTTGGATCATTATCAGATTGACCATGTTGCTGGCGTTCCAATTTCTCCATCATCTCTACTTGGGATGGCTTCCTATCTTCCGCCTGGACAAGTGACTGCTCTACATCCATTTCTTATGCATCAACAAGGGGCGCCCCATTCTATGCCACCTCATGTTCCCCAATCTCATGTTGGGCAATTTCACTCAATACCTGCAATGTCATCTCTCCAACACTGGCAGAACCTACAGGTGGGGATGGATGCATATACAAATTTTCTGTCCTGATGATAATCTACGGTGATAACAGATCTATGCTCTTTATTTTTTCATTTTAGGCCTCATCTGAGGGTTTGCAAATATCCACACAGAATGAACTTCCATCTTCACAAAATGATCAAAACCTAATAAGATCAGATGCAAAGTATTATGAAACATCTGTTAATGGACAATCACTCCACCAAGACTATTTGGATGTTCAAATTAACCAAGGTGCACAACTTGATTCTGTGATAGCATCATCCACTGGGGAGGCACAGGTATGTCTTCTATATGATGATTATGCACTCTTATTTTTTATTTTGTTTTGCAAATTGTCGGGAATGTCATTGTTTTATTTCAGGTTCTTGAGTCAATTGATAGGGACTATTTGGTCTCCTCCCAACCTGAGCAGAGCTTGCAACAAATTTCTTCTCAATTCCACAATTCTGTAAGATTGGATTCTCTTGAACAGAATAGTGAAACCAAGGTGGATAACTTTTGTTTAGATCTGGTTCAGGTTTGGTGAAGATAGTAAGTAGTGAAGAGATTCATACTAACTTGTAATTTAACAGGTAGTGGAGCAGCCTGTTCAGACCTTAACTGCCCATGGATTGGAGGAACAAGTTTTAAATGCAGAACAGCTGATTTCTGCTACCAATTTGTCTAAATCTGATACCTCAATCCCTTTGGTCAACCTCAAGGAAACAACAATTAATAACGCTACTGGTGCAGTTTTTCCTGAGTCGTTTGTCTCAACTGGGCATACAAATGCAGCAGTGGGAAAGACTCCGGAGATTGCACTTCTTGATGAAAGGTCATTGTTGGCTTGCATGGTTCGCACAATTCCGGCTGGTGGTAGCATTCGTATCAGTTCAACTGTGAGTGTACCTTTTATTTGCTTGGTCTTTGTAGTTGGCAGATATTTTTGGTTATTCTCAGCTTACAGTTAATTGGTAATATATTTTCTTGTTCTAAGTACAGCTACCAAGTAGGCTCGGAAAGATGCTCGCACCTTTGCACTGGCACGATTACAAGAAAAAGTATGGAAAGCTTGATGATTTTGTGGCTAGTCATCGCGAAGTGAGTTTCATAAATGTAGACAATTCGGTATAGGTGTATTATGTATATTATCTCATGAGTGCTGTAATTTGTGCTATCCAGTTATTTGTGATTGAGGGAGACTATATTCAGCTTAGGGAAGGAGCACAAGAGATGATCGCAGCTACGGCAGCTGCAGCGAAAGTTGCTGCTGTGGCAGCAGCTTCAACTCCCTACTCTTCAAGTTTGCCTTCTGTGGCAGTTACTCCAGTGGCACAGGCTTACCGTTCAAGGAAGGTATCATCTTTCGATTCCAAAAATGTGGTTAATTCCACTCCAAATGCAAATGGTGCATCCTTTGGTGTTCCTGGTGCTGGGAGTATTCCAAATGTAAAGATTTTGAGCAAATCTAAAGAATCGTGGGAACAAAATGGCCCTGAATCTAAACCAAGCCAGTCATCTGTACTTTTGAATGGTGGAAATGGAGTTCTGGGTAGACCGAATGTGAGCAGTACCCAAAACTCAGGCTTGACTAATGGCTGGCCGAGCTCGAATTTTGTCGGGAAGCAGCATGGCAGGTTTGCTTCTTTGGCCCATTTAACATACTGGGGTTTAATACTGTGATGGATCATGTCATTATGGTCATGTGAAGCTTCTTGAGATTAATGTGTTGTTACTTTGACAGGATGGCCAATACTGCATTTACTTCCCGAAGATAGTAAGTTTGATGACTCAAAATATGGAATTGCAATTTGTGGTGATGATGCAAATGTGAGTTTTGGTTATTTCTTACCTGATTTTTTTAGAATCCCCAGTTGGTAATGGCAGGAGAATGGAGATTGTTTGCGCCAAGAAGGGCACCATCTTAAAAGATCGGGATTGCAGACCAGTGTGCAGATGGAAGCTTTATTTTGGAATGACGACAGAAGATATATGTGGGGAGAATTATTCTCATGGATTGAATTACCATCAATCTTTGCATCTCATAGAATTCTCTGATTGGAATAGTTTGCCTTTTTTGTTTTTGTTTTTTGTTTTTTTGCTGTTTTTGGGCTTAAAATCTTCAGTTGATGAACCTGTTTTATAATATACTCAAAAACACGCTAATCTACTCAGCTCAACTCTACTGAGTAGTGTCTGTTGTCTGCATTGATGATGATGGTGATGATATTCATGCTTCTACATATGAGATCACTCATTTTGTTGTTGTTCAGCTTTTTTAAGCATACAACAAAGTAGCTTCTTTTCTTGCTATCTTAACAAAGTTGGGTGAGATTGGCGCGCTGGCGCATAGGTATGCATGACAATTTATTTTTGTTTTTGTAATTTTTTTCTCCTCTATTATAATAAATAACATACTATTTCAAAATTTATTAACACAACATTAATTTCTCTTAATCTCCTAGAACATGCAGAAAAGTTCACTATTAAAAATTCAAGTTCATTCTTATAAAGCAAAATGATGACATTTGTGCAAATTTAATTATCTTCATCATCATCATCAATAATCGCAATTTTGATGTCATCTTCAAGTGTATCAAATTTGGTATTCATAGAAGTTGAATATGCAGTCAAACATGGTCACAGTAAAAAGAAAAATTAATAATAAAAGGGAAAAGTACATATTTTTTAACTACTAAATTTATTACAAAAATATTTTTTATATCTTGTATCTTACTCCATAGTCAAATTTGAGTACGCATTAAACTATCAATGTGTTTAATTAAAAACGACCACGTTGTGGACGTAAACTCTTAAGCAATAGTGGATACTGGAATAACTAGGAACTCACTAGCAATATGATGCATAATGGGGTACTTTTTTTGATTCATTTTACACCAATCTAATATTACAAAATCAGCCGTTTTTGATAAAAGATTTTTTGCCAAATAATTGTTCAAGTCTTACTTCGCAACACCACTGCTAGTACATTAAAAAACAAACAATTCAAACTACTGCATATTACCGCTAACTCTAGTATGTGGGTTTGATGAAAATTGTGAAATTGAAGGTTAAGAAAAACCACTAGGTTGAGATTAATACTCCCAACTGATATTGATCAACCCTAAGCTAGTTTTTGAATCCTTTCAATTTTTATTGGAGCTTTCTCTTTGTATATGAGAGAAATAAAACTAAAATCAATTTCATCTTATATCTTGGATCAACAAGCAATTGCCAACATCTCATGAATTGTATCCCAATATTTGTCAAACTTTAAGGACATTATTGTTGCCATTACTCTCACTTCATCATGTTCAGACTACAGCCAATCATTAATAGCTAACCCAACATCACAAATAGTTGAGAAATAAAAGGTTGGATGTGGAATACTTGGTTCCGAAAAATACCTTAATGGCATCATAAAACATTTTCAACTTTTCAACAATCAACTTAGTCAACATCAAAATTCTCCTCACCAAGCACATTTGTATATTTACTGTTTTTCAATTGATGAAAAACATCCACATATATCAATACTGTACCAATTATTATATACATGGAGTTCCATCTTGTTTCACAATTTAGTGTCAAACTCTTAGTGGACTTAACTTTCAATTCATGACATACTTCAACAAATTTCTCCCAACTTTTTGGTGAGCGTGTCCGATATGAAATACTGATCGAATTATGGCGATACTTCTTTTAATGACATATAGACCATCTCTTACTATTAAATTTAGAATGTGTGCACCATGCAGCACAACACACATGAAAATATTCTCCATTCAACAATAGCAAAGTCGAATTAAAAGTTGGTAAATATGTAGGCTTATTACTCAAAATGCTCTTTTAACCGAACATTGAATATGATTTTACTCCTCGAATCGGATTTAGTTCCAATGTACTGCCATAACTGCACTTCTGTTATTCCATTCTGTTAGGTAAGTTAGTATTACTGTTAATAGTGCTTACGTGTTAAGCGGGGATTAGTTATTTAATTATTTATAAAAAACTATTAAAATTAAATATTTAAAAAAATAAAAATTTGAAAAGGGAGATCAACCATAAATAGTAAATCCAAATTTCACATTCAATTGCAATCTGGGTTTGTACATGGGAGTCTCGCCTACCTCATTCTACATCGCCATCAGATCAGAGACAAGAGACCCATCTCATCTCCAACTCATTCCCATTTCTTTCCTTTATTTGACCTAATTTCAATCTTCTTTAAACCTAGAAAAATAACCTAGAAATTGCTTCGCGAAGAAGATGTTGCATCTGAGGATAATCATTATCAGAAATTGTGAGCAGAATGAGGCTGTTGTCTCTGATGGAGATGAGATGGTTCTCTTGTCTCTAAGATGGAGACAAGAAGATTAAAAATTAGGTCGAAGGAAAGAAATGGGGATGAGACGGAGATGAGATGGAGTTTGACTTGAAGGAGATGGAGATGAGATGGAGTTTAATAATTACCCAACCCAAGAAATTTAATAATTTCCCAAATCCAAATGACATGAACCCAGAAAACCCATCATTAAGCTCAAACTAAAATAGGAAAAAAAAAATTCATAAAGCTCCTATCTTTTGCATACCTGAGAGGGGGAAATTCTTGAAAGTGTCTAAAGTGAAGGACTTGATATGGTCGTTCAATTGATGTGTGATTCCCAGTAACTCTTCCTTTTTTTTTTTGGTTTTGAGGAAGGAAGGTTTGCTCTGAGGGATCTGGGTTTTTGGTCTTTTTACTGCTCCTTAATAGAGTGCGGCGGAACCACGAAGAGAAATCCATTGGTGATGGCGAAAGCCTGCATAACGAAGCAGAAAGACACTGAACAATTTAGAGTTGGTATTTCTTGAGGCTCGTGATCCGGTGATCTATGCCCCACCGTAATTAAATTGTTGCGGCAACGACCTAACTTTACGTGGGGTGTGGATGGCTTAATCGACCCAATAGGATTCGACTATGAACGGGGCTCAAACTAGAGACTGACAAGGATGGGGTCGAAGAAAGGAAAGAAATGGGAATGAGATGGAGATGAGATGGGCCTCTCTCTGATCTGATGACGATGCAGAACGAGGCAGGCGAGACTCCCCTGTACAAACCCAGATTGCCATTAAAGATGAAACTTGGATTTACTATTCATGGTTGATCTTCCTTTTTTATTTTTTATTTTTTTAATATTTAATTTTAATAATTTTTTATAAATAATTAAATAACCAATTATTACTTAACACGTAAGTACTATTATCGGTGTTATTAACTTAACTAACGGAGTGGAGTAACAGAGGTAATAAAAGTGCAGTTTTGAAAACACATTGGAACTAAATTCAATTCAGAGAGCAAAGTCATATTCAATGTTTGGTTAGAAGAGTATTTTGAATAATACACCTAAATGTGTATCTATCATATGATCAATGTTGTGCAATTGTCAAGTCAATGGGGATAATTTACCATCAAGATTCCAATTATAAAGAGAATGAATGAAAGTAGCACCAAGTGTTTTCGCATATGCGGACATGGAAGATATATAAGCCTAACTTAATAAATAAGAAAAACTTTAATGACAATGGCATCACATATTCTATTTTCAAAGACTTAAAACTCAACAAAGAGGTTGATATATATTATGATTCATGCATGACAAATATCAATAAAGAAATGGAACTCAACAAAGAAAATGATGAAATGGATTATTACCTGACAAGTCAATTTTGCGTGTAGTGATGGCCATAAATCCCTTTCTTTGATTGCTCACAGCCCACATGTCAGCAGTAATTGTAATTCTATTACTATGTGTATCGAATAACTTTCTCATGTTTTTTTTTTTCTAACTAAAAAATCTTTATGATGTCTCTCTTGATTGTGAATCGAGAAAAAACATTAAAATATGGCTGCGAAGCTTTTGAACATCTCCTAAAGCCAATATGATCAACCATAGATATCGGGTATCCATGCAAAATAATCATGCAAGCTCCTTCCTTGCAAGAGCATATTCAAATTGATTATCTTCAACCATATCATCCTTTCGCTTCCGACAACTTTTTTGTGTGGACGTAAGTGATTGGTCCTAACAGTCCTCTTTGCACTTTGCGACTTGTGACGATGATTACAAACTGCTCGCTATCCCCTTTTAAATTTTTTCCTTTTAAAATTTTTCTGCGTATTTGATGTTAATCTATTATTGGTTTGAGCACTTGAGATAGAATGTTCGTCATCTTATATGTGGTATATAAAATTGAGTACCACTTGAAGACAGTTTAAAATATGCACAGTAACAATATAGTAGCCGATATAAATAAGGAACAAAATAAAAGAGGAAGAAACCAACCCAGCATGCACACAAAGGTCAATGAAAGCAAGCATTAGACTGAGAAAATAATCACTCAAAATCATCAACAACCCAACAAAACTCAAACGCACAGCGCCTTTGGGGGGCACGTGGCTGACACTTTGGTGCCACTGATAGGTCGTTAATTAAGCATTATTTTATATTATTTTATACAATTTATACTTAACTTTTAATATTAAAATAATAAATAATTAGATAAAATAATATATTTTGTGATATTTTTGTATAAATAAATAAAGCTTGTAATTTGGAGCGTTTTGGTGAAAAAATCGTCCCGATCGGAATTATAACGAATAAATTATAGACGAGTTTAGATGAAATTATATAATTTAATTTGTAATTGATTTGCAGGCCCAAAACATATTTATTTTGCAAGTCCAAGTCCATCATTGTATGCAGCCCTAAGCCCAGTCGTTCGACACAAACAATGACCCAGTCCCAACAAAGCCCACGGCCCGCGAGCCCATTTCCCTCTCCAGCCCAGCGCTGTGATCAGCAAACAGCTGCTGAGCTCATTCAGCAGCCTTCGACGCTCGCATCCCGAACTGGAGTGTTAGCCTCAGCGCGTGTGCGCTGACTCTCTGTACGCCAGCCCTGCAGCAGCTCACCGACTCCACCTGTGCTTGTCAGCCGACTGCCACCAACTCTTCAATTGTCTTATCAACCGCTCTGCCGAAAATCAAGCTGCTCCAACCTACTCCTTTATACAACAACCTGCTCCAATTGTGCAGCTTTCCAACACCAAATCAACCATAATTATCATCATTTTTCATCATTTCTTATCATTTCACCATTTATTTTTATTGTAATTTTCATTTAATTTGTATTTTATTTTTCTTAGATTTTTGTGGCACTCTCCCTCCATAAATAGGGAGGCCATTTCATGTAACAAGGATCCCCATTTTGGTCCTCTTTTTAGTAGTTTAGGCTCTAATTTTTCTCTCTTTTTCACTCTTCATTTAAGTTCATCTTCTTTCTTTTTGTTCTTTATTTTTGGGGACCATTTTAACTTATTGTAAATTTTCTTATTAATTAGTTTTCTTTTAATTATTGTTCTTAATTTTATGTTATTTTTATGTTATTTCTTAGTTTCATTTCTTCTTTACTTTGTTCTTGTGATTTTGGTTTTGGTTCATTTGTGCAAGTATGTTTAATTTTTATCATGAAGTGTTTGTTTGAGATTTTGCAAAAGTACTTCATTTCTATTACATGAGCATTTTTCTCACATACTTTGAGTGCAAACACAAACCCTAACAAATTGAGTGAATTCATGAGTGCATATTCTTGTGAGTTGATTCATACTTGTCTTATTCATGTTGAGATCCATTTCACCGTATTTACTCATTATCTTACTTGTTGAAACATTTTGTTAGAATGTATTAACTCTTAAATTTCATATGCTTAAATGCTTTAAGTGAAAATCTTTGATGTCATGATAATAATGCAAATTTGAGACAAATGGTTAAGGGTTTACTTGTTTTTAATTCATAGTTTAATTTTAGTATTTGCTAGGGACTAACAAAGTTTAAGTGTGGGGGTATTTGATAGGTCGTCAATTAAGCATTATTTTATATAATTTTATACCATTTATACTTAACTTTTAATATTAAAATAATAAATAATTAGATAAAATAATATATTTTGTGATATTTTTGTATAAATAAATAAAATTTGTAATTTGGAGCGTTTTGGCTAAAGCATCGTCCCGATCGGAATTATAACGAATAAATTATGGACGAGTTTAGATGAAATTATATAATTTAATTTGTAATTGATTTGCAAGGCCAAAACATATTTATTTTGCAAGCCCAAGTCCATCATTGTCTGCAGCCCTGAGCCCAGTCGTTCGACCCAAACATGGCCCAGTCCAAGCAAAGCCCACGACCCGCGAACCCATTTCCCTCTCCAGCCCAGCGCTGTGATCAGAAAATAGATGTCGAGCTCATTCAGCAGCCTTCAACGCACGCATACCGAACTGGAGTGTCAGCCTCAGCGCGCGTGCACTGACTCTCTGTACGCCAGCCATACAGCAGCTCACCGACTCCACCTGCGCTTGTCAGCCGACTGCCACCAACTCTTCAATTGTCTTATCAACTGCTCTCTGCCGAAAATCAAGATGTTCCAACCTACTCCTGTATACAACAACCTGCTCCAATTGTGCAGCTTTCCAACACCAAATCAACCATAATTATCATCATTTTTCATCATTTCTTATCATTTCACCATTTATTTTTATTGTAATTTTCATTTAATTTGTATTTTATTTTTCTTAGATTTTTGTGGCACTCTCCCTCTATAAATAAGGATGCCATTTCATGTAATAAGGGTCCCCATTTTGGTTCTCTTTTTAGTAGTTTAGGTTCTAATTTTTCTCTCTTTTTCACTCTTCATTTAAGTTCATCTTCTTTCTTTTTGTTCTTTATTTTTGGGAACCATTTTAACTTCTTGTAGATTTTCTTATTAATTAGTTTTCTTTTAATTATTGTTCTTAATTTATGTTATTTTTATGTTATTTCTTAATTTCATTTCTTCTTTACTTTGTTCTTGTAATTTTTCTTTGAGATCTCTTAAACACATTTTTATATTTTCCTTAAGAAATACCTCGGCCGAGTATTTCCGAAATAATTATAGAATTTAAGTCCGAATTCTTATGTTTTATCCTCCATCTTCATAAGGTTCCTTCTACTGTTCAGAGAATTTTATGAATAACATTCCATTGTTTCCATCCACTTTCGGAATCACAAGCTGTTCTTGGGTTCCGAAAGTGTAACTTTATTCCCTTTACTTAAATTCTTGTTATTATTATTGGTTTTACTTATAATTCAATATTTGTGTTGATATTTTCTTTCTAACATTTGTGAGTAAGAATGCAATCTCCATGTATTTTACTTTTTGAATTTCTTTTATTTCGTATGTTTTAGTGCTTAAACTTCGATTCGAAACTAAATGTTGATCCGTTGTTCGGGGCATTTAGAATAGAGTTGAAGAGATTTAATGTTTGACCGTTGTTCGACGCATTAAATCACAAACTTAAGGTGAATCATATTTTTGATAATAATCCGTTGTTCGGTATATTTATAATATGAAAAATGTATGCATGTATTTGAGATGATTAAGGTAGGATTTCGTGATTGGTTCAATATGAGCATGATGTTAGAGTGTTGGTAAAAATACGTGTTTGAAGAAAGTTCACTTGTACAAAAGTTAAAGTAGAAGTAGAATTAAGTTCTTAATTATTTTTACTTGTTTTCTTAATTTTATGATTACAATCTTTTCAAACCCCTCATTTAGTTATTTATTCTTTTATTCTTTAATTCATTTATTCTTTAATTCTTTATTATTTAATTATTTAATTATTTAATTATTTAATTCATTATTCTTTGATTATTCATTATTCTTTTTAACTAACATATTATTAATGTTCTCTAATTTCCCCGGTTAAGAACGATCCCTATTTACCAATACTACAACTATACAAAAAGGGTTTAAATTGCATAATAATCTAATTACGTGTTTAATTTAATGCGTAGTTTGGGCGTTATCAATTTTTGGCGCCGTTGCCGGGGAAATTAAAAATCATTCTTAATGTGTTAGTATGTATAAAATTGTTTATATTGGAAATGTTCATATTTGTGAATTAAGATTGTTTATATTGGAAATGTTCATATTTGTGAATTAAGTGTACATATTCTTAAGTTTTGTTTATTTATTTATTTATGTGTACACTTGATGCTATGCTACTTGTTCATATTTTATTTATTACATGTATATTACTTTTTCACAATTACTTTATTTTATTCTTATTTATTTGTTTATTTATTTTTTTGTTAAACTCTAAAAACAATAAATAAATAAATTCGTAATTAAAAAAAAGAAAAAAAAAATAGAATTTTGTCTTGATTTAATTGTGCATACTTGAATGGATTTGATATGATAATGTGCATACTTGATTTAATAATATGTGAGTGTATATATTAAATGTTCATATTTACTATGTTTATTATATATTCATATTTTTTTATAATTACCTATACATAGAATTGTTCATACAATCTCTTTTGTGTTAAATGATTATATTTGTTCATGAGATACTTGCTTACTTTGTATTTGTTTATAATGTTTATCTCTTTACATATTCATATCATACTTGTATGTTATTTTTATTTATTTATATACTTGTTCATAACTTTTATTTTTATGCTTGTTCATAAATTTTGATTCTTATAATTGTTCTTATTATAATTGTTTACAATGTTCATACTTTACTTGTTCTTATTATATTTGTCCATAAATGTTCATAATTTTTTTATATACTTGTTCATATTATAATTTTTTTTATGTAAATTAAAATTTTTATTTTACTTGTTCATAATTTACTTTCATTTATATTTGTTTATAATTCTTATAGTTGTCATATTATTCTTCTTCATACTTGTACATAACATTCATTCTTTTTACTTGTTCATAATTGCATATTGCACATGTTCACTTTTCCTTATTTTTAATTTTATTTGTTTTTGTAATTTAAAAAAAACTTAAAATTCGTAAAAAAAAAATTTATTTTTTCCTTTTCTTATTTATTTATTAAATTCCGAAAAAAAATTAATTAATAAATTTTTTTTAATAAGGAAAACATTTTCATTACCTCAAAAAAAAATTATTTCGAAAATATATATATATATATATATATGTATATTTACTTTCCAACTTTCTTTAGTTTTAGCTTCATGTTAGTGTTAATTCATACTTGTGAATAAATGTTGTATATATGTCACTTGTTATTCTTCATACTTGTTCATAATTATTATACTTGTTCTTAATTTTCATTTGTATGCTTGTTCATAATTTTTATTTTTATATTTGTTTATGTAAATTCAAACTCTTATTATACTTGTTCATACTTTGTTTATAATTGTACATCTTTGTTCATACTTATTTTTTTTATACTAGTTCATATGTTTTATATTACTTGTTTACATTTATTTTATTTGTGTATGTATTTATTTAAGTTTGTATTTTTCTTCATAAAAAAACGAAAAAAAATTCGTATCTTAACTTTGTGTTAGTGCAAATATAAATTTATAAATAAATCTTGTACATATATTAGTTTGTTAATGTGAAATTGTTTTGTAAATATCATTACTTGTGAATAAAACCATACTTGTGAATAAATTGTTCATACTTGTATAAATTGTTCATATGTAAATTGTCATGTTATATTTGTAAATTGTGCATAAAAACATACTTGTAAATAGTTCTTGCATTCATGCATTAGTCTCGGCTATATGTAGATCACTTGTGCTTCGAAGTTTAGATTTTGATCTTAATGTAATAGGTGAAGACTCTTTTGTTAACTCTCACCTACGGTAATTGTTAACACTTGAGTTATCTTAATTCCTCTGGAGTAAGAAATTTTTGAGGGTGATGTCTATGACAAGAGACGGTACTCATAACGGGTTTTAGGTCTAAGAAATGGATATCAATGGAGTTTAAGTCTCGGGATGTCTTGAAGTTAGCCCTGCTTCTTATGTTTATTCTTTATAACCTAGTCACCTTTGAACTTGCACAAACAGTTGAATTAATCCAAGATATTTACTTGGGCCGCACGGACGTATAAGTCTCAATCTAAATTTTGAAGCTATGTGAACCATATATATCTTTGACTTCCCCCGGCATGTAAATATTGGTTATATCTTTTTACTTTTGTTTATATCTTAACTTACATTACTTGTCATGCCAACTTTAACTTGTTTCTTTCATTTTAATTTGCATTGCATCTTTAATCTAATTTGCATCTCTAACTTACATTCTTGACAAACGTGCATCTTTGACTAACTAACTTGCATCTCTGTCTAGGCTGGATGGACGTTAAACTTCAAGCGCTTGTTGGGAGGCAACCCAATGTATTCCCGAGATGTGAAGGAGTCATCAACGCAGATTTGCTATCTTTCAACCTTCACTCTCTCTATTTTATTTACTTAATGTTTTTCTTGTTTTATTTTCGTAAATGATTTTCCTTACTTCAATTCTATGTTCAATTACTTCTTATTTCCCTACATTGAGGACAATATAGAATTCAAGTGTGGGGGAGTGGTTTACAATTTTAATTGTGCAATAAAATTGTTTTAAAAAAAATTATAAAAAAAAATTTCAAAATAAAAAAATCAAATAAAAAAAATTAATTATTCAAAAAAAAAATGTTTATTGCTTTCATAATTTTTTTTTAACTTAGTGTTTTTACGAGTATTAAGTTGCCCTTTAACTTATCAATTATATAAATGAACGGAAATGAATATGTTATGGCTATAAAGATGGTCACTACAACTTGAATTTGTTTGTTAATACTTTGTGATTAAGTGTTATAACTTGTAGATAATGCATGTAAATTGGTACATAAACGAGCATGTTAAGATAAATATGAATCATTTGAACCTTATGTGAGCTTTAGAACTATATATACATCTTTGATGAGTGATTCATAAGTTCTTTGTTTAAATTGATATACATATGCCTCATAACTGCTTGCAATAGATCTTAATGAACTCTAGAGTACTAGAACTTATTCTATGTGATTTTCAAACTTTTTAAGTCAATAAACTCTCTGATTTTGGATATGACTAAGGCATTAGGGTTAACACCATAAATTCAAACATCCATATTCCCTATTTTGTGGGCACAAGTTGCGTCCCCCTTAGTTTTAACCATTTTGAGCCCACATTAAGCCTTTCTTTCATCACCATGATTATCTAAGCACTTGAGATTAGTATAGACATGTTTCACCCTTGTTCCAAAGACTCGGTAGAAGACATGAAATTGGTGTGAAGAGAAATTGATGATGTTTTGAAGACTTTTATGTGTATTATATGAATTTACTTACTCAAACTTTGTTGTATTATTGACACATGTTATTACCTTAATATATGGAAAAAAAAAATGTTTTGAGCCTCTATCAAGGTAATAAAGTTTGATTATGTAATGTTTGAGTTAAGTCCTTTATATTTGTAAATCCAAAAAAAAAAATGAATTCGAGGCCCAACATGATGAAATTAGGCCTATGTTCGAAGGGATGAATTACTGACATCATTGCACTAAGGTTGAGAAGTTATGATACGTTTTGGGAGTCTATTGAGTCTTGGAACAAATTTGAGCACCACTTATCCTATACATTCCTTGCCTCTAAACTTAACCCCATTACAACCTTCGTAAAGACCTTATGATCCTTAAGATGGTAAATTTTGATTAGTTGAGTCAATCACTTGAGTAAGCATATGGTTTTGGTTCATTTGTGCAAGTATGTTTAATTTTTATCATGAGGTGTTTGTTTGAGATTTTGCAAAAGTACTTCATTTCTATTACGTGAGCATTTTTCTCACATACTTTGAGTGCAAACACAAACCCTAACACATTGAGTGAACTCATGAGTGCATATCCTTGTGAGTTGATTCATACTTGTCTTATTCATGTTGAGATCCATTTCACCGTATTTACTCATTATCTTACTTGTTGAAACATTTTGTTAGAATGTATTAACTCTTAAATTCCATATGCTTAAATGCTTTAAGTGAAAATCTTTGATGTCATGATAATAATGCAAATTTGAGACAAATGGTTAAGGGTTTACTTGTTTTTAATTCGTAGTTTAATTTTAGTATTTGCTAGGGACTAACAAAGTTTAAGTGTGGGGGTATTTGATAGGTCGTCAATTAAGCATTATTTTATATAATTTTATACCATTTATACTTAATTTTTAATATTAAAATAATAAATAATTAGATAAAATAATATATTTTGTGATATTTTTGTATAAATAAATAAAACTTGTAATTTGGAGCGTTTTGGCGAAAGAATCTTCCCGATCGGAATTATAACGAATAAATTGTTATAATAAATTATGGACGAGTTTAGATGAAATTATATAATTTAATTTGTAATTGATTTGCAAGGCCAACACATATTTATTTTGCAAGCCCAAGTCCATCACTGTCTGCAGCCCTGAGCCCAGTCGTTCGACCCAAACATGGCCCAGTCCAAGCAAAGCCCACAGCCCGCGAACCCATTTCCCTCTCCAGCCCAGCGCTGTGATCAACAAATAGCTGTCGAGCTCATTCAGCAGCCTTCGACGCACGCATACCGAACTGGAGTATCAGCCTCAGCGCGCGTGCGCTGACTCTCTGTACGCCAGCCCTACAGCAGCTCACCGACTCCACCTGCGCTTGTCAGCCGACTGCCACCAACTCTTCAATTGTCTTATCAACTGCTCTCTGCCGAAAATCAAGCTGTTCCAACCTACTCCTTTATACAACAACCTGCTCCAATTGTGCAGCTTTCCAACACCAAATCAACCATAATTATCATCATTTTTCATCATTTCTTATCATTTCACCATTTATTTTTATTGTAATTTTCATTTAATTTGTATTTTATTTTTCTTAGATTTTTGTGGCACTCTCCCTCTATAAATAGGGATGCCATTTCATGTAACAAGGGTCCCCATTTTGGTTCTCTTTTTAGTAGTTTAGGTTCTAATTTTTCTCTCTTTTTCACTCTTCATTTAAGTTCATCTTCTTTCTTTTTGTTCTTTATTTTTGGGGATCATTTTAACTTCTTGTAGATTTTCTTATTAATTAGTTTTCTTTTAATTATTGTTCTTAATTTATGTTATTTTTATGTTATTTCTTAATTTCATTTCTTCTTTACTTTGTTCTTGTGATTTTTCTTTTAGATCTCTTAAACACATTTTTATGCTTTCCTTAAGAAATACTTGGGCCGAGTATTTCCAAAATAATTCTAGAATTTAAGTCTTAATTCTTATGTTTTATCCTCCATCTTCATAAGGTTCCTTCTGCTGTTCAGAGAATTTTATGAATAACATTCCATTGTTTCCATCCACTTTCAGAAACACAAGTTGTTCTTGGGTTCCGAAAGTGTAACTTTATTCCTTTAAATTCTTGTTATTGTTATTGGTTTTACTTATAATTCAATATTTGTGTTGGTATTTTCTTTCTAACATTTGTAAGTAAGAATGCAATCTCCATGTGTTTTACTTTTTGAATTTATTTTACTTCGTATGTTTTAGTGCTTAAAATTCGATTCGAAACTAAATGTTGATCCGTTGTTTGGGGCATTTAGAATAGAGTTGAAGAGATTTAATGTTTGACCACTGTTCGGCGCATTAAATCACAAACTTAAGGTGAATCATATTGTTGATAAAAATCCGTTGTTCGGTGCATTTATAATATGAAAAATGTATGCATGTATTTGAGATGATTAAGGTAGGATTTCGTGATTGGTTCAATATGAGCATGATGTTAGAGTGTTGGTAAAAATACGTGTTTGAAGAAAGTTCACTTGTACAAAAGTTAAAGTAGAAGTAGAATTAAGTTCTTAATTATTTTTACTTGTTTTCTTAATTCTATGATTACAATCTTTTCAAACCCCCCATTTAATTCTTTATTCTTTTATTCTTTAATTAATTAATTCTTTAATTTTTTATTATTTTATTATTTTATTATTTAATTATTTAATTCTTCAATTTTTTATTCTTTGATTATTCATTATTCTATTTAACTAACATATTATTAATGTTCCCTAATTTCTCAGGTTAAGAACGATCCCTATTTACCAATACTACAACTACACAAAAAGGGTTTAAATTGCATAATACTCCAATTACGTGTTTAATTTAATGCGTAGTTTGGGCATTATCAGCCACCATCAACACGTGTTTTCATCCTTTCGATGTTACGAACATTTTGACACGTGTTTTGAGTCGATCGGATACCGTCTCAGGGCAGTTTGACTGTATGAAGTTTAGGCGTTATTTTAATACGTTAAACGAATCCTATAAAATTATGGGATTAATATGGAAATTAATTGGGATGTTTTAGTAACCTTAGAAAGTGATTTTGACAGGAGACGATATTCTCGGGCTTTACGGGGAAGCACGCAATGTAATTCGACCCCGCGTAAGGTGCATGTGAGTGGAATTTATTTTACGTAAACCCTATGCATGCCTATTTATGCGTTTTAAATATGTTTCGTTGTGCCATGATTGATATTTGGGTGATTGGAATTATTATATGATTTTCGATAATTTATGAATATTTTATTATTATTATTATTATATTGCACGATTTACGTGAGGTTTCGTAAGTCATATTTTCGAATATCGTTTTGATTGTGGAGTTGAGTTGAATATATATGATTTGACATGTGATTTTTCTAGTGTTGGATTAATTGGATTTTATATGGATATTATGAGGATTTGATGAATTTACGGAAATTGCAATTTGACACGTTTTGTGAGGAAATTGAGTTTGTCATACCTCGGGTCATTAATGAGCTTGGGAAACCATTTTATACACATTATGATATATTTAAGTGATTTTGGTGATCATTGATGTTTGAGATTTTTATATGATTTTATTGAATATTTTAATGCTTCGTTTTATGAGGTTTGATTAAGTTATGGTTTTGGGGCTTAGGCCCGAGATATTAGATGATGGTTTGAGTTACTATTGGTGTGGATTTGTGTTTCCTCAGTATTTGAGACATTTGAGGTGATGTGTGATGATTGTGATGTTGTGACTATGATATGATGTGATGTGGTTGATGACCCTCCTCGAGATATCAGATTATGATGCATAGTCTCGGACGTCGAGCTGGGCTCCGTCGTTCCCGAGATTCGTCTATCGCAAAGTCTCGGACATCAAGGTAGGCTCCGTCATTCCCGAGACTCGTCTCAGACGTCGAGCTTGGGGCTCCGTAATTCATGAGGCTAGGACCGTGATTTGGACGTCGAGTCTAGAACTCCGTAATTCCTGAGTCGGTCCACACTCAGGCGTCGAGTCTGGGACTCCATAATTCTCGAGTGATATTAGCCTACCGGTAGTGCTCATTTGATATGATGATTCAGTTTGCAGACTTCAAAGATGGGTCCGTGGATGTGATTGGTTGGTTTGGTACGTGATGAATTTGGTATGGCAAGTTCTGTGTGATTGGTGTGCTTATGCATTGGTGTGATCATGTCTCTGTTGGTTTGTTGACATGGTTGGTTTTCTATATTTGTTGAGTCTGCCTTAGTTTCATTACATTAATTACGGGTTTTCTGGTTACTGCACTTAATCGAGACTGTTATGTATCTGTAAACTTGGTGCAGCATAGTGTATTAAAATGGAGGGAAATTAGCATGTTTTCAAACTATGTTTTACAAACCTTTATTTTCGTCAAGTCACACACTTTATTGGTTTTTAAACCCTCTAGGGCTGGTGCACGGGTACTGAGGCTACTTACGGAACGGAGGCGAGAGCTACTAGTATGTAAGTATCCCTTGTCTGACAAGACTATGGGGGTAAAATTGGTATATTAAGTTACTTGTCATACGGGAGCAGGACTGGAGTAGGCTATTTATGGTGTTTTTCGGGTTAGGTCTTGTCACTTATAGAGATTCTTCAAAGATGGAATTAAAGAGAATACACATGTTAAAATTGGAATTTGAACTTTGATTATTTTGAGTATTAATAAACTACTTAATAAATATGTAACGACCCGTCCCGAATTCCGAGATTATATTAGTGACTAATCAAGGATTAGTGAGGTTAATTGGTGATTAGTTGAGCGAAATCGGAAGGACGACGCAAAATGACCGTTTTACCCCTAGTCGTGGATAAAATGTTGACTTTTGACCCAGGATGTCCGATGGCCGAGGGTCGAGGACCGTTACGTATATCGGGTCGATACGAATCCATAGACAGGCGACACGTCGAAATTGGACTTCGGACGGAGAAGTTATGGTTCAGGGAAGTTTCGGGTCACTATTGCACGTTTTACGAAACGGGTAGCTTTTGTCCTCAAGTGGGCCCAGATATTTTAGGAAGGCCCAATGGATGAGTGACAAGTGTCACTCATCCATTGCCCATTGAGATTCCATTCATGTATTTCCCATTCCTTTATTCGTGCAAACCAAACCCAAACAAACCCGATCTCACCCCTTGAAACCAAATCCATATCCCTTCCCTTTTGATTATGTGAGAGGCCAGGAGAGGAGGGAGGATGAGTTTGTGATGGCTAGTGATGATAAGGGCCGCCGTGGACGGCGGCGATGGCCCAGAGCCCCAGGTAACCCGACAGCCCCATTTTGATTGTTTTAATTTGAATTTTTGGTTTAAGATGTTATGGATGGGTTTGGGTGTTAGGATGATGTTTAATGGGGTTGTAGAAGAGTTTAGGAATGGTTTATGGTGGTGGAGGGTAGCTGTTTAGCCCTAGGGGTGGTCGGGAAAAACAGAGGCCGTGAGGGAGGAATTGAACCACAATGGTTTTCATAGTTTTTCTTGATTCTAATTAGGTGAATCGATAGGAAACCTTAAAATAGGAAGATTAGGATTAGATTGGATCGAATTGGATGAAAAATGAAGAGGGAATAGCTCTGGACCGATCACGTCGGTCCAGTTAGACCAGTTGTACAGTGCTGTACCGGACCGACTCGTTCGGACCGATTTGGCCGATGAAGAAGAAGAACAGTGCCTGACGCGTGGGCTACACGCGCAGGGACTTCAGGCCGTGTGTGTGGGCGCGTGGGCCACATTTTGGGGATGCTTCCAACACACGAAATCATCTATTTGATGTAACGAACATTCGGAAAAATTACAGGGCTTTAGTGAGGGGTTATTTAAGTAGTTAGTAACCCTATATTACTATTTGGACAGGTTTGGGAGTACCGGTGACGGTGTTTGGCCCGGGAGAGCCGTATGGCACGCTTATCGAGGCGGCAGCTCGGACGGTCTGTGAGTGGACTTTGGTTTTCTAAATTGATGCATGCATAAATGTTTATTATGTGTTTTAATACATGTTTTGTGATGTCATGAGTGCATTTGTGTGTGTTCACGTTTTTGTACGTATTTCGAGGTTTCGGCCTTATACGGTGCTTATAGTGTTTGTGGTTTCTATGTTAGTTTAAATGAAATGATTTCGGATTTAGAAACAAGGAATCGGGCATGAGACCCATTTGGTTTTGTCTCGGGCATGTAGCCCTATTGGTGAGCTACGGGTTTGAGTCGTGGTCGCGGCGAGTGCTATGTGCACGGCGAAGGACGATACGACGCTCGTCTTCAGACTGGGATGCGTTCCTTCCGGAAAGGTCATGATGCACGTACCATCGTCGAGCATCCACAAGAGGCTAGACTTCGGAGTGCTTACGATTCGAGATATCGATCGGTGATGAGTGCACCATGATCTAGTGGTGGTCGCGTCGGTTGATTCGTTCACGGCGACATACCAGGATTGAAGACGGTCCTGGACGGATGGTCGCACGCATCACTACGATCGAAATCGTGACTGACCTTGAGATATCTGGCACGATGCCCAATTGAGTCATGAGTCCGGGCTTGTGGCCCAGTTACTTTATGTTTATGATTTCTGGTC
The DNA here is from genome assembly GCA_032719365.1 of Prinsepia uniflora. Lineage (NCBI taxonomy): Eukaryota > Viridiplantae > Streptophyta > Magnoliopsida > Rosales > Rosaceae > Prinsepia > Prinsepia uniflora. Next base: position 29,474,782 of record CM064870.1, on the reverse strand, counting down.
GAGGACCCTAAATGGATTTCCGGATTCATGACGATTTATGGGGAAAGTGCATGAATCCCTTGAAAGGTTTTAAGAATGTTTTCGATATATATATATATATATATATTCATATTCCTTCCTTATTTGGAATGTCTCTTCCAGGGAGGGTCGTTGGCCTAGGTGGACCCCGGAGTAGTCACGGAGCACTAACTGAGTGGAGTCGCCCCCGTTGGGTACTTTACTCTCAGGAAGGATTATGGATTATAACCCCAGGGAAGGTGATTGATCTACAGACATTGACCTGGGTGGACCTTGGGAGACTTGGGCTTTGAGACCCCGGGTAGCACGCGCGTAGCTTTAGAAACAGTGACAAGATTGGTTATGTGATTTATATGTGTATGTTATATGATATATGGTGTACTGGTTTTGGGCTGAGTCCCACATGGATTTGGGCAGTGACCCGCATGTTTGGTTTCATTGACGAGCTTGGGCTAAGACCCTAATGGTTTGATAACTATTTTTCGAATGCATGCATGCTTTTTAGTGAAGGGTACAAATGTCTTTCTTATAAAATATTTTTATAAATTATTATTTTGTCCACTCACAGCTTTAAATGTTTTGACTGCCCTTCAGGTTGATCACTGATGCAGGCTGTAGCAGAGATTGAGACATCACATACCTCCTCCAGATCCTGGCGTACTCTGAAGCCCCGAGTGGGCTAAAGTCAGAATTTCCCTTGTCTGACACTCTGTGTCAGACTAGATCAGGCACGTCCCGCGTTAATTCCGGGGGGATTGGAACAGGTCCTGATAGGTGGTATCAGAGTAGGGTTTCTCATGTTACTCTGAGTATCAGAGCACGGTTAGCTCATATGATACTCAGGACGCTCTGATACTGACAAGTGGTATCAGAGCGGTGCACAGGCCGAGGATATGATGTCTCTATGTGCTGCAGTTCGTCATCAACCTGATAGTTAGGATATCAGTGCGATAGTTAGTAAGATTAAATCGTAGATCGTTTTGGTTCGGCACTCGATGCCGAGGTTGCCATAGTTCTGTCGTGATTGGCAGTGTGGGGCCCTACGGAGTAGTTAGTACAGGTGATTGATTCCGTTGGATGCGGAGTCTCGCTAGCGATGTCTGGTGGTTAGGTCTGCACCGCAGGTACTACTACCGAGAGTGGTTTTAGTTACAGTTGTTGGGAATCGGGGACGTTCAGGGGACGTTTCTTTTTCTCGTATGAGTTGTCAGGGCGACTATACCCAGAGTTGTTGGGTACGAGGGAGGTAGATTACTCCAATTTGAGTAGAGGTATGGGGTCGTTGCTCAGTATGGGCAAAGATCTAGGGTTGTCTGTTTCGCACACTAGATGCTGATGCTGATGCTGATGCTAGTGTACTGGTGCATGTGTTGGTACTGGTACTGATGCTGGTGCTAGTGCTGGTGATTGTGATGACGATGAGTCATGAGTAGGGATGTGACTTAGTCGAGATTGGCATATGTTCGGTATCTGTGGTCCGGGAGTGGATCACAGATAGTGATGGGTTGGATTGGATCTAGCAGTAGTTGAGACTTGAGGATCGAGTACTGTTGTGGGGATTAGCGACCAACCTGTCAGAATTGGTCAGATATGGTGGTATGCAGAGATTTGACTGCAAATCACAGCAGGAGTCCGAGGTGACTCTTTAGTCGAGCGGTACATCAGGTTAGGATGAATTGACATCCTTTCGGATGTACATAAGAGGTAGTCACGGACACGTGGATGGTGTCCGGATGAGCTACGGACTTGAGAGTCCATTTCGTATTGGTTGTGGTTGACTGCGGTTGACCACACCTTCTGAGTTAGTGTATATTGGTCGAGGAGAAATTTGATTGTGAGAAATAGAATGGGTCATTACAATAGTTATCGACGGTCGTCATTGGTCGGAGAAAGAGAACTTCTAGCTCAGGAATAGAAACAATTGAGAATGCTTCCAACATGGTTGCAACTACTCTCGACTTAGAGACCGGTGAATGAGACTTCTCGTTTTCTGCTCTCTAGCAGGTAGTACAGGGTGCCAGAGGATGACATTGGATGAACCTTGATGTCATCATCTTGGATTCTCCTTGATTCTTCCCTAGGTGGGATGACGAGTAGTGATTTGACAGTTAAGGGTTCAAAGAGGGTGTAAGAACTGAACACCTAAGCTGTGGGTCAAATTTGAGTGATTCGAAGAGTAGAAAGTATTTGGCTTCACTGGATGTGACGAGTGAGTGTCCGAGGTAAGTATGGACCGAGCTGATTGTGGCGACCTTGAGGTGAGTTACTGAGGTCTGGTAATCAGTAGGGTGAATTGCCTTGCTGATTTTGTTAACCTAGGAGCAGAGGAAATAGTATCGTGAGACAGTTGAGACTTGGAGTGAGTCCATATTTTCGGCGTAGGTCACGGAGTGACAAGAGGTGAGATATCGCTCAGTGGGAGCAAGGAAGATAACTGTCGGATCGTATGCTGAATAGGATATCAGCTTCGGTTGTCAAATAAGAAGAACCATTAGACTAAAAAGTCGATTGGATGGTAGCTTGTAGAGGATAACCTTAGTGATAGTGCGTGGTAACCTGCTGGGTGTAGTTTGGAACGTGTCAGGAAGTTAAACTATAAGGATATAAAATCAACTTAGTATAATTGACCTGCTAGGGTGAGTGACAGGCGAGACGTCGACATTCGCCTCAAGTGAGACTTACGAGCCGACGTGTAGTTCTCGAGGGTGAGTTGGAGCTTTGAAAGCTCCGGTGGTAGTGCGTACCGACTAGTACGGGGCTTATGGCGAACATGTATGGTTACACGAGGACGCCCGAGTAGAGGGGCATATGGGATTCCACAGTTGGTTGTGGAATTAGGTCGATTAGAATTTCGAGGACGAAATTAATTAAGGAGGAAGGCTGTAACAGCCCGTCCAGAATTTTGGGATTAGATTAGTGACTAATCAAGGATTAGTGAGGTTAATCGGTGATTAGTTAAGCGAAAACGGAAGGACGACGCAAAATGACCATTTTGCCCCTGATTGTGGGTAAAATGTTGACTTTTGACCCGGGATGTTTGACGGCTAAGGTCTGAGGACCGTTACGTAGATCGGGTCGATACGAATCCATAGACAGACGGCACGCCGAAATTGGACGTCGGACGGAGAAGTTGTGGTTCACGGAAGTTTCGGGTCACTATTGTACGTTTTAAGAAACAGGGAGCTTTTGTCCTAACGTGGGCCCAGATATTTTAGGAAGGCCCAATGGATGAGTGACAAGTGTCACTCATCCATTACCCATTGAGATTGCATTCATGCATTTCCCATTCCTTTGTTCGTGCAAACCAAACCCAAACAAACCCGATCTCACCCCTTGAAACCAAATCCATATCTCTGACGACCCATCCAGGGTCGGGTCCTGACAATATCCCTTCCCTTTTGATTCTGTGAGAGGCCAAGAGAGGAGGGAGGATGAGTTTGTGATGGCTGGTGATGACAAGGGCCGCCGTGGACGGCGACGATGGCCCAGAACCCCAGGTAACCAGACAGCCCCATTTTGATTGTTTTAATTTGAATTTTTGGTTTAAGATGTTATGGATGGGTTTGGGTGTTAGGATGATGTTTAATGGGGTTATAGAAGAGTTTAGGAATGGTTTATGGTGGTAGAGGGTGGCTGTTTAGCCCTAGGGGTGGCTGGGAAAAATAAAGGCAGTGAGGGAGGAATTGAACCACAACGGTTTTCATAGTTTTTCTTGATTCTAATTAGGTGAATAGATAGCAAACCTTAAAATAGGAAGATTAGGATTGGATTGGATCGAATTAGACGAAAAATGAAGAGGTAATAACCCTGGACCGGTCACGCCGATCCAGTTAGAACGGCTGTACAGTGCTGGACCGGACCGGCCAGTTCAGACCGGTCTGGCCGAGGAAGAAGAAGAACAGTGCCCAACGCGTGGGCTACACGTGCAGGAACTTCAGACAGCGCATGTGGGCGCGTGGGCCACATTTTGGGGACACACGAAATCATCTATTCGATGCAACGAACATTTTGGGACTAGTTTCATGTCAATCGGATATCGTTTCGATAGGTTTCGGGGTGTCCAAATGTTTAGGATCGACTTTAAAAATACTTAAAAATTCGAGAAAATTACGGGGCTTTAGTGAGGGGTTATTTAATAGTTAGTAACCCTATATTACGATTTGGACAAATTTGGGAGTCCTGGTGACAGTGTTTGGCCCGGGAGAGCCGTATGGCACGCGTATAGAGGCGGCAGCACGGACGGTCTGTGAGTGGACTTTGGTTTTCTAAATTGAAGCATGCATAAATATTTATTATGTGTTTTAATACATGTTTTGTGATGCTGGGAGTGCATTTGTGTGTTCACGTATTTGCATGTATTTCGAGGTTTCGGCCTTATACGATGCTTATACTTGTTTGTGCTTTCTATGTTAGTTTAAATGAAATGATTTCGGATTTAGAAACAAGGAATCGGGCATGAGACCCATTTGGTTTTATCTCAGGCATGTAGCCCTATTGGTGACCTACGGGTTTGAGTCGTGGTCGCGGTGAGTGCTATGTGCACGGCGACGGACGATACGACGCTCGCCTCTGGACTGGGATACGTTCCTTCCAGATAGGTCACGATGCACATACCGTCGTCGAGCAGCCACATGAGGCTCGAATTCGAAGTGCTGACGGTTCAGGATATCGATCGGTGATGAGTGCATTATCATCTAGTGGTGGTCGCGTCGGTTGATTCGTTCACGAAGACATACCAGGATTGAGGGCGGTCCTGGACGGATGGTTGCACGCATCACTACGATCGGAATCATGACTGACCTTGAGATATCGGGCGTGATGCCCAGTTGAGTCATAAGTCCGGGCTTGAGGCCCAGTTACTTTATGTTTATTATTTCGGGTCGAGGACCCTAAATGGATTTCAGGATTCATGACGGTTTATGGGGACCGGGCATGAATCCCTTGAAAGGTTTTAAGAATGATTTCAAAAGTTTTTTTGAATCCCTTGAAAGGTTTATATATATGAATATATATATATATATTCATATACCTTCCTTATTTGGAATGTCTCTTCCACGGAGGGTCGTTGGCCTGGGTAGACCCCAGAGTAGTCACGGAGCACTAACTGAGTGGAGTCGCCCTCGTTGGGTACCTTACTCTCAGGAAGGATTATGGATTATAACCCCAGGGAGGGTCATTGATCTACGGATATTGACCTGGGTGGACCCTGGGAGACTTGGGCTTTGAGATCCCGGGTAGCATGCGCGTAGCTTTAGAAACCGTGACAGGATTGGTTATGTGATTTATATGTATATGTTATATGATATATGGTGTACTGGTTTTGGGCTGAGTTCCACATGGATTTGGGCAGTGGTCCGCATGCTTGGTTTTATTCACGAGCTTGGGCTAAGGCCCTAATGGTTTGATAACTGTTTTTTGAATGCATGCATGCTATTTAGTGAAGGGTACAAATGTCTTTCTTATAAAATGTTTTTATAAATTAATTTTTTGTCCACTCATAGCTTTAAATGTTTTGACTGCCCTTCAGGTTGATCATGGATGTGGGCTGTAGTAGAGACCGAGACATCATATACCTCATCCTAATCCTGGCGTACTCTGAAGCCCCGAGCGTGCTAAAGTTGGAATTTCCCTTGTCTGACACTCTGTGTCAGACGGGATCAGGTGCGTCCTGCTTTAGTCCCGGGGGGATTGGGATGGGTCCTGACAAAATATAACATTTGAATGTGGTTATGTGGTTCATGGTTAGGGTTGTTGTGTATATAGAAAAATGACTACAATTAAATTTATATTTAATAGGGAAATGAATTGAATGTCATCAAAATTGTAACGTGCCCTACTTGACGGGGGTCAGTGAGTTGGATGTTGACGGTGACTCCGCAAGGGCGGATTTATTTTGGTTAAATTACTTAGTTTTGAATTTGATTAAAATTGGTGAAATCCTTTGTCTGATAAGAGTTGTCGGACGGGAGCAGGACTGATCTGGTTTTCACAAAAATCACGAATGGGTCCTGTCATGACATCTTTCGAATAGGTGTAGCCTGAGCCTGGGGTGGCAACCCATACGTCGCTGATTTCGGAGATGGAATTTAGACGTTGAGAACTCGACTTCGCAGATCTTGAGGCTGTCTATGTAGTACAAGATATTCAGTTAGAAGAGGTTAGGATGTGTAGTTGGCAGAGTCGAGATTACTGAGGATTGATTGGTTGATTTACTATATTGGATTGGTTGGTTGGATTTACTGATATTGAATTAGTTGGTTGGATTTACTGATATTAGATTGGTTGATTTTGCTTTACTAATGTTTTGCGCTCATGTGATTTTATGGTTGAGATTTCAGAGAAATGTGGGCCACGAGCTATTTGTTTGTGTTTCATGATTGTTATGGTCCTACGATTTATGATATAGTTTACTATTTTTCTAATATGCATGCATGTTTTGGAAACTAGAGGGTAAATGCTTGTTCTTCCTCGAAAAATGTGTTTTTCAAAGTTTATTTTTGCCCACTCAAATTTTACATGGTTTTGATGACCATCCAGGCGTTGCATGGAAATTAGGGCTGATCGAGAGGTAGAAGCATGAGCAGTAAATTAGTATAAGTAGCCCTTGCATGACAAGTGTTAAGGCTAGTTTCGGAATTTCGAATCGTTTGTTAGATGAGAGTAGGACCGGGTATGATTAACAAAGCATTTTAGAAACGGGTCATGTCATTCTCCTTTCCCTTATATTAAAGTAAATCTCGATGACAGAGCCAGTGGTTCTCGTGTGGTGGTCGTTCGAAAGAAAAGTGATTATGGAGAAGAAAGCGGAAAAATGACCTGAAAAGTTGTAAAGGCGTTGTTTAATCATAGAGGGTAATGGGTACTCATGGGTAAACCACACCCTATTCGTCAAGTGATGGATACATCAATACTTTTGCCTATATATCTGGTATGCATAAGTAGTTATATACATCCCTAATATATTCCTCGAGTATTACCGTATTAGTCTTCCCTTTCCAGAAAAACTCGTCAAATGACGGGGCATTAAAATGCACTCATTGGAACAAAATAAAAGGTTTGAAGCGAGTTGAGATTGAAATGACCAGGTGAAATTTTTTCACATTAGAGACAATTAGGTTTTCTTTTGGTATATATAAAAGAGAAAGCTATTGTGGAACCATAAATTATCGAAATATTCTGAAACTGCCACGTGGCTAAAAATTCCCATAATGCCAATATTACCCTTGGGAAAATTGATATTGTCATGTTACGATCTCCGCATTAATTCAATATATTTACCAGCTAAATATATTAATTAATCAGTTCAATGCCGATAATAAATAACTTCCCAGCAAATTATTTATTCGTTAATAAATAAGTGATTACACACGGTACAATCACTTATTTAATACTTTCTCCTTCAACCAATCAGATGCTTCAGTGACTCTTAAGGCTTCACTATAAATAGAAGACTTCATCTCACTTCTAAAGGTAATAAAAAAACTTCTACAAACACTCTGTCAGATTATTCTCTCTCTGAAAACTGATTTAAGCATCGGAGCGTTTACGGTTGAACCACCCCCCCGGGATTCAACCTTAACCCCGTTTGATTTTCGTTATTGTGTGTAGGGATCGAGAAGGAATTTCACAGAACCGGACGATTTTTGCATCAACAACTGGTGCTTTCATTGAGAGCCGATTTGAGAAATACTCAAGGTTTTCTCTTTAGTTTTTCCTTGAAAACACCATCATCACACTTTCGACACTTACCGTTCTTCATATGGCTAGAACATGCCGATCCACACGAGCCTCCGAGGCTGCCACATCCGTTGCTGCAATCGCTGCCGTGAGTGAAGACCTCCCAGAAATTCCAGAAGAATCACTTTCCTGTCTCCTGCTCGGTCCGCGCCACACATCAATCCACCTACCGTTCGGAAGGCCGGATTGGACACCTATGTTCAGTTTTGGAACATTCCCCATGGCTGCTGCTACTGTGAACCCCCCCAACTGCAACCAGGACAGGCGCCAAGTTTTTTCAACAAACGGACGAGCTGCTTGCAGGAGAAAAATCTCTAAGGGTCCCAAATCAGCTCCCTACCGACTTGGACCTAAGGAGGCACTTGGACGCCCTAAGCAATCCGCAGGACAACACCCAGGAACCAGGGGGACATGGTTCATCGCATCTATCTGAAGGTGCGCGACGTGTACCCCGACATGCTACTCGTCACGAGCAAGCATCTATGGGTTCAACTCCGCGACTTGGACTGACGCAGCAGGTCGAGCAGCTGAGCAACCAAGTTCGGGCCCAATCAGAGCTTTTGCAACAGCTGTTGGGGGACATCGGAACATCCAGAACCTCCGACAAAGGCAATGAACCTCGCAAGACATCAGGGGACGTCCCTAAACGCACCGACAAAGAGCATGTCCACTGCCGAACAATGTCCCGAGACACGTCGCTGAACGACTCAGGGGAAGAAAGCTGCACCCCAAGACAAGATGACAAGATCAACCGAGGCCATCGGCCTGAGAACGACTCGGAGGACGCCCTGGAGAACTTTCACGCATTGAGTTCCCACGCGATAGCCGACGGCAGCAAGCAGCCTCCTGTACATCGGGCACCCACTCGGATGATCACATCGAGGAAGATGAGACTTACTCGCCAGCACGCTCGAGAGCCAGGTCAGCAACAACTCGAGGGAGTCGACATAATTTGACCTGGCGCGGAAACCTCTGTCACGAAGAACCTTTGCACGCTGAAGACGTCCGAAGGATGCTAGATCGACGCCTTCAGGGAGTTCAGCGAGATGGAGACTTGGAAGATGACCTTTGCCGTCAGATTCAGACGTCATCATTTTCACCATTCGTGAGGGACATTGAGGAGGAGCCATTCCCGCAGCGGTTTTCGACTCCTAACTTCAATCTGTACAAGGGAACCTCCGATCCAGTGAAGCACATCAATTACTATCGAGGGGTCATGGTACCTCATAGGCGAAACGACGCGCTCATGTGCAAAGTTTTCAAGTCTCGCTGCAAGGTCAGGCGACGACATGGTTCAACCATCTCCCCCGGAGATCAATCTCTTCTTTCGAGGAATTGGCCTTTGCCTTCGTGAAGGAGTACTCACAGCTTCGTACCGACGAAGTTAAGGATGATCATCTCTTCACCGCCCGAAAGAGATCTAACGAAACCTTGCCACAATACATCAGGAGGTATTGCGAAGAAAAATCCCGCATCACGGGATGCAGCGATCTCGTCGCAGCCATTGCGTTCAAGCAAGGCCTACCGCGAGAGAGATAGCTCTACGGAGACATCATCATGAGCAATGCCCGAAGTCTCACTAAGATGTTGTCCCTAGCAGAGCGACATGCATGCTGGGAGGATGAGAAAAACATCACGCATGCCACCAACCACATCAAGGAAGGAGGGCATCCCACAAAAGTGTTTGCGCAGCCAAAGTACGGCGCCCACCACGGGAAATCAGTCGGAAAGACCAACAAACTCAAGGGGAACCCGTCATCCAATACGTTTACCAGTACAAGGCCAAACACTCAGTTTTCAGTACCCGTCCTCCAAATATACAATCAGATAAAGGAGAAGCCGTGGTTCAAAAGACCAGCTCCCGTCAAAGGCGACCAGAAAAGGGCCGACAAGTCAAAGTGGTGTGCCTATCATAATTGATATGGACACGACATACGCTCCTGCTAGACCTTCGAAAGGTACCTCCGAGACCTCTTGAAGGAAGGACACTGCACCAAGTACGTCAAGAAAAAGAAACAGAACGTCTCGGAGACAAAGGCCCCCAGGAGCTCGCGCAAAAGATGAGTCACATGGACACCATCATTGCCGAGTCCGAGTTGCAGGGAACAACTAGGAAGCAAAGGAAGAGGAAAATCCATGAGGCTCTCGCTGTGACCCAAGTCTCTCATGTCGCTGCAGCTCAAGGAACCGATGACCCGATCACTGGTTTTTCCACTCAGGACAAGGTCGGGCTCGATTGGCCGCATGACGACGCCCTCGTCATCTCAATCCAGATTGCCCATGCGCAGGTCAACCAGATTCACGTGGATGAGGGAAGTGCCGCAAACATCCTCAGCATTGAGGCAGTCCGGAAGATGGGACTTGAATCTTTCACAATGAGGAGAAAGGTCTTGTTACGAGGCTTCAACGGGTCAACAAAAATTTCCATCGGCAAGATCCATCTCGATGTCCATTCCCACCCCCCCCCTCTTGCCGCGTTGTCTCAAAATAGAGTTTCCACGTCCTTGACGAGTACTCACCTTACAATGGCATACTGGGAGGCCGTGGATGCACAAGATACTGCCCAACACCTCGAGCTTGTACCAAAAAATCTGGTTCCCCATTCCTGGATGAGGAGTTGGAGAAATAAAAGGAGATCAAGCCATGGCGTGCAAGTGCCTTACCGAGGGGCTAAAAGAAATCAAGGTAGCAGAATTTGTCCCCTAAAAAGTCGAGGCCACCGGGGGCAAACCCACACCTTCAGCTTCCGTATAGCAGCCAACAACGGGTCAAGATCTCAACATCCGTGAAGAGCCCCCTTCGCTTGAAGGATGGCAGCCAGAAGACGATGTCATCCTCATACGACTTGACCCGCAGTTTCATGAGAGGTATGCATGCATCGGGGCGTGCCTAAACCCCGAAGAAAAGGAAGAACTCACCTTGTTCTTATGCGAGCACAAAGATGTATTTGTATGGATGCCGTCGGACATGCCCGGGATAGATCCCACATTCGCTTGCCATAAACTGCACGTCAACCCAAGCTTCAAGCCAATCAAGCAAAGAAAGTGAAATTTTTCCCCAGAAAAAGTCGCAATTATTCAGGCTGAGATCGACAAGCTACTCGAAGCTGGCTCCATTGAGGAAGTCCCGTACTCAGAATGGCTAACCAACATCGTACTCGTGAAAAAGAAAGAGGAAGGGATGGAGAGTTTACGTTGACTAAACAGACCTCAACCTGGCATGCCCAAAAGACAACTATCCTCTACTAAGGATCGACCTCCTAGTGGACTCCATAGTGGGCAACGAGCTTCTTAGCTTCCTTGATGCATACTTCGGCTACAGCCAGATATTCATGCATGAAAGCGAAAAGGACAAGATGGAATTCGTCTTCGAAAGAGGAGTTTACTGCTACAAGGTCATGCCCTTCGGCCTCAAGAACGCAGACGCTACCTATCAGCGACTTGTCAATCGCATCTTCAAGGATCTTATCGGGAAGACGATGGAGGTCTATGTTGACTACATCATGATCAAGGGGGAGAAGCGTAGAGACCATATCGTAAACTTGAAACAAACTTTCGAGTTGCTGAGGAAATACAGGATGGAGCTTAACCCTCTAAAGTGTACCTTCGGGGTGGCTGCTAGAAAAATTCCTGGGGTACCTTGTAACCCAGCGAGGAATCGAGGCAAACCCGAAGCAGATCAAAGCAATCTAGGACATGAAGTCACCGTCAAGTCTGAAGGAGATACAGAGTCTCACAGGTCGCGCAGCTGCACTAAATCGATTTTTGTCCAAGGCCACGGATCGATGTTGACCTTTCTTCCAAGAAATGAAGAGAGCATCCAAGGATAAATGGGATGAGAAGTGCGAGAAGGCCTTCCAAGATCTCAAAAGCTACTTAGCATCTCCGCCATTTCTATCAAAGCCAAAGGACAACGAGGACCTGTTCCTCTACCTGGGAAGTTTCTGACGTGGCCGTAAGTTCTGCGCTAATCAGGGAAGAAAACAGAGTCCAACTCCCAGTATTCTACACATTAAAGGCTCTCCTCGACGCTGAAACACGGTATCCAAAGCTCGAGAAACTAATTCTGGTACTACTGGTTACCACAAAGAAGCTGAGGCCCTATTTTCAAGCACACCGGGTGATCGTCATGACGGAGTACCCTCTGCGGTCACTCCTCCATGCACCTGACGCCTCAACAAGAGTCATGAAGTGGGAAAAAGAGCCGAGTCAACACGACATGCTTTATCGCCTAAGGACTGCGATAAAAGGCCAAGCCCTAGCAGAATTCATTGTGGAGTTCAAGCCAGCATCACCAGAAGAAACTCGGGGCATGGAACTAGAGAAGGACTCCCACCCGGCCAAGCATCCTCCACAACACGAATAAATGCTCGGACAATCCTCATTGCGCTCCTCCACGACTGACCCACTTTGGAAGCTCTTCGTGGATGGATCGTCAAATCAACGAGGCGCAGGAGCATGCATCGTCCTTATAACCCCAGATGGTTCGATGATGGAGCATGCAGTCCAGTTTGGATTCAAGGCCTCCAACAACGAAGCAGAATACAAGGCGTTGATTTGCGGCCTAGGCCGTGCCAAGGAACTAGGAATTAAGAAGATTGTCGTGCGTTCTGACTCTCAGTTGATCACTAACCAATCCATCGGGGAGTACGCTGCAAGAGATGCGAGGATGCTTCAATACAATAACAAGGTACGAAAGCTGCTCGCTTTCTTCACAGTCTTCACCTTTCATCAGCTCCCAAGAGCTGAAAATGCACAAGCCGACGCACTTGCAAATTTAGCATCGGCACTCAACTATCGCTTCAGACGCTCGATCCTGATTGAGTACCTAGAGCAGCGCAGCATTGACATGAAAGAAGTTGAAGTGAGAGAAGTTGACCTCTCTCCAAGTTTGCAAGACCCTTTCGTCAACTACTTAGTGAATGTCACCCTACTAGACGATCGACTAGAAGCTCGCAAAGTTCAAATGAAGGCTGCGCGATACTACATCGACAATGACCAACTTTTTCGTCGGAGCTTCACAGGGGCAAACTTACAATGCTTAAGGCACCCCGAAACATTGGAGGTCTTGGCCTAGATTCACGAGGAACAATGTGGAAACCATTCCGGCGGAAGATCGCTTGCACAAAAGACGCTTAGCGGGGGATTCTACTAGTCTACTTTGAATCACGATGCACTCAAATATGCCCGAGCATGCGATAAGTGCTAAAGGTTCAAACCCAACCACCTGGCACCCCCTGAAGGGTTGCACTCTCTGGTTAGCCCGTGGCCATTCATGTAGTGGGGCGTCGACATTGTCGGGCCATTGTCGACTACGCCGACACCCAATAAGAAGTACCTGATTGTCTCCACCGATTACTTTACCAAATGGGTGGAAGCCAAAGCGTTAGCAACCATCACTCAATTGGATGTGTAAAAATTTGTCTGGAGTCAACTCATCTGTCAGTTTGGAATACCGAAAGTCATATTAACCGACAATGGGATGAAATTCACTGGAGCATCAATCAAAGAGTTCTTTGAATAGTGGAAAATAAAGCATTTCACCTTAACTGCATATTACCCTCATGGCAACGGCCAGGCCGAAGCTTCAAATAAGACCATCCTTGATTGCATCAAGAAGAGACTCAACGACAAGAAAGGACTATGGGAGGAAGAGCTAGACGGTGCACTTTGGGCCTACCAGACAACCTCGCGATGAGCGACAGGCGACAGGCGACAGGCGAGTCCCCATTTACACTTGCATTTGGAACCAATGCTGTCATCCCGCCACACGTCCTCGTTCTGGCATCATTCACTGAGCTCGATGATCCTACTGTCAACTCTGTGGCCTTAAGAACATCCCTTGACTTAAGAGAGGAGTTAAGGGAACAAGTCGTTAAATGCATCTGCAATTACCAAAAGCAAGTTAGAAGTTCCTACAACAAGAAGGCAAAGATTCGACAATTTTTTCCTAGCAATCTAGTCCTCGAGAAAAAATTTGTAACACCAAACCGCCCCGGTCCCAAAAGCTCAAGTCCCCCTGGGAAGGTCCTTACCGCATCCAACAAGTAGGCGGGAAAGTAAGCTACATCTTGGAGACCATGGACGGGAAACTTGTAAGCAGAGCACTAAATGCCTATCACCTTCGGAAGTACTACGTCTAGGAAACTGAATCAGTGACCAAGTCATCATCAAAGACACAAAATGTGTGGTTAAAATTTAGCTCGATGCTTACTTTGCTCATATAGTATCTTCCAATAAGATTCAAGATGTTTTGCTTCAATGCCTAATGAAATTTTCTTATCGCCTACAGTTTTGTTTAGAAAACACCAAGCCTTTGCCACGCAAAGCACGTCAAGCCTTTGCCATGCAAAACACACCAAGCCTTTTCCATGCAAAGCATACCAAGCCTTTGCCACTCAAAGCACACCAAGCCTTCGCCACGCGAAGCACACCAAACCTTTACCACGCAAAGCACGTCAAGCCTTTGCCATGCAAAGCACACCAAGCCTTTGCTACGCAAAGCACATCAAGACTTCGCCACGCGAAGTACATCAAGCCTTTTTCCACACAAAGCACGTCAAGCCTTTGTCATTCAAAGCACATCAAGCCTTCGCCATGTGAAGCACATCAAGCTTTTGCCACGCAAAGCACATCAAGCCTTTGCCGCTCAAAGTACTCAAGCCTTCGCCATATGAAGCACATCAAGCCTTTGCCACGCAAGGCACATCAAGCCTTTTCCGCATAAAGCACTCAAGCCTTTACCACGCGAAGCACATCAAGCCTTTTCTGCACAAAGTACTCAAGATTTCGCCACGCAAAGCACTCAAGTATTCGCCATACGAAGCACGCCACGCGAAGTACTCAAGGCTCGCCCCGGGCAAGCACATGAAACCATCCAAAACCTAGACTTGTTGGAGTTGGAAAGCTACTATAAAACGCTTCCAACCCCACCAAGAGGGGCAACCACCAGGCCATGAAAAAAAATGGGTAAATGTTTTAACATGTGAAGTCCAATTCTGCATTTCAGTGCACGAGACTGAGATTCATTTGATCATAGATCTCTCAATTTTGGTCACCCTGACATGAGCTTGATGGCCCTAAAAAGATACGGAAGCCAGCTTTCCAATGCCATTGACCTCACTCAATTCCGAGTTGGGACGAGTTCCCAGTGAACGTTTTTATACATGAAGGTCAACTGCACGTACCAGTGCTCGGGTACCAACGCCGTTGATTTCACACAATCCTGAGTTGTGACGAGTTCCCAGGGAATGTTTTTGTACACGAAGGTCAACTGCACGTACCAGGGCTCGGGTACCGTATTCGTCTGATCCTAGAAAGATCAATTTGGATTGCCTCAGAACAAGATTGATGGCACTAGAAAGGTATGGAATGCAGCTTTCCGACGCCGTTGATCTCACACAATTCCGAGTTGTGACGAGTTTCCGGCGAATGTATCTATACACAAAGGTCACCCTCGCAGAACAATACACGAGCCCAAGTTGCACTTGGTTATACAAAACTCAAATTTTAACATCTCTCAAATTTCTACATCTCAAAACAAGCCTATAAAGGTAAAAATCCTATGAAATTTGAAGGAAAATAAAGGAAGGCTTCATATTGATAATGTTGAGAAAGTTAGGTAGGCAAATCACATATCGACTGCTCAACCAATTGAACTTAAACAAAAACAAACGAAAAGGTGGTGAGTCACAAGTCGACTGCTCAACAACTTATTTGATAAAGCACATAAAAAGGGAGAAGCCCCACTACAAGCATAAGGCAAGTCCGAAAGTACATCTTCTATACCCATTCAGCGTTGAAAATAGGCCCAGTGCTCATTCGATAGCTCAGGAATCCCGTCGTAGAACGAGTCGCCGATGTCTGGGATAGGGTCATCACCAAACTGCTCTGGGAAACTCAGTGGCGCATGACCTAGCACCTCAGGTGGGGTCACCTCCCCATGTTGCACTTCTTGCTCTAAGTTTGCAGCTTGCCGGGATGCATCTTCAATGTCTCCCTCCTGAATTGCGAACTTAGGGGAAATGTTGTTCAGAGAATCAAGATACCCCTCAATGTATTCATGAGCAAGGCACGTCTCCATCTTAGACTCACTGCAACCCGCCACGAACAACTTCAGTTTCAAATCCTCTAGGGAATTTTCGAGCTCTTCTACATTCTAACACGAGGCGTGGGGAGCACAAGGAGGCGAGTACGGCTCAGACTTCAAACATTTAATCTCAGCACAAGCTCGCTCTACTTCAACCTCTAGGAGCCCAATCTTCTCTCGAGAGTCTCTAAGAGAGCCGCGCAGCAGCTCAGACTCGTCGAGAGTGACGTCCTGTTCACTCTCTACCAACAACTTCTCGGCTTGGACGCTCCTCAATTCGTCCAAACTGGCTTCTAGTAAACCCACCACCTTCTCCAAATATTCATTTTTTGTTGAAGCCGGGTGTGAGATTCCTGAAGCACGGTGCGCTCAGACTTGAGTTTTTCGAGGTCAGCCTGGATATTGACCCGGAGTCACAGAGCAGTTTGGTGGGATATTGACCCGAGGTCAGCACGGTGTGCTCAGACGGGAGCAGGGTCATCCCGCACTAATCCCGGGGGTTTGGGATGGGTCCTGTTAGCGTGGTATCAGAGCTCAGATAGCTCATCGGATACCCAGGATGCTCTGATACTGTCAGCGTGGTATCAGAGCATCGGATTGCTTATCAGAGCGTGGTTGTCTCTATTCGAGCAACCGTGGAGCTCTTGGAATGTATGCAGGTTGAGGATGTGATATCTCAAGTGGCTACAGTTCGTGATCAACCTGATGTTAAGGTGCCGGTACGATAGGTAGTAGGATTGGCATGCCTTGGTTCCGCATTCGATGCCGGGGTTGCCATAGTTCTGTCGTGGGTGACAGTGTGGGAGCCTACAAAGGGATAAACGTATTCTTATAGATTTTGATCGTGAGATGGTTAGTTGGGATCGTCTTCGCGATGTCGTAGGATCGGTTCCGACGACTGGTTCAGTTTTATGGCCATTCGATGGTCGGATATTGTTAAGTTAGACGGATATGCTGCAGGGGGCAGCTGGATTCGAGGAATCCGAGTTGGATTGACGGTAGGATTGGATTGACGTCATTATGATGTCAAGACCGCAGAGTCGGTCAGATTGTTGATTTTACTGCTTTTCGCAGTTGGGTTCCGAGGAACTCTAGGTGTAAATGTGGAATCTTAAGGTAGGATGTGTACGGTTCGGAAATGTGAGTTGACGAGTGGTTTGATGACAGGACCCGTCCTAATCCCACTGGGACCACCCGGGGACGTGCCCCGCTCCCGTCTGACAATGACTCTAAACATACCAAAATTACCCTTAAATAAAAACCGAAGACTCAAATAGATAGATAACGTACAAACACAGTGTTTAAAGTGATACTGTCAGACAAGGGAAAGTAAAATGCAACATGTGAGCACACTAGTCAGAGTACATTTATTCGGTGCTCAACCTACCCACAAGTGGGTGTACAGGTGCACAGCTAGGCAAACTAAACCTCTGCCTCCTCCTCCGGGTCCTCCTCCTCTATTTCCGTGTCAGGGTCTGGAGGGGTCAGTAAAACAAGGGTGAGTGGGCCAAAAATAATAGTTTAGAAATCAATTTAATAATAAAATAATCATAAGGTTTTACCCCTCCGTTTTCCAAATCTTGCATGCAGTGAAAACATAATATTATAATGAAATCATAACAAATGAACCACAATAATAATCGTAAGGTGAAACTAACATATCAGTGCACTGTAAAACCCAACCCAAATGATGTCACGGTTCTAAGGCTACGCGTTGCCACTCAGGGTCTCACACCCGAGACTCTCTAGGTACATCAGCTCCCGGTATCCCGGTCACTGCCCGAGGTATATGAACATGCCTTCTTGAGAGTAAGCAGCCCAACGGGGGTCAACTCCACTCAGTCAGAGCCCCGTGACTACTCCAGGGTCCACCCAGGCCAACGACCCTCCCTGGAGGAGACAATATACACAGGTAGGAAAGTACAGTACAATAACAGTATAGTTTACCCTATGTCCCCCGGACATCCCAAACAAAATCCACACATAATCCAGACGGGTCTCATGCCCAAAACATAGCAAATATAAACAGTTCATAAGACTCATCAGTGGAAATAGTAAAACAGTTTATGCATGCAAGCCTTTATAAATCAAACAGCCCACTCACACGCGGTCCTTGCTGCTCAACGATCTCTATAAACCTGTATTATTATTCCTGAGGGTTACTTAAGGACCCTATAATATCAATACCAAGACCCTAGAACAGATCCGCCTCAAAATCGCATCCCGGGCACTATTCTCGGTGCTTCAAACCCCATTTTGACTAACATAACGATCTCCGATCGATACGAAACGACCTCCATTGGATCCGTATCGTCGAAACCTTGAAAATGGTACCGGCCCCATCAAAATCACTGTTCACACGCGCCCCCACGCGCCTGGTCAACGCGTGGGTCAACGCTGCTACAGTACTGCTGACGTCAGCAGTGACGTCATCACTGACACTTGTCAGGTGACACGTGGCATGTTTTGATTGGTCCCTGGTCTGAAAATATCTGACAGGATGACGTCATCATGACATCAGAAGTGACGTCAGCATGATGACGTCATCATGCTACAGTACCGGGTCAGACCCGTTTGACTGGAACCGGGTCGCCGTCGACCCACGGCTTGACCCGATTCAACCGTACGATTCCGGCCACCATTTTCGACGGGGTTCATCCCTATAGGATCGTCTAGGTCTGTTCTATGGTTCTACAACCTCAAACTAGAAAGAAAACGGGAGAAAACTCACCAGTTCGTCGTTGAAACTCACGGCCAAGGTCCGATCGTCTTCTCCGGTGATCCACGCCGTCTCCATCGTCCAAACCGGTCCTGATCAACTCGTCTCTCACCCTAGGACATTTCTAACATCACACAATCAATTTCCTAGCACTAAAACACGTTGGTTCGAAACAGAGGGGTAAAAACGGGTTCTCGGGTTTTGGGTCTTACCGCCGCCGTGTCGCCGCCGCAGGCCGCGCCGTCGTCCAGTTAAGCTCCTGGGGTCCTCACGGTGCAGACTGGAGCTTCCCCTGCGTCGAGGTGATGTGGCTGTCGAGGTTTGCTTCTTGGACCCGTTTCCTTAGCTTTTCGGGTCTGAGTTTTTGGACGGGATTTTCAGGCGGGGAAATGGGCTGGTGGTTGCCGGTGTTGCACGGTGGTGAAGACCAGATACTGGTGGTGTTGTGGGTGGTCGTTTGGTGTGATAAGGATGGCTGGTTTGATCGCCTTGGTCGAGAGAAAATGGAAGAAATGCACGGGTTATGGGGGGGGATGAATGTGTGTTTGTGTGTGTTTGTAAGAAAACAGAGATCGTGCATGAATAAGGGAGCAGATGAGAATGAAGGGCCAGGATTCAATCTGGCCAGAAATCCAATGGCTGAAATCAAATGGAGGGAAAAATAATTAATATAAAAATGGATTAAATAATGTAAGTTGCTTTATGGGAATAGTGTAGGCTTGGATGGGTGACACTTGTCACTAATCCACCGGTTTGATTTAAATATTAGGTTGGCACGGATTCCCGTAATAAATTAATATTTTATTCCGTTGTTCTCGGTTCGTAAATTTCGCTAAAACGCTTCCTTGACCATAACTTCTTCATACGAACTCCGATTTCGGCGTGCCGCCTGTCTACGGATTCGTGACGTCCCGACCTACGTCATAGTCATGGGTCAAAGTCCAAATTGTTGCCCGGGTCAAAAGTCAAAGTTTCCCCCCTTCAGGGGCAAAATAGTCTTTTTACATTAAAATATTATTATTCTCGGTTCGGGTCGTTACATTTGACTTGGACGACTATTCGGATTTGGATTCGTTAGTCGGTCTAGTCATGTCAGCTTGTGTTGGGACTGCACTCTACAGTCGAGGTTTTACTTATCGGTAGACCTAGTTGGTTGTCGTGCTACTTCAGTTGTGATCGACTGTTGGTGCAGCTTAGGTCATGGGCGACCTGGTAGATGACATTGGTTGAGTCGAGTTACGACTGGTTAGTGATTAGTTAGACAAGTTATCAAGATTGGGTACTTGTCGATGGAATCCCAGAGTTAGGATACAGAGTAATTAGTACGGGCGATTGATTCCGTTGGAAGTGGAGTCAAGATTGTGATGTCTGGTAGTTAGGTCTGTACGAGTGTGGGGGCAGGCGCTACTACCGAGAGTGGTTGTAGTTACGGTTGTTGGGAATCGGGGACGTTCAAGGGACGTTTCCTTATCTCGTATGAGATGTCAGGGTGACTGTACCCAGAGTTGTTGGGTACGAGGGAGGCAGAGTTTCTCCAATATGAGTAGAGGTACGGGATTGTCGTTCAGTATGAGCGGAGATCCAGGGTTGTCAGTTTTGCACATGGTGTGCATCGCTGATATTAATACTAGTGTTGATGATAGTGCGTTGGCACGCTGGTGCTGGTGCTGGTGCCGGTGATTGAGATGACGTTGAGTCACATCCGTCGTAATGGGCATATGTTCGGTATCTGTGGTTCAGGAGTGGATCTCAGATAGAGTTAAACTGGTTAGGGGACACGTGGTTGATGTCCGGGTACGTTGTTTCCAATCTTGTTGGAACATCGGAATCGCGAGAGGTTGCGATTGAGGTGACGAGAGGAATGCGGGTTTTCCGCATTGGTATTGGGTATTTCGACGTCATTTTGGGTGACTTCTCAATTTCTACCTTGGTAGATGACGGTAGATGATGTAGATGTTGTTGGTTACCACTAGTACATTGGTCGTGTATTGGTTGGTGAACCCGAGATTTGTTTTGGGTCATTAAGTGGAGTTGAGTATATCGAAGTTAGGTGACTGAGATTTCTCATTTTCTGCTTGGTGGCAAACGATGTTGGATTACATGACATGGTGAGTGCAGCGAGTGTTGTTTGCATTCACGTAGGATGGATTTTGATGTCATTGTATTCGATCATCCTTGATTTTTCCTCGGTGGAATGACAAGGATCGATACGAAGTGATTGGGGAGAACCCACGTCTCAGTGTGTCTCGTCGTTGATTAATCTGTTTAGATGTGGGGAATGGTTGATGACTTTGGGCATTGTGACGATCCTCGATCGTGACATTTATGATCAGGTGACACAGCTATGAATCTCGATCGTGATGCCTATAGTCGGTTGACGTGGTGGTGGATCTGGATCGTGATCTTGATGATCCAGATAGGTGGGGAGTTTATCACTCTTACCTGGACGTTTGAGTTGAGGATGTTGGGACTGAACTTCTTTTCGAGGTAAATCCCAAATGGTATATTACTCAGGTGAGTAAGTGTCCGATGAGGTCGGATTTTGTCAGCCTAGATATGTTGATATTGAGATTGGCTTCCCTATGAAGTCAATCGATGGTAATAGGGTAATCGGTTGAGCAGGTAACCGAGAGGTTCAGTTTTGGTACGTCTCGGTAGATGTGAACGAGATTTAGGTTTTGGAATCGGATTCTGGGTGACGATTCAGGTTTTGATTCTAGAGCTTGACTGTGGATTTTCTTTTTATGGATTTGGGTTCGGAATGGTTATTCCAAATGCTAGCTTACGGAATAATGATTTCGGATTTGGATTTGGAAATAGATAATGGGTTGGAGTTTCGATTTGTCTAATGCTGGATTGAACAGATGAACTCCATTATAGAAACGTGTTTGGCAACGACCTAGGTGGTCGTGTTGTCGTTGTTGTTGTGGTAAGCTGATTGATGGGTAGTTGTATGTACCTTGTACGTTGTTCGAGGTACGATACCAGGCAGACTTGTGGTGCCCAGTGACAGTATATCGGTTACACTAGTGGTATGTTGGTAAGCGTGTTGGTAGACGGATTGGTTCTGATACCATTGGATTAGTCGAGGTTGTGAACTAGACATTGGATACTGTGCAGTGGGTCATGCTATTTCTGATGGGTCTAGTTACACATAGATTGAGTGAAATGCTTTGTGGGTAAGTGTTTACCCATGGTTGAGTGAGTTGGTGGTTAGTGTAACCACGAGTGAGTATGGTTAGTGTAACCACGAGTGAGTATAGTGACAGTTTTCGATTAACGACTGTTGAGTGGTGACAGTTTGTAGGAGGTGTCAGCGTGGATCGCGGTGTGAGGTCTGATGACTCCCAGTGGGAGCATACGACAGGATAGTTAGTGGTTGCGCAGGGAACCGTCTAGTTGGTTGTGTCAGCGAAACGGTAGATCTGACAAGTGGTGTCAGTTCGGAGCGTACAACTTTTGTCAATCGACATGGTCGAATGTAGTTGATACGACGTGATTGTTAGTGGTACGTCTGGTTGCAGACGAGTATCGTTCTGGTTAGTGGGTGTACGAGTGTACACGAGTTTCGAGGTCGATTCTACTTTCCACGAGGTGGATGTGGAATCAAGATAATTGGAGTTTTGAGAACGAAACTAATTAAAGAGGGAAGAACGGCTAGAATTAGGTCGGTTGGAATTTCGAGGACAAAATTAATTAAGGAGGGAAGGTTGTAACGACCCGTCCCGAATTCCTAGATTAGATTAGTGACTAATCACGATTAGTGAGGTTAATCGGTGAATAGTTAGGCTAAATCGGACGAACGATGCAAAATGACCGTTTTGCCCTTGGGCGTGGGCAAAACGTTGACTTTTCATTCGGGAGGTCAAATGGACTTTGACCGATGACCGTGACGTAGTTCGTGACGTCACGAGTTCATAGACAGGTGGCACGTTCAAATCCGACGTTCGAGGAAGAAGTTATGTCGTTCGAAAGTTTAGGGGCATTTTGGTAATTTTGGTTAAAATGGGTCAAATGTTGACTTTTTTACCGGGAGGTCCAATGGCCGAGGGCCAAATACAGTTACGTAGATGGGGACGATACGAATCCGTAGACAGGCGGCACGTCGAATTTGGACGTTCGACGACGAAGTTACGGTTCACGGAAGTTTCAGGATACTATTTACGGCGACACGTTTTACGAGACAAAAAGTGCAGTTTTGTCTCTAGTGGACCCAGATATTTGTCCTGATTCCAATGGATGAGTGACAAGTGTCACCCATCCAATGGACACCATATTACCTTCATGCACCGTGCAAACCAATCCATTTTCTCCATTTCAAACACACACCCAAAACCCACCCGATCTCACCATTTCTCTCATTCCCGTGCAACCCCAAAACCCATCCATTTCGACCAGGACTGAGACCAGAGAGTGGGGAGGCGGTTGGATGCGGTGGCCGTCCCAGGGAGCGCCGCTGTGGACGGCGGTGGTGGCCAACCCGCGAGGTAATCGGTTTTGCCCATTTTAATCCATTTTCGATTTCTAATTATTAGGGGCTTGTTTGGACGTTTGGGTTGAACTAATTAGGTTTCTAGGGGGTTTTTAGGAAGGTTTGGAGAAGGGTTGGACGTCGGGGAAGCTCTGTGGAGGGTTTTGGATTTTCGAACCGTGAGGACCAAATTGGACCGGTCGGATTTTATGACGTTTTAGGAGTTATAATTAATTGGGTTAGATAGGAAATGAAGAAATAGGAATTTAGGAATTGAAATGGAGGAAAATGGACCAAAATTGAGGGAGAAGGAGGCCTGGACCGGTTACGCCGGTCCAGTTGCAGGCGAACCGGCCGGTTCAGACCGGCTGCGCGAGGAAGAAGACGCACTGTGCAGTGGCGCGTGAGGCCCACGCGCAGTGCACTCCCAGGGCGCGTGAGGGCGCGTGGCAAGGAATCTGGGGAAGGTTTCAACATGTGAAATCATATATTCGATGTAACGAACATTTTGGGACTAGTTTCGTGTCAATCGGACACCGTCTCGATATGTTTCGGGGCATCGGAAGGTTTAGGGTCGGCTTAAAAATAGTTAAAAGTTCGAGAAAATTACGGGGCTTTGATGGGAGGTTAATTAAGTAGTTATTAACCTTCTATTAAAATTTGGACAGGTTTGGGAGTCCAAGTAATGGTGATCGGCTCAGGGAGCCGAATGGCACGCAAATCGAGGCGGCAGCTCGGACGGTCTGTGAGTGGACCTTGTTTTCTAAATTGGTGCATGCATAAATGTTTATT
The DNA here is from genome assembly GCA_032719365.1 of Prinsepia uniflora. NCBI lineage: Eukaryota > Viridiplantae > Streptophyta > Magnoliopsida > Rosales > Rosaceae > Prinsepia > Prinsepia uniflora. The sequence continues at coordinate 29,450,957 of CM064870.1, read as the reverse complement.
ATATGTTTTATTACATGTTTGATAATGCCATGGGTGCATTTGTATGTGGTTACGTATAAGCACGTATTTCGAGGTTTCAGCCTTATACGGTGCTTATACGGGTCTGTATTTCTTTATTGATTTAAATGATTTGGTTTTGGATTTCTAAAAGAATAAACTCGGGTATGAGACCTATTTGGTTTTGTCTCGGGCATATGATGCTATTTACGACTTCCGGGTCTAAATCGTGGTCGCGACAGGTGCTATGTGCATGGCGATCAACGATACGACGCTCGCCTCCGGATTGGGATGTGTTCCTTCCGGAGAGGTCACGATGCACGATTCGTGGTCGGGCATCCTGGGGAGGCCCGACTTCGGAGTGCTGACAGTTCAGGATAGCGATCGGTGAGGAGTGCACCATGATCTTGTGGTGGTCGCGTCAGTTGATTCGTTCACGGCGACATACCAGGATTGAGGGCGGTCCTGGATGGATGGTTGCACGCATCACTATGATCGGAGTCGTGACCGACCCTTAGATATCGAGCACGGTGCCCAACTGATGTCATATGTTCGGGCACGAGACCCAATTGTTTTACACTGATGATTTCGGGTCAAGGACCCTAGATGGATTTCCAAGTTCATGACGGTTTATGGGAACCGGCATGAACTTTGGAAAGGTCATTGTGGTTCATGACGGTTTATGGGAACCGGCATGAACCCTTGTCAGGTCATTATGGTTCATGACGGTTTATGGGAACCGGCATGAACCCTTATTATGGATGCTATGGATCATGACGGTTCAAGGGAACCGAGCATGAATGTTTATGTTATGTATATATATGTATTCATATACCTTCCTTTACTTGTTCTATTATCTCCTCCAGGGAGGGTCGTTGGCCTGGGTGGACCCCGGAGTAGTCACGGAGCACCGACTGAGTGGAGTCACCCCCCAGTTGGGTTCCTTACTCTCAGGAAGGCTATGATTACTATTACCTCGGGTAGGGTCAGTGGTCTGCGGACATTGATCTTGACTTTGAGAAGACTCGGATTGAGACCTGGGTAGCATGCGCGTAGCTTTGGAAACCGTGACAGGATTGGTTGTGTGAATTATATGTGTATATGATATAAATATGATATATGATATGTGATGTGTGGTTACACAGGATTTGGGCAGTGGCTCGTACGGTCGTTTTCATTATGGTTTTGGGCTTAGTTCCCACATATGCTTCTTTCAATTAAATGGTTTTCGAATGCATGCATGCTTTTTAGTGAAGGGTACAAATGTCTTGTCTTATAAAATGTTTTTATAAACTCTTGTTTTGTCCACTCACGGCTTTTAATGTTTTGACTGCCCTTCAGGTTGACATCGGATGTGGACTGTAGCAGTGACCGAGATATCACATACCTCCTCCGGATCCTGGCGTACTCTGATAGCCCGGGAGGGCAAAGGTCGGAAATATCCCTTGTCTGACACTTCGTGTCAGACGGGAGCAGGGTCATCCCGCACTAATCCCGGGGGGATTGGGATGGGTCCTGTCACGGCACGCGCCAATCCTCTTTTTTCTCCACCCGCGACAAAAAAGCCTGTGCTGCAGCCTCTGTAGCTTTCTTCTCACCAACAACATCCATATGACCATTGCACGCTCACCAGTTACCAGTTTTCCTTGGTTTTTTTTTGGCAATTTTTGACAATCTGCAAAAGTGCACCCTGCTAGCCGGCGTACACAATGAGAGCACAGGAAGGGGGCCACCAGTTTTACTTGTGTTCTTTTTTGCAATGTCTTCTAATCTGCAAAAGCGACCAGCATGACCGAGATAAAAATAAAAATAAAAAGAAGATGAAATGGGTTCTACCTGATAGACGGTGGGGCAGAATTTCTTCACCACAATAGCCAATAAAATCAGACGAACTCCTTCAGCCCTAAACCACTATTAGGGTTTGATTTTCTTTATAAAAATAAGGGTCACATGCCCTCATTTAAATAAAGAAAATTAACCAAACCCTAATCGTAAATCGGACTCACAAAGTCAACTCAAAGCAGGATTACAAGCCCAAAAAGAATTCCTTTTGGGATAAGATCAAAGTCAATCTCCAGCTACATCTGGGGAAGAAAAGTCCTACTCCTACATAAAAATATTAAGACGCAGTTTACAGGAATCACAAGGAAATTACATCTCTTAGGATTCCTCGAATTCCTAAGTGATGTGGGGGCATTTGTGGAATCATAAATTACCGAAATATTCTGAAACTGCCACATGGCTAAAAATTCCCATAATGCCAATATTACCCTTGGGAAAATTGATATCGTCATGTTACGATCTCCGCATTAATTCAATATATTTACCAGCTAAATATATTAATTAATCAGATTAATACCGATAATAAATAACTTCCCACCGAATTATTTATTCGTTAATAAAGAAGTGATTACACACGGTACAATTACTTATTTAATACTTTCTCCTTCAACTAATCAGACGCTCTGGTGACTCTCAATGCTTTACTATAAGTAGAAGACTTCATCTCACTTCTAAAGGTAATAAAAAACTTCTACAAACACTCTGTCAGATTATTCTCTTTCAGAAAACTAACTTAAGTATCAAAGCATTTACGGTTGAACCACCCCCCTGGGATTCAACCTTAACCCAGTTTGATTTTCGTTATTTTGTATAGGGATCGAGAAGGAATTTCACAGAACCAGATGATTTCTGCATCAACAACTACCTTTACCTTCTAAATTGCTTTCAGTCTTTCATATTATGATTTTGACAATTGAAATCAAACTAGCTATCTTATTTACCAACCAAGATCAACTAAATCATAGATAATTTCATCCTCGTTTAGTTAATTTTGTTATCCTTGCAATGTCTAATTGAAACAAATTATTCGGTTATGTATAAAGTATGGCCTATAATTAGGTTATCCTACTTATTTTTCATTAGTCATTTTTTAACTCTCATTAAATGATATGTCCCACTATTTATAACGATCAAGTTATTTTCACAATACTAGCAAGTCTCATTACACTCAAATACTAGTACAAGTTATTCTCTAAAAAAAAGTTATTATCACAAATACTAATAAATCTCTTTACACTCAAAATATTCAACGAAGAGCCGGATTCCTATAAAAAAAAAAAAATTGACGCCATGTGCTAAAAGAAAACATAAGAAAATTGAAAAGCATAGGCTAAAATTAGAAGGAAAAAAAATTGTTGTGCGATAAGCAAACGCACTGTTCAAAACGGTGGCTGCTTAGTCCTTTTAGGCAGCGTCTAGGCGTTCCAAAGTGAGAAACTATCCCGCATAATGGTTAAGCGCCTATGTGGATTTGCGTGTATATCCGTATATATATTTAGTTATATAAGTTCTTCTATATATAGAGTTAGTTATATAAGTTATTTTATTTATTAAATACTTAATTAATAATATAAGTATTAATTAAAATAAAGATAATAAAGTAAAAAACATAGAATGTTGTATAATACAATTAATAAAAAATTCACATTTTCAACATTTATGATTCCCAACTCAATTTACTTATCTAGATAATTAATTTTTGTTCTTAAATTATTTGATAGTATTCATTATATTATCAATTTATTGAATTTTGTTTTTTAAAAAATCCGCGTAATCCTTAGCCTAATTGCCTAGACACTAGGCTCTTATTGACTGTTTTAAGTAAGGGTGCAATTTCAGACACGACTCGTTACACGACTCGAAACCCGCACGGAATTAACCCTAATCAACCCGACTCGATAAAAATTCGGGTCAATTTCGGGTCAACCCGCTATAACCCGTTTATTAAACGGGTGGATTTCGGGTCAACCCGCAAACCCATTTAATAACCTATTAACATGTTTAATAAACGAGTTATTAAATGATAACCTACTAACCCATAAACCCGCCAACCCATTTATTACTCTAGGGTTTTTTAAAATAACTAAATATAAATACTTAAATTTTATATAATTTATAACCTAAAGACTAACCACACACACAGCCGCACTCTCCACTTCTTCAATCTCTCCCCATTTTTCATTTCTCCAAGCCCAAGCTCCACACACAGCCGCACTCTCCACCTCTCCAGTCTCTCCCTTCTCCCTAAAACCTCTCCCCCCAGCCGGTCCCAGATCTGGGGTGGAGGTCATCCTGCTTCAGCGTTCATCGTCTTCAGCGCTACCGTTCGACTTAAAAGTCATCCTGCAATTTGTGCTCTAGATTGCACCTGTCATTATAGGTCATCAGATAAACGAACTGATACAATGTAAATTTTATGTTTTCAATCGAAAAGACCTCATCAATGACGTTGATTTGTCTTGAATCTCTGATTGATTTGTGTTGAATTTCTGTCTTAGGACAAGGAATTGCTTTACTGGTGACAGGACCGCCCCCGAAGGGACATTGATAACCGTACCCGGTTCTGCTCCCGTATGGAAAGTCGGCTGAAGTTCCCAAATTACCCTCAGTACTTGCCAAACAAGGGATAGCCATACAAGTACTCACTCATGCCTCCGCCTCTCGATCAGCCTTGATCAACGCGCCACGACCTAGAGGGTCAATAAAAACACAAAAGGTGTGAATGGACAAAAATGAATCAGTTTATAAAACAGTTACAGAAGACATTTCTACCCTCCACGTAAAACCAATGCATGCATTCGAAAATCATTTCACAATCCATTTCATTTCCAATATAAGAAAACCGTGTATGAAAATCAAAATCATTTTCCTTTTCTTAACCTTCGGATCTTAGCCGACAATCATAAACACAGGGCCTCCGCCCAAAATCATGAATAAAATCCAAGTACGAAACATAATCCAAAAATCCATCAAAACCACATAAACCGGTCCACTGCCCAACACATCCGAACATTGGAAATAAATCACAAGTCAATAGTTTTCCTAGATATCAATTACCGAGTCTTTAAACTCACATATATCAGGCCTTCCCGAGATATCAACGAGTCTTTAAACTCAGAACATAATCAATAGGCCTCGGGGGGTATCACAATAACAGAGTCTTTAAACTCTGAGTCTTTAAACTCAATCTGGGTCTTTAAACCCAATCCGGGCCCGCCCCCGTCATCAATTAACCGGGTCTTTAAACCCAAAACATGATCCAGCATTAGTACCGGATCTTTAAACCCAAAACCATTTGTAAATCACAACAATCCAGGATCCATCGTGAACCAAATTCCAAAACCAATCCGAAATCACATTTTGTCATAATAGGACTTATGTCCGAATTTCACATTCAAATCCCCAATCATATCTGTCATCCATTTCCAAATCTGAATTCGCAATAATGATTCCGTAAGCTAGCATCCGGAACCACCATCCCGAACCCAAATCCTGAAATCCACTTTCAAGTTTCCGAAAACCGAAATCTCGTTCATCGAAACCACTGTTATGAATTGGGTATCAAGCCCGAAATCATTTTTCCCAAAATCCATTTGAATATTTGAAATCAAATCATATTTCAAATCCCAAAGCCAAAACATCAAAACCATGATCAAATCACAATATACTCGAAATCTCGTAAAACGGGCAAAATCGTAATAATCTCGAAATCCATGTCGAAACCTTAAATCATACTCACAATCATAAGCAAAACATCCTCAACACATGATACTCACAAATCATTTAAAATCGTTCATTAAATCATCATCAAAGCATAAGAGAAACCATAGTCTCGAAATACGTGCAGTTACGTTGCATATCAAAATACGCATAAATACGAAAATCATAATTATCACAAGTCATAATCATAAACATAGAAATCATAGAAACATTTATGAATGCATTAAATTTTAGAAAGCAAAGTCCACTCACACACCGTCCATAACGCTCGTTTTCGCGCTACCTTCGTTTTCGTAATTTCCGACATTTTCCAGAAATCTCGAATCCTGTCCGAAATCATTCTTTAGGGTCACTAAGGTCTCAAATAACATCATACTAATTTTCCATAATTTTCTGAGAATTAAATATTAATTAGAAACGTAATATAAACGTTCGGACCATTGAAACAATATCGAAACGGTGTCCGATTAACTCGAAATCAATACCAAAATGTTCGTTACATTGTAAAGGACAAAAGTCGTGTTGAACTCACCTCGAAAATCGGGCCCAAACGCCCTCACGCGTCGTCGCAAGCGGCTGCGTGTGAAACTCACGCGCCTGCTATAGTAACCACACAGTCGTCTTCCTCGCCCGACTAGCCTGGTAAACGGGTATGCGACCCGCGTGCTCGACCCTAATCAATTCCTGCCATAATCAACTTGTTTTCTTCAATTGAACCCTCAACTAGCATCATAATGAACTTAATTAAAGGTCTATAACATCCATTCCAATCAACACAGCCTAAAACCAACTCAATTGAATTCACGTTCTAATCAAGGTTCATCGTCCCAATTCATCAAACAGTCACTGATTGCTTCAATTAATTAGTTAGGAAGCATCGTAGACTTACTTTAAAGATGATTTTGCAATCAATTTCATAAGAACTTATCTCCAATTACACAAACACAAGCTCGTGATTTCTGGACTTTCGTCAAGTCTGCTCACGGCTCCACGAGCTTCGTACTTCGAATTTCTTGATTTGGATCGACTAATGAAGGTCCCAGAAAGCATAATTTGACCTTAATTGGACTTGGGCTGGCCTAAAACTGAATTTTCGAATTTGAATTTACCCAAGGACGGTTTCGGGTTTTCTGTATGTATTTTCGCTCAGTCCCCCACTTTTCCTCTCCAGTTTCGTCTCCCTGTTTCTCTCATTCCCTCCCAGAATTTGACGAAGCCACATCACTCAATTAATCCATTGTAACCCATGCTCTGTTTTTTTTTTTTCAATTCAAAACCAACACCCAGTTTCAAGTCCCAATTCCACCACACTCATCAGCGTGCACTCCCTGTCTCTGTTTCCTCACTCAATTACATAAAGAATTCACTAGCACTTAGTTCCTCTCAAATTGGCCTTGGGAAGTCGATCAAGCGTGGGAAACAGTCTCTGTTTTTCCAATTTCAAAGGCACCAGCACAGTACCATTATGTTCACTGTGCACTAAACACATTATCTCATAGTTTAAGTTTCCCACCACTACACATTGCCACTAATCCAATCTCTCTCAGTGACAATTGTCACTTGATTGTTAAACAAATCACTTAACAACTTAAACAATTCTCACAGCAAATCACCATGGCTGAATTCAATCTGCAGCCTCAAAATGACAATTTTACCCCTCATTCACAAAATTACCAAAATGCCCTTTACGCTTCTAGACCCGTAACTCGGTCATCCGAACTCCGATTAACGCGTGCCATCTGTCGTTGTACTCAGGGCATCGAGACCTTCCTAACAGTCTTCGAATTACGTGAAAATTCCATGTCATTTAAAAAGTCAACAAATTACCCTTTCTAAACCAAATTACCGAATTACCCTTGAACTTCCGAACATCATAACTTTCTCCTCGAATGTCGGAATCGGACGTGCCACCTGTCTATGAACTCATGACGTCCCGAACTACGTCACAGTCATCGGTCAAAGTCCATTTGACCGCTCGAGAAAAAGGTGAACCGTTCGCCCAATTTCCAGGGGCAAAATCATTTTTTTCTTCAAATTTTCTAAATTTTCCTTTTTCCGAAAGTTCGGGTTGTTACAACTGGTTCATCTATAATCACTTTCCAAGCTTGCACGAGGAGGTAATTAACTACCGCTGAAGTTCTTATTCAAGGTTTGATAGGATTGCTTCGTCATTCACCACATTGCTTTAGTGATTGTGACCCCAAGCGGGTTAAATCTTTTTTTTTCATCTTGTTTTTCCAGGACATTATAGGAAGAACAAACGTTGAAATTTTTAGCGGTTCGATGAAAATTTAGATACTTTTTTTGAGATTCTTTCACTCTCGCATATCAAATTATGAAGGGATTAAGAAAAATATATGAAGATCTCCTTATTTTATATGTTGCGGCCAGCTATATATGAAGGGATTAAGAAAAACTAAAATTTGAGATTCTTTCACTCACACATATCAAATTACTACATTTGATCGGCAAAGATCCCCTTATTTTATATGTTGTTTTTTGTTCACTTGATGTTCATGAGAACTATGCTTAAATTAATGTCTGCCAAAGTGATATTCATCTGTGACAAAACTAATATTGCTGTTTATTGAGAATGACTATTGTAAAACCATAAATGGGCTCTTTTAATGGAAGTCTCAGTTTGAAATGCTTCCCTGTTTGTCCTAATCACATACGTAATTTGTACACTAGGAGAATCACCTTTTAGGACATTGATTGCATTTCATTTGTGGATGAAGACTGAGTTTTGCATTCCCTGATTTCTACAAACGTTGAGAGTTGTTGTGTTCGCTTAAGCTAGATGGTTGATTTGTACTATCTCTATTTTATGATCAGTTTTTTGCAATTTCAATTACATATAAGTCGTTATTATGATAATGAACACTTAAGCTAGACGTTGGCATTTTTGTGTTTTCTTGGCTGTTTTAGTGTTTATCTGAGGCTGAGGATGGAAATGACTTACTTTTATGAAAGTAATAAAATGAAAACAAGTTCATATAATTTTTTTTTTTTGCTTTGGCTAGCAAGTCCTATTACTACATTTTTTTTTGGAACAATAATAGACAATAATTGTTGTGATTCTCCATGAGTTAGATATTAGTAATGCTTTGAAGCTCAATCAATAATGGAATGCATCCTATTTTTCAAGTAAATACAGATTTGGTTAGTGTTTTTTTTTTGGTGGCTGGAAATACAACAACTAGATGCTAACTAAATGCCAAACCTACTTGGCAAGGAACTTGTCCATGAAGTTGCCAACAATTTTTACCAACGGCGGAGAGGAAAGAACAGACCATCTAATTCAATTGTATCTATGGTTAAATTCAATTTTTCTGTTCCTAGTTGTTTTCCCTTATAGGTTTGGGTTTACAGTTTTTTTTTTGTTCCCGGATTAAACCTAAATAGTCCTCAATTGGCTTCACTTAAAATGGAGTTCTGAAAAATACTCTTTTGTTTGGTTGTTTGTTCCTGTGAGAGATACATGTTGATTAAGGTGGTTCTAAAAATTACTCGTTTGTTTGTTTGTTTGGTTGGAAGAAGTAATTTATTGTTTTCCGCAATGTTTTCTCAATGTTCTTATGGAGCAATTACATTCCTACATTATTAAAGACATTATGATAAGTTATTAAGGTGTATGGATGGTTTAAGGGTGTATACTTGTGGTGATTGTTTTAGTTGTTGTCTAATTTACTATTTTATACTTTGTTTGTTGTTAAAATATGGTTTTTATGTTTGCTTTTATTCAGATGGAAAATTCGTTTGATGATATTGGTGATAGTTTCGAAGATAGAAGTGTAACCAAAAATGATAATGAAGGATCAACTCCAGTTGATGCAGAGCCTCTGTCTCAAGCTCAGGCAACGACTGCAGCTAATAAGAGGAGAAGAAGGTTGACTTCAGAGGTATGGAAACATTTTGAAATTCTTCCTCCTATTGAAGGAGAGAAAAAACAAAGAGCTAAGTGCATGAAATGTGGGTTAACATATATTGCTGATAGCAGTTATGGTACTGGGAATCTTAAAAGACATATTGAAACATGCATAAGGAAAGATACTAGAGATCTAGGACAATTGTTGTTATCAAAATCTGATTGAGCAATTATAACTAGATCTGCAAAATTCGATGAAGATAAGTTTAGGGAGCTATTGGTGATGGCTATTGTTATGCATGACTTACCATTTCAGTTTGTTGAATATGCTGGTATTAGATGAGTCTTTAGCTATATATGTGCGGATCTCAAGCTGATATCTAGGAATACTGCCAAAGCTGATGTTCTAAGCATGTATAAAAGAGAAAAAGATAGGCTTAAGAAGATATTAGGGGTCCTTCCTGGAAGAATTTGTTTGACCTCAGATATGTGGAGCTCTTTAACAACTGATGGTTATCTATGCTTGACTGCCCATTATGTTGATGCTAATTGGAAACTACAAAAAAGAATTTTAAACTTCAGTTTCATGCCTCCTCCGCATAGTGGCGTTGCCTTATCTGAGAAAATTTATAATTTGTTGTGTGATTGGGGGATTGAAAGAAAATTGTTTTCTATCACTCTAGATAATGCATCTGCAAATGATTGTTTTGTTGACTTGTTGAAAAGACAACTTCTTTTTAAGGATGCACTTTTAGTGAATGGAAACTATTTTCATATCCGTTGTTGTGCGCACATTCTGAATTTAATTGTGCAAGATGGTATGAAAGAAATTGATGATGCTGTGATAAAGATAAGGGAGAGCATTAAGTACGTTAAGGGTTCATAGATGAGGAAACAAAAAATTTTAGATTGTGCAACACAAGTGTCCTTAGAATGTAAGAAAAGTTTGCGTCAAGATGTACCAACTAGATGGAACTCCACTTTTCTTATGCTTGATGGGGCTCTTTATTATCAGCGTGCATTTCTTCATTTGCAATTGAGTGATTCTAATTATAAACATCCTCTCTCTCAAGATGAGTGGGATAAGGTGGAGAAACTCTGTAAGTTTCTCAAGGTGTTTTATGATGTAACCTGCTTGTTTTCTAGCACGCAATATCCTACATCAAATCTATATTTTCCTCAAGTTTTTGTTGTCCAAGATACTTTAAGAAAGGACAAGGAGGATTTAGATAGTTTTATGAGGACCATGGCTATAGGAATGATGTCAAAGTTTGATAAGTATTGGAAAGACTACAGCATGATCCTTTCTATTGCTGTAATTTTGGATCCTCGATACAAAATTCAGTTTGTGGAGTTCAGTTATAAGAGGTTGTATGGTCCTGCCTCCAGGAAAATGGCTAATGTGCGTGTTAAGTTGTTTGAGCTATTTGAATTATACATGCAAAAGTATTCTAAACATACGGGTCCAACAAGTAGCTCATCATCTTCTCGGTTGGATTCCAATGGTGTTGATATGGTTTCTAAAGAATGCATGGATATAATGCATGTACGAAATAATATATAGTTACAATTTCTTGCTATACTTGTTTATGCATCTAAAATTGTAGAATGTAGTTTCTGTTTTTTTTCCATATATTTGTTGTCGTCAATATGAATTAGTCTTATAGTTTATGATATCATATAGGAATTTGATGACTTTGAGAGTGAGGAATTCACTTTTTTCGGCCCAAAAGAGTCAGCTACAGCTATATTTGGAATGTTCTTGATTTTTGGAAAGCTAATCAATTTCGTTATCTTGAATTATCTATCATGACACGTGATATTTTGTCTATTCTTATTTCTACGGTTGCGTCTGAATCAGATTTTAGTGTTGGTGGAAGAGTTTTAGACCAGTATCACAGTGCACTCAAACCTGAAAATGTTGAAGCTATAATCTGCACACGTGATTGGATATTTGGTAGCGATGGTTTGTTTTCTTATTTTCACCTTTTAGCTAGATTTTTCTTATCTATTGTTTTCTTAATTAAGAAATCTCATTTAAATATTCAATTTTGTAGATGATTTAGCACTTGCACCCAAGTTGGAGGATCTCACTGAGGATATCAGCAAATTGGAAATTAGTATCAATAATTTTCAATTTGTTGAATGCTCTAATACCATTCCTAATGATGGATAACATTTAGGTACTAAAAAATCACATTCTAGCATGTCTTTACACATTGTTATTAATTTTGTGGTTGGATTCTAATGTTTTCTTCATTTTATTGTATGTGCTGATTAGTTGTGGTGTTCTTATGCAATTCACGAAGATCTAATCAATTTTAACATTTTTTTATTGTTGAAACTTTTCCCTTAGAGTTTGTTAATTAATCACTTAATTTTATTTGGTATTATGTACTATACTTATTTTCTTTTGGAACTTAATATTACATTGACAATATTGTATTGTTGGTTATGGATATTAAATTATTGCATGTACTTATAAATTATGAATTATGAAGTTTGTTGAATTATGAAGTTCGTTGATGGTTGGTATAATATTTTAGTGAAAAAATTCTGCTTCAAATATTATGTAGGATATATGGTTAAACAGATTAAATGGGTTAAACAGGTTAAACGGGTTAAACAAGTTATTCAACACGACACGTTTAATAAACGGGTTAAACGAGTGGGTTCGGGTTACCTGTTTAATAAACAAGTCGGGTTCGGGTTTACATGTTTTGACACGAAAAATAAACGGGTCGAGTTCGGGTTGAGTTTAAATAGGTAAAATAGAGTACATGATACAATACGAACCCGACATGACACGACCCATTGCCAGGACTAGTTTTAAGAGCGCTTAGCGTCGATTTGAACCTTGGACAAACATAAGATGTGAAAGGCGCGCTTAGAAAAAAGAAAAGAAAAAGAGAGATGTGAAAGAGGAAAAGAAATCGAAAGAAAATTGAAAAACATATGCTAAAACTCGAAGGAAAAAAAAACTTCTTGTGCGATCGGCAAACGTGAGATGTGAAAGGGGCGCTTCGATTAAAAAAAAAGGATGTGAAAGGGGCGCGTGCAGAAGCCCGGTGGATCAAAACGACGCTGCTTTAGGCGAGGGCGGCGTACAATTGTAGAGAACTCTAGTAAAGTAAAATAAGAAACGAGCACAGAAGAGAAAGGGAAGGAGAAGGAGATGGGTTACGTTCTGAGGGTGAGATTGGCCTCGTTTTTCGGAGGAGCTGCGGTGGCGTCATTTCTTGGGCTCTACGTCCTTCACAATGATTACAAGGTTGCGCACCAGTCCATTTCTTAGCAGGTAGGTACCTTCTTCTTTCCGGAGCCCCAATTCTTAGGGTTCTGTCTTTTCCTTATCTCATGTTTTGTTTCTTTAGATGTTTCTGTTTAGACTGATTGTTCAATCGTTTAGCTGATCTTCAAAATATATTTTAGAAAATATATCCCTATGCAGAAAATATAATTGAATAGGTTCAAGTGATAAATATCATTTCCTTTTACTAATTTGGATTCAAAGAGAATTGTTCTTAAAATTTTGAGTGAATATCATGAAATTTTTTTTAGTAGGTCAAATTACTTTGTTCAGCAGGAGTAATGGATTTGGATTTATTTAGGGCATTGATGATCTTTGTATGGTGATTTATGTTGTGAGTGTTAGTAGTTAAAGTTATGTTCTTTATCAGATGAGATTGAACACATAATGTTAGTATTACGGGCTTGGATTCGATTCACATTGTTCTTCATTGGTATCATACCATCTTTGCTTAATTTTCATGGTTTTTTTTTTTTTTTTTGCATCTTTGGCTACTTAGTTGTGAACTTTGATGGTTTCTCTTTAATAAGGATCCTCCAGAATCCATGGAGATTGAGGATCAATCTCCTTGATCCTATGCTATCCTAAGTAAAAGGAATCTCCCTGATTCCTTCCTAGAATTGCACATATATTCCTGTAGATACTTTCCTAGTTTAGGTCTATGATTTCCTTCCTAGTCTAAACATGTATTTCCTACTTAGTCTTGCCTAGCATCAGTATATAATTGTCTTTTACGCTGTAAAGTCATTATCAAGAAATACAAGGAAATTTCCTACCACTTTACTCTTTAGAGCTATCAATTACCTTTTGGTTGAAAGCTTGAAATTTCTTTATGAAGTCATTTAAAATGGTTGTAGAAGGTACCCTATTGGTTCCTTTCAACGGATTTTCTTAACAAATATAAGGATAAAAAGAGGTGTGGTGAGTCAAACTGAGGCTATGTATATAGTTGAATGCATATGCTTATTGTCCATGTAGATGTGTTTCCGAGATTAAATTGTAGATTTATCATCCCTAGGTTTGAAATAACCGCTCCTTCGGTAACAGAAAGTTTGCTCATAAACTAATGCTAGTAGTCATCAAAGCTTGACAATTATCATGTTTTAAAACTGTTCACAATTGCGTGCATTCGCACCCACACACAACCCAGAAGTTGCTATCCCTTTAGCTAACTCAAACTTGGGAAAAGCTACTAAGAAGGAGCTCTGATGTAATCTATGTTGCACCGAAACGTCCAAGGGCCCCGGTATCGCGTTTCGGATACCGATACCAGTCCGATACGTATCCGATACGCTCAGATATGTTTGGATACGGTATCGAGATTTGAATACCGTTTGGATACGCATGTTTCATAGTTGGATACGCCATTTTGTAATTTTGATTGATACGCGAGGGCATAAATGTCAAAACAAGGTTTAAAATAAAATAAAATTTGGAAATCAGATCCAGGTCGCACTCTTCTCTCCCTCCCTCACCCTCGTCTCTCCTTTGCCATCGACTCTGTGTAGCCCAGCTTGCCCTTGTCTCTTCCTTGCCGGGAAAAACGTGGTGGGTTAACGGAGTGTCTCCTCATCTCTTTCCTTTAAACCCTGTAATTTCTCTCTCTCTCTCTCTGTCTTTCATGGTTTTTTGCTAGAGTTTGGATTTCTAATGAGAGTTCTTTGGATTATCAAGATTTATTGGTTATTTGGTATTATTTTCTTTGATAAGCATGTGGGCTTCTTTTACTTTAGGGGGATGGGTATATATGATTGTTTCCTATGGTTAGTGAGATTCGATTCGATTCGATTCGATTCGGAGTTGCAATAATTTAGAGGGTTAGTTTATTTCATTTTGGGATCATGGAAGTGGGACGAATTACTGAAAGGTGAAAGGCTGGCGGTGCATTTATGAGTAATATTTGAGAATAATTGGAAAATTTTGTGTTGCTTTGATTTAGAGTTCAGTATTTGTCTATTTGATAATAATGATATTTGATGTGGATCTACTAATGTCTTTATCCTCTGTCTCAATTTTCTTTTGTTATTTTATATTTTACTTTTTAAAAGTGGGATTTTAAACCAATTTCTATTTTTCATGTATGAATACTTAAGCATTTGGTCTGATGGCTAGAGTCATACATTATTTTATATGTCTTTATGTGTATGGAAGATTTGGTTTTCGCAGAATACTCCTTTTCAGTAAGGAAAAGGCGAAAACTTAGGATTCAACAAGGTGGACAGGAGGAAATGGAAGAGTCCATAGATGTGTATGCAGCTTAGCTTGAGTTTTATGTCAGTGTCAGTGTGTGATGTCTGCTAATTGTTATGATTTCATAGATTGATGTGTTGATTTTTCTTAGAATGTGAATTCCCCTTGAATTCGTTACCATTTTATTATGTAGTTCTTATTATACCTTTGTTTATCTGATATTATTTATTTTCCGTATCCTTTTCGTATCGTATCATTTGATTTTTTGATTTTGGCATATCGGAGTATGGTGTCGTATCGTATCGTCGTATTCGTATCTGTTTCGGTGCAACTTAGGATGTAATGCTAATTATGTCAGTTTTTAGTAGTAGTTCTAATGGAACATAAGAAAATCTGGTTTTCCCTCCCTCTATATAAGCTATTTTTTTAATATACAATTTGTTTTATCGATGCTCATATTGTGACATGATGGGACCTTATTATTTTGTCCTTTTCTTTTCATGGGTTTTTGCAACCATTAGTTTTATATATAGCCACATAGTGGGTCAACAAGACAGGGATGGATGAATTGTGATTCTTTTTTTGGTTGTTACTCTAGGTGAAAGGTCTCCACGAGTCCTTGGTTAGAAGAATTTCAGCTCTCGAAAGCTTAAAACAAGCTGAAGCTTCGCAACCTGCAGAAGCAGTGGAGTAGATGCATTAAGAATGCTACCGCATTCGAATCCCGTTGCTCCAAAGGTCCTTTTTTTCTTCGGTTTTTGTTGGGGTAGTTTCGATGTAGTTTCTCTTCCCTTTGAAAAAATAATCATTTTGACATGATTGGTCCTTATGGTGTTCCCCATTCATTGGTGATTTACTAGGAGACTTTTGAGTATTTGTATTTCTTCCGATGAGAAGTGTCAATAGTATGACGAAAAATGATGCATTGGATGGACTTTGGTTATTTATGAATTTGTTTGATGATAGACCTTGGTGTACGATGTTAAGTGTTTTATGTTTATTTTGTGGATAATGAATGAATCTTAAAGCTTCAAGTTTGGATTGAGAAGATGCACTTTGAGGAAGTCCAACTTAATCCACCAAGTTGATGTTGGGTTTTATGCTGAAGTCCATCGCAATGAAGAAGGTCCATGTGTGATAGATATACTGTTGAAAAGATCTAGAAGTTGGTTTTGGGTTAAAAACTAAAGAATTGTGGACCGTGGGCCTCTGGTTGGTGTTGATATAAAAGGAAGACCCCATCCCTAATGCGGGTGTATTCCGTCTAAATGATTTTAAATAATTTAAAATTTAGGTATATTTAATGAAGATTTTAAAGTAATTTGCACTTTGAAGGCGAGTGATTCAACATTCTCTGGACATATTTAACTTGTAGGGTGCCTTGGTGAGGTGGTGAGTTATTATTAGCTCGTCTCCAACGTGTTATGGTAAAGATGTCATTTGACGCTTGACAATGTCTCATGATACGTCATTAAGTGATTGGTGAGGAAAGGTACACTCAAAGGGTAAGAAGCCAACAACGTTTAAGGCCGTCATCAACACACAAGCGTATTGGAGTAAAAATTTAGGTGTTTTCAATTGTAATTTTAAGTAATTATTTTAAAGTCCTTAAATTTCTAGGTGTATTTAATTAATATTTTAAGAGATTTGAGTACAAATTTAGGTGTATTTAAAAATTCAAATATTTGATATAATTTGATAAATTTGTAGATTTCAACTGATTATAAGGTAAAAATTACACAAACTAATCTCTATCATTAATCCACACCATACTTTAGATATTTCAATGGATTTGTAAATATAAAATCAATAAATAAAATATCCCATCTTCTTCCTTCTCCATTGCACCTACCTCTTCTTTGTACCAGTTCTTTCTCTCTCTCATCTTCCCCTAATTGCTATCTCTTTCATACACACGTGCGCACGCGTACACACACACATACACACTCTCCCTCTCTCTCTCTCACATATGCATTCCCTCTTATTAAAAATATCTCTCACAAAGGTTTGTCCATTTCCTATCCAGCTTTCTTTTTCGTTGTTCTTAATCGGATTTGAAATCAAATTGCCGTGTGAATCAATAACAATAAAACAAAACTGATTTGGATGTTATGATAGTACAAATCATAAACAAAAAAGTCCACCTGTAAGTCAAAGTTTGAAGGTAGCAATTAGGCAAAATGGGCAAGAAAAAGTCACAATCTAGTTCGAAAGAAAGTGAATAAGAGGAAAAGAAGAAAAAGCCATAACTAAAAGCATCCACATAAAACTGCTAAATTTTTGGACAAATTTAATTTAAAATGATTTAAAAGCTACTAATAGCTAGCTAGTTTTTACAGTTATCAGAATCAGACTCTATATTTTCATTAACTTCGAATATTAAATCATTTTCTTTTCAAATTTAAATATATAACAACATAATTTTTTTTATAACGGATAGCTTTTAGCGTAGTTTTTTAACTGTTCAAATAAATATGTATATTTTGGGTGTAAAATCGATCCAACCCATAATTCATGCAATTCACTACATATATATATATATATATATAGTTTTTTAATAGTTCAAATATACATGTCCATTTTAACGGTGAAATTTGATAGAACGAATTCGGAGCCAAATGTAATAACTAAAATTTCAAATGGAAATCTATCTCAAGGGGAAAAGAGAGTAACAACCCTAAAGATCAAGTCCTTATTTGGGAGACTGTGGCAAATGACATTTTTCGTCTCAAAGAAAGTAAGGAGCATCATTTTACTCAATGTTACTATTATGGTTTATGGTAAAATTTCTAACTTTTTTTTTCTTATTTTTTTTCTACTAATTTTTGAATGTATTAAAGTTATCATACCCAAATTCTAATCGCGGCAACTCGGCTTTTCCGATCGTCACCTAAAAGTTGTGAAATATCAAAATCTCCATTTTCCAAAATACTGGAAAAATCAAACTTTTTACAACCCTATAGAAAATTTCAAGTCAATTAATGATCCAGAAACAACAAAATTTTGAAAATTCGTTTTCTTTTCTTTGAATTTTCGGATAACCTGCAAAAGTTTACAGCTTTTCAATGCAAATGATGATGAGTTTTGGGAATGAAGAAGAGAGTTTGTGAAGAAAAGATGATGAAAGTGATGAAGGAGAGAGGAGAGAGAAACGAGATGAAATAGTTATCGAGAGGTAGTTAGCTACTAGTAGCTAGTCACAATAGAAAAATTAAATTTTAGGTTAAATTTATCAAGTCTGCTGCAAGCCCATTTTGATACTTTTGGATAAATTTGCCAAAAAGTTAAATTTGGCTAGGTTGATGAAGATGCTCTAAGTTCCATCCTCCCACTACACTAACCTCAAAGCCAATCCACTGGAGAGAAGCTAACCAATTTGAACTGCTAAGTACTAAATAGGAAAGAAACCACAAAAGCCACCTAATCATCATTAAAGATATTAACAGCTGTGGAGAAAGGAGGAGAAAAAAAAAGGAGAAAATAATTTATAATCACAAAAAATTGAAACAACTAAAAAAAAGGAGAGAAGAGGTAGAAATGTATAATTTTACCGTTTTGCAGGGTCAAGATTGAAAGTTATCTTTAGTCAATTAAATAAGTTAAACACATATAAAATACCTCAAAACCAATACCAATGAATAATAAAAAAAAATTCAAACAAAAATACCTTGAAATCAATAAATTTTTTTTTTAAAAAAAAATCTGTTGAAATCTAACAAATTTGAAACTTATTAATCTAAATTAAATTCACTCATAGTCTATTTATAAAACTTGGTTTGTGGGCATAAGGATGGCTAAAAAAAACGTGAGCAGTTAATTGCATTTTTTTTACTAAACTATTTAAGATTATATCATCAATTATATATACTCATTATTCGTACATTTGTTTATTAACTCTCACAATCCTCCTTCGTGATCTCTCTACTAAATGGGAACGCTTTGCAACATCGAACCTGAGTGGAAGCCAAGTAACAACTAGTTTGATCAAACCTCACCGGGACGAGCAAACACAAATATGGCGACTGAGGAAGAAAGCTTCGACTGCGAGTGAGGAAGAAAGCGCCGCTGGTTCTGATACGGCTTCGCTTCAACGAGCTCATCTATGTCAAGCTCCGCTCCGTGGTACACTTCATGCACGTCTCCACACTGTCATGTCTCTCACTCTGCTCTAAATTAGGTTTTGTCTACTATTGGGTTTGTTCAAATTGGGTCTTAAATTCAGAAGTGGATAAGCAATTTAGGGATTAAATATTTCAAATTTTGTGTTTAATTTTTTAATTGTCGTGGTCTATTAGTAGCCTATATGTGCATTTGGGTTCATTCAGGAGATGTGATATGAAAAGAACAGTAATTTGTATGTGCATTTGGGTTCATTTTGTATGTGCATACTAGTTCTGCCTATTGCTTGGGAAAAGAAAATCATTACAACAAAAACAGTATTGCATTGGGTACAAGGTAAAATTCAGCTATTCTAGAATATGAAGTGTACACTGATGTGGTTGAAATGAGGATACTATGTTGGAATTGTCAGGGCATCGGTGGTTACCTGTCAGTTCACAACATGGTGGAGCAGAATAGATTGCTTCGACCAGATATTTTTGTACACTTGGAAACCAAAAATAAAAGTGCTCGATTTGAATACTTGAAAAGGTGTTTAGGGATGGATTTTATGTAAAGACCCGTCCCGAGTATCGAGATTTAATATTATTTAAATATGTTTTAGAATGACTAATCTGGGATTAGTTGAGTGATTTCGGACAAATTGTGCAAAATGATCGTTTTGCCCCTACGCGTGGGCAAAACGTTGACTCTTAATTCGGATGGTCAAACGGACTTTGACCGATGACCGTGACATAGTTTGGGACGTCACGAGTTCATAGACAGGTGGCACGTTCGATTACGACGTTCGTAGTGAAAATTATGGTGTTCGGGAGCCCATGGGCATTTTCGTAATTTGGACGAAATTAGGGGAAATGTTGACTTTTTGATCGGGTGGTCCGATGGCCGAGGGCCAAGGGCCGTTAGGAAGGTCTCGATGCCCTGAGTCCGTAGACAGGCGGCATGCGTCGATCGAAGTCCGAATGACCGAGTTACGGGTCTGGATGCGTGAGGGGCATTTTGGTAATTTTCTGCACAAGGACAGAATAGTAATTTCACCGTGCACTGTGGATCAAACAGCCGTGAAAATGGGATGTTTGTGCGATCTGTTCCATGGATTGTTTATCATTAATGGACTGATTATGGGGCAGCCTTGAGGTGTTGTTGCACATGGGAGGAGCTGGCCATTGATTGCACACACATGGGCACTGATTTTCTAATGGTTTCGGGGCAGTGCAGGAAGCTTTACACAGAGGACTGTGTGGTGCTATGGGGCACTTTTAATCACTGATTTGGATTAAAGGGAATGTGAGTGAGTTGTGAGGATCACTCTGAGCTTGTATGGCTGTCGAATTGGAGAGAAACATGAGAAACCATTTCGGGTTTCTTGGAGGGAAAATCCAGAATTTGATTTCTGAGCATTGTTGGACCAAACCAAGGACGGGTTTAGCTTTCTGGGAGTGTCTGGAGCTCAGCCATATCATTTTCGAAGGGAACCAGCCACGGCTGAGCTGGGACAGTGGCCACTGTTTTCAGGGAAACGCAGTGTTGAGGACGACGACTTCCAGGTGAGCTTTTGTTCAATTGGTTGTGCTTTTGGGTTCGTTTGGATCCTAGTATACTTCCTGTGAAGTTAATTTGATAAAGGTTTGGAAAACTCAGAGTTTGGGTGATCGACCCGTTTGGGTGATCACGGGTCGTGGGCCTGATTTTGGGACTGTTTTAGTGAATCAGGGACATGGACTTTGATTAGATAATTGAGGAATGTGATGGAATAAAAAACGGAAGGAATCGAGGTCGAATTGATGGTTATCTAATCGGGTTGGAATCGCGGGTATCAGAACCGTTTACTAGAGAAACGGGCAAGGACGATGACTGTAGCAGTCACTGTAGCAGGCACGTGGCTTTCACGCGCATCCACTTATGGCGGCGCGTGACGGCGCGTGGGCACGAATCTCGAGGTGAGGTCAACATGACTTTTGTCCTACACAATGTAACGAACATTTTAGCGTTGGTTTCATATCAATCGGACCCCGTTTCGATATTGTTCGGGATGTCCGAAAGTTCTAAATCCAGTTTAAAAATACTTAAAGATTCGGGAAAATTTCGGGACTTGAATTGGATGTTATTGAGAAGGTTAGTAACCCTCTAATGTGATTTGGACAGGATTGGGAGTCCCGGTGATAATGGTGTGGCCCGGGAAGGCCTATGGCACGCGTATCGAGGCGCTCGGTTAAACGATCTGTGAGTGGACATTGGTTTTATAAATTTGATGCATGCATAACTGTTTCATGATTGTTATAATTGTGATTTCATGATTTACTTTGGACATCAGTGAATTTATATGATTTCATGCATTTCGAGGCAAGTTACGTGTTTGCACGTAAATCGAGGATTTCTGGATTTGCACTGATTTCCATAATTGTGGTTCGTATATGATTTCATGAAACAGTTACGGATTTGATAAAGTGAATCGGGCCAGGGGCCCAATTGATTTAAGTGAATCGGGCCAGGGGCCCAATTGATTTAAGAAATCGGGCTAGGGGCCCAGTTGATTTATAATTTCGGGCCAAGGGCCCAGTTGATTTATGAATTCGGGCTAGGGGCCCAGTTGACTTATGAAATCGGGCCAGGGGCCCAGTCGATTTATATATATGATTTCAGGTCGGGGACCCTAAGATGGAATTGAATAAATAATTTCGGATTTGATAATCAACTATTTGGATAAATGACGATTTTATGGAAATTCGGGGCAGGGCCCTTGTGATATTTTGGAAATGAATAATAAAATGTGTTCCATAAAACCATCTCGATACGAGGATATATATTGGTCTCCTCCAAGTGTCGGGGACACTGGAGAAGTCACGGTTCATTGTCTGCGAGGGGTCATTGTACTGCGCAGCTGGACCATATAGTGATCCAGGAGCAGGGTTGCTATCATTAGACGTCAAGAACGTCAGACATCGGGGATGTCAGAGATATGGACCCGGTGAGACCCCGGGTAGCACGCGTTGCTTAATACCGTGAGATATGACGTCGGGGACGTCAAGCGTCAGGGACGCTAGGCATCGGGGATGCCGGAGATGGAAAAATAATAAATGAATATTACTGGATTTATGAAATAACTCTTGGATTGACTTTTGGGATTTGAAACTGTGCTTTGGTTTCCGGGCTAAGGCCCTAATGGTTATTTCTAAATTGATATGCGATCGTTGGTTTTTGGTGCATGCATATGTTTTTACTGAGGGGCATAAATGTCTTTATAAATGTTTTTAAACAGACTTGTTTATTTTCGTCCACTCACAGCTTTTGGTTTTTAATGCCCTTCAGGTTGATTCCGGAAGCGACTGCAGCAGAGACTGGTGCTTCGCACACCTCCTCCATCGATCATTGCGTACTCTGGAAGCCCGTTTGGGCAGTGGCAATAGGTTATCCCTTGTCTGACACCTCGTGTCAGACGGGAGCATGACACATTCCATGGTAATCCCGGGGGGATTGGGATGCTTCGTGTCAAGTGGTATCAGAGCAGGTTTTGCTCTTTTGTGCCGAAGGACGAGGGTGTGATGTCTCTTTGGGCTGCAGTTCCGTTGTCAACCTGATAGATAGTTTTGGGTTTGAGTAGTAGATAAAGTGTGTTTGGCCCGATGCGCCATGCGTTAGCGTGATTCGACCCAAGTGGGGTTGTTTGTGATTAACTGGTAATGTGGGACCGTCGGTTCGGTCATGTGATGATGGATTGTTGTGCTACTGGGCACAGCTGGGTTCAGGGAACCCAATTTGAATAATGATATGGAAAAGCAAAACTCAGTTGAGTAATGGTCTAAATTGTGGACCCTGGTGGTGATGGCTAGGGTAAGAGATGTTGGTGCATCGGAGTTAGCCGATGACCTTCGTGGTGGAACCCACGATGGAACCCACGTTGAGTTGATGATTGGATTGGGTTTGACGTCTATACAATGTCAGGACCGCGGAGTCGGTCAGGTTGTGAATGTTACTGCAGAAGGCAGTTGGGTTCGGTGGAACCCTAGGGTGTGATTTTGGAACCCTAATTGCTAATTGATGGATTGGAAAGGTGAACTTTAAATGGGAACTTGTGCTGCGACGAGCGGCGAAGGTCGTGGATGACCATGTGGATGACTCTAGTGAGTCTAGTCAGGATTATGGGATTCGATCCATGGATACAGTTATGGGATAAGATGTGGATTTCCGCGTTGGATCGAATAATAGTGTGAGGTGTGGATACGGATCTTGACAAGCGATGACTGTTGGTCGACAGTTGTGTCGAGATGACTGGCTATCGAGGGTATTTAGTGTGGCTTTCACACTTGAGGATCAGGGGACGTTCAGGGAACGTTCATTATCCTGATGTGGGGATGGTCAAATTGGAGGTACCCATAGTCGTGGGGTACGAGTGGTGATACGGGATCGTCGTTCGGTATGAACGGAGATCAAGGGTATCAACTTTGCAAATAGTGTGCTAGCGTGGATGTTCGTGTGCTAGTGTGGATGTTTGTGTGCCAGTATGGATGTATGGATGCATGTGTGTTGAGGCAAGTGTCGGTGATACTAGCGCTGGTGCTGGTGTTAGTGATTGTGATGACGATGAGCCACGAGTTGGGGTGTGACTCCGTCATGCTGGACAAATGATTGGTATCTGCGACTCAGTGGTGGTTGAGTCATGGATTGGATAGGATCCAGAGGAGATTGTGATGTGTTGGGATAAGTCCCAACAGTTATGAGATGACAAGTGATGAATGGATAAAAAGGTATGTTTGAGACTTGAGGAATCTAGGGACGATGTTCCCTACGTCATGAGAATCAGTGGATTTGGGGAGTTGTTGTCAACTCCGAGATTGGTAAGATTGTTTATCTCTAATATCCCCAGGAAGTACAAGGAAATTACTGGGAATGGAAAATGCGAGGGAAACCACTTGTGGTATTGATGTGGGATTTTGTGATTGTGAATCACGTGGAACATGAGGATTGAACCTGTAAAGGTTGAGATGTGAGACGAAGGCGGTAAGGTATGCACATCCAGAAAGAGTTGAGAAGTTCCCGTTCGGAATCGGGGTGTGTGCATAAATGATTATTAACGGACGTGAGGTCCGAGTAATGGATTGATTTTGGACACGTGGTTGTCCAAGTAAGGTGAGGATGTGGACAGTCCAGTGGTTGGACTTGACATCTCATTGGGAGCATGTCTGTTTCCAACATGGTTGGAACTCCCGGTTCGGGGAGAGTTGTGATTAGGGGACGAGAGGAGTGCTCGTTTCCGCATCGGTGATTGGTATTCTAAAGTCATTGGGGTTGACTTCTTATTTTCTGCCGTGGTAGATGATGATTGTTGTTACCAGTACGTTGAGTGTGTATTGCTGAATGGACCCATGATTGGCCTTGGGTCATTGGACACAAGAGGTTGTGTATATTTCTGGAGTTGGTGGTGAAAGGTGAGGTCACCATTCCACCAAGGGAAATTTAGCGAAGGATTCAAGAGGGTGTAAGACCCTACGATCAGTTTCAGATGGATTGTTAGCTACGTAAGCATGTGTGGATCTTAGGTGGATCTGAATTGTGATGTTGTGAACTTTGGACGACATGACGATCTAGGATCGTGATGTTACTTGTCGGATGACGTAATGATGGATCTGGATCGTGATCTTGATGATCCAGATAGGTGGAGAGTTTATCACTCTTACCTTGGTATGTGAGTTGTAAATGACGGGACTGAACTTCTTTTCGGAGTGGAGTCCATATGGTTTGTTACTCAAGTGAGTAGGTTTCCGTAGTGGTCGGATTTTGTCAACCTTTGACGTGTGGATATTGGGATTGGCTTCCCTATGAAGTCAATCGTGTGTCTTGAGCAGGTAACCGATAGGTTCGGTTTTGGTACGTCTCGGTAGATGTGAATGAGATTTTGGGTTTTGGAATCGAATTTCTGGGTGACGATTCAGGATCCGATTTCGAAGCTCGAAAGTGGATTACCGGATTTGGGTGCGGAATGATTATTCCAATGCTAGCTTACGGAATAATGATTTCGAATTCGGATTTGGAAATGGATATTGGGTCGGAGTTTTGATCTGTCTGGTACAGTATCTGACAGATGGACTCTAGAGTAGTTAAAACGTGTTTGGCCACAACCTAGGTGGTTGTAGGCGGATTGATGGATAGATGTAAGTACAGGGTACGTTGTACGAGGATCGATAGTGGATAGGCTGAGTGGTGCCTTGTGACGGTACATGGGATGTACCAGTGGCGTGTTGGTAATCGGCTTGGTTCCGACACCATTGGATTTGGTGGGGGGTGTGAACTGGACATTGAGTACTATGCACTGGGCAGAGTTATTCTGGTTGGGTTCAACGATTTTATGAGCAGGCGCTCTTAGCCACGGATGGCTAGTGAACCCCAGTGTGGAGACGTGTGATCACTGCTGGACTGGCATTCAATGTGTTCCAGTTACACCACTTGATTGAGTAAGTTGACGGTATACGTACACTCATGATGAGTGAGTTGGTGGTCGGTGAAACCACGAGTAGCCTTGCGTGATGTTTTTACGCCGTGATTTTTCCAGCGTCATGGTTTGCTGACGGAGTCGGCGGTTATGGACATTGAGATTGATATGTGTCGCAGGTTTGGGCTTGCCCTGCGAATTGAGATCATGTGGTTGAACTTACGCTACATTGAGTGAGTGGCAGTATGGGGTGTTGTCACTGATTAGTCGATGGTTGGAGCCTTACCAGGGAGGTAAAGCTTAGTAGTGACAGTTTGACTGATGGTGTCAGCATGGACTGACAGATGTGTTTTGGTGACTCCCAATGGGAGCAGATGTAAGGATATGTTAGCAATGGAATGAACCCGACAAGCTGAAGGAGTCAGCAAAATGGTAAATTGACAAGGATCAGGTGTTCAATTTCACTCGCGGTGTCGAGTACGGTCGGTACGGTGAGAGACCGTGATGGGACGTCTGAGTACAGACAAGTATGGTGGGTGTACAAGTGTACACGTGTTGTGAGACCAAATTGTTTCTCCACGGGGTGGATATGGAATAAGGATATTGGTAATTTCGAGGACGAAATTATTTAAGGAGGGAAGGTTGTAACGACCCGTCCCGAGTATCGGGATTTAATATTATTTAAATATGATTTAGAATGACTAATCTGGGATTAGTTGAGTGATTTCGGACAAATTGTGCAAAATGACCGTTTTGCCCCTAGGCATGGGCAAAACGTTGACTTTTAATTCGGATGGTCAAACGGACTTTGACCGATGACCGTGACGTAGTTTGGGACGTCACGAGTTCATAGACAGGTGGCACGTTCGATTCAGACGTTCGTAGTGAAAGTTATGGTGTTCGGGAGCCCATGGGCATTTTCGTAATTTGGACGAAATTAGGGGAAATGTTGACTTTTTGATCGGGTGGTCTGATAGCCGAGGGCCAAGGGCCGTTAGGAAGGTCTCGATGCCCTGAGTTCGTAGACAGGCAGCACGCGTCGATCGAGGTCCGAATGACCGAGTTACGGGTCTGGATGCGTGAGGGGCATTTTGGTAATTTTCTGCACAAGGGCAGAATAGTAATTTCACCGTGCACTGTGGATCAAACAGCCGTGAAAATGGGATGTTTGTGCGATCTGTTCCATGGATTGTTTATCATTAATGGACTGATTATGGGGCAGCCTTGAGGTGTTGTTGCACATGGGAGGAGCTGGCCATTGATTGCACACACATGGGCACTGATTTTCTAATGGTTTCGGGGCAGTGCAGGAAGCTTTACACAGAGGACTGTGTGGTGTTGTGGGGCACTTTTAATCACTGATTTGGATTAAAGGGAATGTGAGTGAGTTGTGAGGATCACTTTGAGCTTGTATGGCTGTCGAATTGGAGAGAAACATGAGAAACCATTTCGGGTTTCTTGGAGGGAAAATCCAGAATTTGATTTCTGAGCATTGTTGGACCAAACCAAGGACGGGTTTAGCTTTCTGGGAGTGTCTGGAGCTCAACCATATCATTTTCGAAGGGAACCAGCCACGGCTGAGCTGGGACAGTGGCCACTGTTTTCAGGGAAACGCAGTGTTGAGGACGACGACTTCCAGGTGAGCTTTTGTTCAATTGGTTGTGCTTTCGGGTTCGTTTGGATCCTAGTATACTTCCTGTGAAGTTAATTTGATAAAGGTTTGGAAAACTCAGAGTTTGGGTGATCGACCCGTTTGAGTGATCATGGGTCGTGGGCCTGATTTTGGGACTGTTTTAGTGAATCAGGGACATGGAACTTTGATTAGATAATTGAGGAATGTGATGGAATAAAAAACGGAAGAAATCGAGGTCGAATTGATGGTTATCTAATCGGGTTGGAATCGCGGGTATCAGACCCGTATACCAGAGAAACGGGCAAGGACGATGACTGTAGCAGTAACTGTAGCAGGCGCGTGGCTTTCACGCGCATCCACTCACGGCGACGCGTGACGGCACGTGGGCACGAATCTCGAGGTGAGGTCAACATGACTTTTGTCCTACACAATGTAACGAACATTTTAGCGTTGGTTTCGTATCAATCGGACCCCGTTTCGATATTGTTCTGGATGTCCGAAGGTTCTAAATCCAGTTTGAAAATACTTAAAGATTCGGGAAAATTTCGGGACTTGAATAGGATGTTAATGAGGTTAGTAACCCTCTAATGTGATTTGGACAGGATTGGGAGTCCCGGTGATAGTGGTGTGGCCCGGGAAGGCCTATGGCACGCGTATCGAGGCGCTCGGTTAAACGGTCTGTGGGTGGACATTGGTTTTATAAATTCGATGCATGCATAACTCTTTCATGATTGTTATAATTGTGATTTCATGATTTACTTTGGACATCGGTGAATTTATATGATTTCACGTATTTCGAGGCAAGTTACGTGTTTGCACGTAATTCGAGGATTTCTGGATTTGCACTGATTTCCATAATTGTGGTTCGGATATGATTTCATGAAACGGTTACGGATTTGATAAAGTGAATCGGGCCAGGGGCCCAATTGATTTAAGTGAATCGGGCCAGGGGCCCAATTGATTTAAGTGATTTTGGCTAGGGGCCCAATTGATTTAAGTGAATCGGGCCAAGGGCCCAATTGATTTAAGAAATCGGGGCAGGGGCCCAGTTGATTTATGAAATCTGGCCAGGGGCCCAGTTGATTTATAATTTCGGGCCAGGGGCCCAGTTGATTTATGAATTCGGGCCAAGGGCCCAGTTGACTTATGAAATCGGGCCATGGCCCCAGTCGATTTATATATGTGATTTCGGACCGGGGACCCCAAGTTGGAATTGAATAAATAATTTCGGATTTGATAATCAACTATTTGGATAAATGACAGTTTTATGGAAATTCGGGGCAGGGCCCTTGTGATATTTTGGAAATGAATAATAAAATGTGTTCCATAAAACCATCTCAATACGAGGATATATATTGGTCTCCTCCAAGTGTCGGGGACACTGGAGAAGTCACGGTGCATTGTCTGCGAGGGGTCATTGTACGGAGCAGCTGGACCGTATAGTGATCCAGGAGTAGGATTGCTATCATTAGACGTCAAGATCGTCAGACATCGGGGATGTCAGAGATATGGACCCGGTGAGACCCAAGGCAGCACGCGTTGCTTTATACCGTGAGATATGACGTCGGGGATGCCAAGCGTCAGGGACGCTAGGCATCGGGAATGCCGGAGATGGAAAAATAATAAATGAATATTACTGGATTTATGAAATAACTCTTGGATTGACTTTTGACATTTGAAACTATGCTTTGGTTTCCGGGCTAAGGCCCTAATGGTTATTTCTAAATTGATATGTGATCGTTGGTTTTTGGTGCATGCATATGTTTTTACTGAGGGGCATAAATGTCTTTATAAATGTTTTTAAACAAACTTGTTTATTTTCGTCCACTCACAGCTTTTGGTTTTTAATGCCCTTCAGGTTGATTCCGGAAGCGACTGCAGTAGAGACTGGAGCTTCGCACACCTCCTCCATCGATCCTTGCGTACTCTGGAAGCCAGTTTGGGCAGTGGCAATAGGTTATCCCTTGTCTGACACCTCATGTCAGACGGGAGCATGACACATTCCATGGTAATCCCGGGGGGATTGGGATGGGTCGTATCATTTTATGCATGTTGTGGAACCTCATGGGCTTAGTGGGGGTATGTGTGTGTTCTGGAAAACAACATGGCAGGTTGAGTTAATTAAATATGCTGATTTTTTGATTGAGGTACTTGTTAATGATGATGAAACGGGCACTAAGTGGATATTATTTTCGATTTATGCTAGTACAAATGATAGTATCAAATTGAGGTAATGGGACACTCTAAGGCAACGACTAGAAAAAGGAGTCTGATGCTTGTTTACTATTAGGGGACTTCATTGATATTCTTGATGCCGGGGAGAAAGAGGGAGATAACCCTCGCTCAGTGGAAAGTATGAGGGCCTTTCAAAATTTTGTGGCGGATGGAAGGGTCCCAAACTTGGGATTTACTGGGCTCCCATTCATCTGGAGGAACAAACGGGATACTGGATTTTTACAAGAGAGATTGGATCGTGGCCTAGCATCCGAGACATGGCTGTCATCCTACCCTCAAGCACAGGTTACCAACATTTTTCTATCAGGGTCTGATCATTCCATGCTTGCTCTTCACACGATCCCTGGTGCCCGAAATAAACGGAGGATGTTTATTTATGATCTGCGGTGGAACAAGCTGGAGGGGTGTGGGGATGTTGTTCAAAGAGAGTGGAGAGTGGATAGGAATGGCTCTCCAAGCCAAAATGTTTTTGAGAAACTGAAATGGGTCCATAGAGGTTTGGTACATTGGAAAAGAAAGGAAGGTTGCAACTCCCAGAAGCTGATGAAAAAGTTAAAGGACCAGCTCGTTGGATGTTACCAAGCTGTGTGTTTTGATGGCTCAAAGGTGAAGGTGCTGGAGGAAGAACTTAAGAAAGCTATGACAGATGAGGAAATTTATTGGAAGTTTCAGTCTCGGGTGGATTGGTTGAATGAGGGGGATAAAAAAACTAGATTTTTCCATGCTAAAACTGTGAAGCGACGACGGTTTAATCGTATCTGGGGTCTCTACAATGGTGATGGAATTTGGACAGACCAGGAGAAGGATTTGGGGGTGATTGCTAATGGTTTTTTTCAGGACCTTTTCAAAACCTCACTACTCTCCCAATTCAAGGAAGTCACAAATTACATCGATATGAGGGTTTCTACCTCAGACAATGTGACCTTGATTCGGCTAGTCACACATGAGGAGGTTCGGAGAGCACTTGTGCAGATTCATCCTACAACATCCCCGGGCCTTGATGGATTTAATACGAGCTTCTACCATAAGCATTGGGGCCTAATTGAAAATGAGGTAATTCATGCTATTTTGCATTTATTTCAGACTGGATATATGTTGAGGCAGTTTAATTTCACATACTTGGCTTTAATCCCTAAGGTTGCTAGCCGGATGAACATGACACAATTTCGTCCTATTTCATTATGTAATGTCATTTATAAAATTATTTCCAAGGTCCTTACCAACCGAATGAAGGGTTTTATGGGGGAGGTGATTAGTGATTCTCAAAGTGCTTTTGTGTCGGGTCTACAAATTACGGACAATGTTCCTGTGGTCCATGAGTTTTTGCATACAATTGGAAAGAAACGGGGTAAAGATGGTGAGGATATGATGCTTAAATTGGATATGTTGAAGGCCTATGATAGAGTGGAGTGGGATTTCCTCTTGGAGGTTATGGCAAGATTGGGCTTTCACCCGGTTTTCTATCAATGGATCAAAGAATGTATCACTACGACTTCGTTCAGTGCCCTTATGAATGGATCCCCTACTGATGTATTCCAGCCCTCTAGAGGCCTGAGGCAAGGTGACCCTCTGTCGCCTTTCTTTTTTGTTCTATGTGCAGAAGGCTTGTCAGCCCTTATCCGTAGGAAGATTGAGGTAGGAGCCCTTCAGGGTATCCCGGTTGCACCTAGTGCTTTCTGTGTCACCCATTTATTTTTTACAGATGACTCAGTCCTATTCTCTAAAGCTAATGTGGCGGGGGTAGTGTGTTTGAAGGAGATATTGCAACTGTATGAGTTGTGCTCTAACCAGAAAATAAACTTTGAGAAGAGTTTTGTGGTGTTCAGTGCAGATTGTCTTCCTTTCTTGCAGGAGCAAATTGTTAGGGAGCTAGGAGTTAGTGTGAAAAGGGAGTTTGGAAAATATCTAGGGCTTCAAGCCACTTTGGGGTGAACGCCCTAGGTTGGTCCGAATAGTTTCTTTCCAAAGCTAGAAAGGAAGTTCTTGTTAAGTCCATTACTCTGGCTCTTCCTAATTATGCTATGTCATGCTTCTAACTTCCAGTGGGGGTTTGCAAGGATATTGAGCAGATATTGGCCCGTTATTGGTGGGGTAAGCAACAACTACATCGTGGTATGCATTGGGCTGCTTGGGAGAGACTCACGGCTCCCAAAGATGTTGGAGGATTGGGCTTCCAGGATATTAGGGTTTTCAACTTGGCCATGCTTGCCAAAATAGGGTGGAGGTTATTGGATCAACCCTCCTCCCTTCTGGCTAGGTTGTTACGAGCAAAGTACCATAGCGAGACTACAATTTTGGAAGCTAAAGAAGTGGTGGGGTCCTCATAGGGTTGGAACAACATCTTGAAGGGGTTACATATCCTGAAATCGGGCCTTCGTTGGCATGTAGGGGATGGATCCCTAATTCACACTCGGTTAGACCATGGTTCCTCCGCCGTGGTCAGCCTTGTCTCCATCATCTCTCAGCCTCCCTTCACTCTCACTCTCTCAAGCAAGCATAGAAGATGATGGACTAATGGTTGGGTTGGGTTTCTGTGGGTTTTACTTTCGGGTGGAATGAACCAAAGACGATGAATGAAGATGATACAATGAACCCAATATTTGGGGCTTGAACCAATTAGATGAGTCACACTTGTCACTCATCAGTTAGTCCACTCAGATATTTGAACCAGTTAAAAAATGCCAACTGTACAATTTCTCGAAAAACATGAATAATTCCAATTTTCTTTCGTGACCCATAACTTTCCTGTTGAACGTCTAATTTCGACGTGCCTCCTATCTACGAACTGGTGACA